>LPNX010375160.1:68409-265489 GCA_001517045.1 Pseudotsuga menziesii
CCTCTCTGTCCGAGTGCCGACATCCCTCATGTTGGCACACAAAAGGACATTTATGGATAGAGGTTTGCCCAAAACACTATAGATTGTCTTGTTGCATAATACATTTCTTCCCCATCCACCTAGTTACTTTTTCATTTTGCTATGTTGATTTGTATTCGCGACTCTCCTTATATGCAACTCGCGAATCATTTGCGAGTCTTGGTTGTTGCAAGTCGCGAATATATGTATTCGCGGGTTGGCCTTCTACATACCCACAAATATGTTCCTTAACATTTAAAAATAAAAACACAAGTTTATTGGATATTAATTAAGTCATTTACCTTAATCTCCTTAACTTCTATAACCTCCTCAACCTTCAAGAACTGCCTTATTTCACCCATATAAATACAGGCCTTGGGGAGGGTGTTTGATACATACACTTAGAGAGCAAAGTCATGCTGGTGGATTGTATATAGAAGTCTTTGGAGCAGTGGAACTTAGAGTCCTTTGGTAGTAGAGGAGTCCTTGTCTCAGGTGTTGGGTTGTAATATAAACTCTTTCCATCATTGATAATAAAGAGAATCCTTCTTCCATATGTGTTTCATGTATTGTGGTTTGATAAATGTTTAGGTTTCAGTATTGTATATGATTCATCTAACCTGCATATATATATATATATATATATATATATATATATATATATATATATATGAATCATTTTGTATCTGGAATATTCTATCTGAACAGGTGAAAGAGGAGCAACCTTGAAGAATTTGGAAGTGGAGCAGATCAGAAGAGGATAAGCAAGGATCAACCTTCGTTAATCAAGTAATTCCTTCTAACCCTCCTATTTCCTATTCTACACTTTAGAAGTCAACTGTCTGCAAGTTAATTGAGTATGTTGGTAACCCCAAACCTATGGTTATTAGGTGCATAATCCTATACAATAGAACTAGTGACTCCACTGGGGAAGCCTAGACTGTTGTAGGTCATTTATGTCCCCCTGACCAGTCTTTGCTTGGAATTCTATTTGTGATCTTTTATCCTGGTTCTTACTTGCCTCAGCATTTGAAAGTCTTTTGGTTTTTTCTTTGCTTTTGAGAAAAAAATTATACCCATTCGCGGGTATTTCTTCTGAACAGTTGCGAATACAAACTTGCATTCACAAGTTGCTATACTAGACAATCGCGAATCATTCACGGGTTGCACTTCTAGACAGTCGCGAGTATGCCTGGAAATAGGGATTTTTAAGTGAAATTTTGCTTGTTCTTTTCTTTGGATAACCCCTATTTTCTGAGTGGATTTTCCTTATGAGTGTTGTGTACCTTGTTTGAATACATTGGGTGATCACACTTAGTGCTTTTTCGGAAGCCCTTGAGTCTCTTTTGATTGGATTACTGTTTGCATGCTGAAGTGTTTTGGCCTATTTGGGTTGTAGGTTAAAGTGTCTTTGTCCATATCAGTGATCAGGGTCTTGGGATCTATTTTTTTCCAGTCCGTCTTCTGATAGTGGATGGTTGTCACTTGCCTTTGTAAGTCTGCAGTGATCTTTGTCATTGTTTGCACCCAAGATAGGGTTCCTAGCCTTCCTTTCTTGGTGGTCTATGGGTTCTGTCAGCCTGTTTGCTTCAGTTTGTTGCTTTTATACAGTTTATAAGTTTCAAGTCTACTCAAGTAGAATGCATTGTAGATGCATAGTTGAATTTTGAGTATTTTTAAACGTGAAAAGAAAACATTGTTAACCTTTTGCATTGTGATTTTTCATAAGTAGTGTTTGTTTCATTTTAAAAATATAGGCTGAGTTTCTCTTATCGTTGCATTCAGTTCATCAATATATATTTGCAAAAAGAAATAGAAGTTTGTTTTTATAATGGTAATTTTGCTTTGAATACACCTTTATTTTCATTTATTTCTTATTGAGTCAAAACACCATAAAGTATACCACTCCGTTTCCTCTTGAGTAAGAAATAGCCCTCTAAAATAAACGCATAAATTAAAATCTACTAGTAAGTTTTGTTTTTAGGGGCCTTTCACCTACTAGCTTAGGCTAGACTTATGGGCTAGGAAGTGTAAACTTCCCGCAAGTTATAAAACTTAGATGTAGTGGAGCTTTCTTTAGGTAAATCCTTGACTCTATCACTATATCTGGGAAGCTCCTCTCAAACAGGAGTTAAGCACGAGGCCGCGTGGAGGCTTGGACAGAGGAGATAGCCCTCTGAATCCTTTTCAAAGCATAACTAAAGACTTTTGCGCATCTGGGGATTTTGTCCTAGACAGAGTTTCAGGCTTAGCTACCTTGCCCATGCGTATGAGTTCGTCTTGCGACTATCCCCCCAGACTATTGGTATTGCCAAGGTAGCCTTTAGTCTCTTGTATTTCAGGGTTCATACCTAGGTAAACCGGAAGGTTATTTCTGGTTCACCTTGAATGGGCTTGGAAGGTAACCCTTGTTGAAAGTGTAGGAGGGCGGTGGGTGATTCCTCCGCTTGTGCCTAAGAACCACTTCAAGGAAGCCAAGTAATCGTTCATCATCTTTCTTCGGGAAAGTATATCTTTTTACCCTGGTTTGATTGCTTGAGACTCTAGGATCTTTTTAGTGTATGCTCTGTGGATTTCCTTGTGTCTAGTTGGCCTTAGGGTGTGATTTGTTAAATTCTTAATTCTGGAGGACCAACCTATTAGAAGGTCAAGAAGGTTGAGAAACCTTCCTCCTCTCACCACATTGGAGCCTCCACCTTTAACCCAAAGGTGGAGATTAGACACTGACGGTTCATTTGAACTAGTAGGGATAAGTGAAGTTCTTGGTGAACTGGAACTGATAGCTAACCATTTTGATTTTGACACAGTTGAGATAGAAGAATTGCATACTGGCAAGTTTGCAAGAAACTTTAACACCCCCTTGACTGATTTAAATGATCCTATGATCGTTCAGGTTAGACCTTGTGATTCACTAGTCTTAGGTGTCCCTGTGGGTAGAGTCATGTCTTTTGTGGAAGAAATTCCTTTTGTCTTCACCTCAACCCTTCCAGTTGAAGGGGTGATACCTCCCCTGGTCAGTGCCCCTAGATCTAGTTTTCCTTCTACACCTTTGACTCCAGCGAGCCGGGTGGTTCAACCACCGGTTCACTCAAACATAGGAGGTACTTCTGGTGACATGGTTACTGGGACCCCAGTATATCTATTATTCCTTCTTCCTTCCCTTACACTACCCAGAGTGGTCCGGTAGGATCCTTGGCCTTTGTCCAAGGATTCCCTTGGAATGGGGGGCACATTCCCCCATCTAGTCCATACATAGGTCCACCTCCTTCATATGTAGGAGTGTAGTTTGGGAGAAACACCTCTTATGGGAAAAGCTTCCACACCCCTATTTCGGTCCCATATACGAGCTCTCCCTTCTCGTTGTTTAGCGAAGGGATACCCACTCTAGTATTTCAGACCCCAGCTTCTATGGGAATGGCCCGAACTTCTTACACTACACCTCCCACACAAAATCCTGTGGCTTACGGATGGAATCTATTTCAAAGCAACCTTCCCACTTCACAACAAGCGTCAAGGGGTAACCCCACTTTTACCTATGGGAATTCAGGGGCAGGACCCTCTAATCCCCAAGCTGGCACATCTAGTACCTCGGTTAGGTCCAAACTTCCTTTCCTGGCAACTTTAAACTTGCCATACTTGTCAAAATTGATGAATGACCTGATGAGGCATGACCCCTTGTGGCCACCTGTTCCCACCAAATTTCCCTCAGACATCCCTAAGTTTGAAGGTAAAGCTGGTGAAGATCCTAGGGCTCATGCCACCACCTTCCATTTATGGTGTTCTTCAAATTCTCTGAATGAATATTCAATGACGTTGAGGCTGTTCCAGAGGACCTTGACAGGAACTGCGGAAAAATGGTACATTGAGCTGCCTTCTGCTGCTTTCAGTAGTTTCTGGGACTTGGCTAGTGCTTTTCTTAGCCACTTTCAGCTTTCGGTCCGATACGATTTCAGAACGGACTTGTTGTCTACTTTTAGACAAAACAAGGCTACCCACATCTCGGATCATATCCAAGAGTGGAGGAGGCGAAAGAGCCTTATCAAATCCACCATTCCTCCTGAGTTTCTATTAGAGTGGTTCCTTAAATCACTGTTGCCATACATATCTAAGGATGTTTCCACATCAGGATTAACGAATGAAGAAGAAGCCATACTCAGGGCCCAATAGTTGGATTTGAGTTATTCAAAGTCTGGGATCTTATATGAGATCATCCCTGAGGTACCGAGGCCTTCGCATGAGGCGGAGAATCCTAAGCCTGGACCCCATGCCGATGGTATGGTTGGATCCATTCACTCTCCCACTATAGAGTCTTTGACAAAATAACTTCACTAGTTTTCTATCAAACAGTCTATGGCGAAGGCAGTAAAGGCTGCCCCCTCTCCCCAAAATGCAAATGTTTTTGCACAAACCTCTCAAAAGGGCAATCGACAGCCTGGCAAGAAGAAAAAGAAAGGTAAGAAGGGAGAGGGAAACTAAAACAAGCCAAAGCCTGTGAACAATGCTGATGGGGGAAAAAAAGAAAAGAAGAAAGTCAAGTTCCATTGTAATTTGTGCCAAGGGGACCACCTTACTCACCTTTGTCCCCTTATGGAACAAGCTCAGAAGCTGCTCAAAGCTCAACCACCGGTTGTCCTGAAGGATCCTTTTCCCCAAGGACAGAACTCTGTTTCAGCTTCTACCGTAGCAAGGGGCACTCAAACTGTCCCTGACCCAAATTATATCAACATGGTTCAATCCTTGACTTTGTTGTAAACCAGGAACAAAAACTATGAGAAAGAGACTCCTGAGACGGGTAAAGTTGTAGGTGAACCTTCCAACCCTCTCACAATAGAGAAACCTGCGGAAATAATGCCAAAGATACCCAAAGGTGTATTTAAGAATACTTTGCATAACCCAAATACTAGGGCTACTTCCAACTACTCTGTGGTTGAAGACTTGGCTCAGACCCCGTGTGCAATGTCAGCTTTGGAGGTGCTACAGAGCTGTCTCGCTCAGCGGGATGCCCTCTTAGCATCTTTAGGTAGCATGGACTCTTCGAGTCTCACGGTGAAGTTTCATTTATCAAATATCAAAATTCGCCTGCCTTACCATGTATCCCTATCAATAGATGCCGTCCATGGTGGTAATACCATTGGAAGGGCAGTTGTTGATGAGGGAGCCTCTACATGTGTTATGTCCCTGGCCTGTTGGAAAGCTCTTGGATCCCTAGAGTTGGTCCCATCAAACAATTTCCTTATTGCTTTTGATGGAAGGTCTTTCCATCCACATGGTATCTTGCCATCTTTTGAGATTAAGTTGGTAGGCAAAGTAGTGTCTATTGAAGTAGAAGTGATTGATGCTCCCTTGGACTACAATTTTCTTCTAGGAAGGAATTGGATTTATGCAATGTCTACTGTTACATCGGCTATTTTTCATGTCGTGGTTTTTCCACACGAGGGAAAGTTGGTTACAGTTGACCAACTTGATTTTACCCAAAAAGGCCGTTTAGAGTCTAAGGAATCCACTGTTCCATTGATTGATCAGGCCAAGCCTGCTGAACAGAGCTTGGGGGATGGAATGTATGCATCATTGATGGGCACATTTGATTTCCCAGCCTCGGTTAACTATATCAGTTCTACTAGTGTGGGGGCGTCCATCGCTACGGTGGTCGATAGGACTGATCCTTGGCTTCTCCCAACTCCCCATGAACCGGAAGTGCCCTTATCGGTAGTGGAGGTGGCATATCAAGCTATCACTCAAGCCACTGTTGATCCCATTCTAGATCCTCTAACAGTCTCGGACAATCTGGAAGAGGTCTATTTTCCTGCATGGGCAGAAAACTCTTTGCATTCTATAGATTGCTTAGATACTGTTTTACCTTCCAATGAAGCTATTCTGGAATCCATGAGTGGACGTGATAAGATATGTGAGTATCTTCATCATCGATCCTATTTTCTTCCATACCTAAGCAGAATAGAAAACCAAGATTTTCATGTGAGACTGTCAGGAGATGTTGATACACCTACCAACCCTTTGCCTAGGGAAGGAGTGTTTGCCGAGGGGAATATGGAAAACATTTCCGCCACTATACCTATTAACATCTCTGTAAACCCAGATGTCATGGAAAACATCTATATAGGTGCAAACTGCTCTCTGGAAGAGATTGCTATCTATACTTCCCTTTTTAAGGAATTCCACGATGTCTTTTCCTGGTCATATGAGTAGATTCCAGGCATAGATCCATCTATTGTTCAACATGAAATTCTAACCTATCCTGATGCCAAGCTAGTTCGACAAAAATTGAGACCCGTGAACCCATATAAAGTGGTGGCTGTGAAGGCAGAAGTTGAAAAGCTGTTGAAAGCTGGTTTCATATATCCCATAGCTTTGACTAAATGGGTGTCCAACCCTGTTCCTATTGATAAAAAGCAAGGGACTATTTGCATTTGTACAGACTTTAGAGATCTCAATAAAGCCTGTCCTAAGGACAACTACCCCACATCATTTATATATCAGATCATAGATGCATGTGCGGGGAGTGAGGTGTTTTTGTTTATGGATGGTTTCTCTGGCTACAATCAAATCCAAATCAAACTGGAAGACCAACATAAAACTGCTTTTATTTTCCCTTGGGGTACATTTGCATATAAGAAAATGCCCTTTGGATTGAAAAATGTGGGGGAAACCTTTCAACGAGCCATGAACTTTGCTTTTCACGACATTAAAGCCATTGTCGAACCATACCTTGATGATCTACCCGCACATTCTTGTAAGACGATCCAACATCCAGATCATTTACGGTTGATCTTTGAGAGATGCAGATATTACAAAATTCGCTTGAATCCCCACAAGTGTGTATTCTGCGTCAAGTCAGGAAGATTACTCGGATTCATTGTCTCTAGTAGAGGCATCCATGTGGATCCTTTAAAAGTTGAGGCCATTGTAAATCTGCCTCCTCCTCGTTCTCTCAGGCAACTTCAGAGCCTGCAAGGAAAGTCTAACTTTCTTCAATGATTTATTTTTAATCATGCCAAGATCACTAAAGGTTTCATGCACCTGCTCAAACAGGACACCCGACTTATATGGGATGAAACCACACAACTTGCATTCGAGGCATTGAAAAAAGCTTTGCTGTCGGCACCTTTATTACGCCCACCAGATTATTCTAGGGATTTCATATTATATCTGGCCGCGTCGGAGTCGACCATTGGGGTATTACTAGTCCAGGAGGACGATAAGCTTGTTGAGCATGTCGTTTATTACCTTAGTTGTGCTTTGGTTGGACCTGAGCTTAGATACTCCAATGTCAATAAGTTAGCCTTAGCGGTTGTTTATGCTGTACAGAGGTTACGGCACTACATTTTACTAAGGACCACCATTGTAGTGGCGAATGTGAATCCTTTCCAATATGTTTTATCTTGACGCATTGTTGGGGTAAAATTTAACAAATGGATAGTCATTCTCCAAGACTTTGACTTGGTTTTCCAATCCGCTAAGTCTAAGAAGTCCTTAGTTTTTGCTAAGCTTATAGCAGAATATCCCACCGAAGAAGATGTAGTGATTGAAGATAACTCATTCCCAGATGAGCACATATTCCTAATATCCACCTCTGATCCTTGGTACAGAGATATTCTTATATATCTCCAAACTTTGAAGTATCTTGCCACTTCCTCTAGGGAGGAATGACATAAGTTACGCCTTCATGCTAAGAACTATCTCATTATAGGAGATACATTATATCGACGGGGGGTAGATTCCGTCTTGCGTCGCTGCCTTACTCATGAGGAAGCGGAGATTGTCCTAAATGATTCCCACAGCGGAACATGTGGGGGTCATTTATCTGGGTTAGCAATGGCCCAGAAAATATTGGGTGCTGGTTATTTCTGGCCCATGATCTTTAAAGATTGTGTGGAAGCAGTGAAGCGTTGTCATCCATGTCATCTTTACACCAAGAAAATGCGGTCACATCTTGCTCCATTATTTCCCATCGTCTCAGTAGGCCCCTTCATGAAATGGGGGATCGATTACGTGACATGCAACCAAGCCTCAGCTGGGGGGCATAAATACATCATTGTCGCTGTGGACTATTTTATGAAATGGGCAGAGGCAATGCCTGCTTTCAAAGCCGATAGAGAAACTACATCTTTCTTCATTTTCAATCAAATTATTGCAAGGTTTAGTATTCCCAAATTGATTTTCATTGAACATGGCAGTCATTTTCAAAATAACATGATGACAGAACTGATTACCATGCTCATATTTCGACAAGAACATTCTTCTCCATACTATCCGCAAGAAAATGGTCAGGTTGAGGCTGCAAATAAGACTTTAAAAACTATCCTTAAACGGACAATTGATGCATCCTGCTCCAATTGGCACATCATGTTATACCCTACTCTTTGGGCCTACCGAACCAATGTAAAGACTGCTACGGGTTTCTCCCCTTTCCAACTCGTTCACGGGGTGGAAGCAGTTACTCTGATTGAATGCGAAATCCCGTCTTTGAAGATAGCCATTCATGTGTTACCTGATACGACTGAGCTTGAGGAACATCTAGTACACTTAGAACACCTTGATGAATAACGTAGAGATGTGTTGACTGCTAATCAGGCTCAAAAAAATAGGGTTAAATCTCAATATGATAAATCGGTCAAACCTAGGGTTTTCTCTGAAGGGGAACGTGTCTTGCTTTGGGACCAAGATAAAGAACCTCTGGGGGTAGGAAAATTCAAGGCTATGTGGTTAGGACCCTATGTCATGTCAAAGGTATTGAGTAAAGGCACATATGAATTAGTTCATTATGATGGGAATAAGCTGTCTGAGCCTAGAAATGGGCTCTATCTGAAGAAGTACTATGCTTAGGCTTAGAAATTTTTCTTCTATATTAGTGTATATATTTTTACGTACATTAGGTTGTCAGTTTTGTTTTTTATACTATCTGCTGGTTGTTGCAGATGTCTTCTGAATGGTATGTAGTTTTCGCTGATGGTGCCAACCGTCATACTTGTAACCTAGGTTCGGCAGCATGGGTTATCTATTCTCCCTCAGAACAGCTTGTTGCCGTAGGAGGCGCTTGTCTAGGTCCTGTTTCAAATAATGTTGCTGAGTATAGGGCTGTAATTGAGCTCCTATGGGATGATTTGTCACGTGGTATCACCCAGCTTGAGGTCCATTTGGATTCTAAGTTGGTATTTTCCTAGCTCAATCGAGCTTATCAGGTACGAAATCCTACCTTACTACATCAGTTCATGCAAATTCATTTATTGGAAAGACATTTTGAAGTTATTACTTTCAATCATATTCCACAAAACCAAAATTCATTGACTGGTACATATGCTAATTACATTTTGGATTGTCATCTCACACACATTTTATAAAATATATAAGAAACACTTGTAAATAAATTAACAACAAAACACAGATATATATGTATATATATGTAAAATATCTATCATAGATAGGTCGAGTCTGATCCGTAGATCCTGTCATATACAAAATATACAAAAATGTGGATCATAATCCATCAAAATGCCCTAGAACTAAGCCTGGCCACCCTGGCCACTGGGACCACCTTGGTCCCCATGATCTCTATGCATCCTGGCTTCCTCAGCCTCCTTAGCTTCGGCAGCCTCCACCGCATCTCTATATACAATTACTGCTCTAGCTACTCGTCTAAACAGACATAGCCAAATCAGTGGAACCCCCACTACAAACTCCTGCATGGCTATAGGTATATGCTCAATCCGTATCATAGGTACTCGTTGGGTCAGCCTGGCCAGCTTCCCCTCTAGTACCTGGATCAATCCTGGGTCTCCCCCTACAACCGGCTGCACGAACATACGAGGATGCCCTTCAGGGTGGACTAGTCCAATATCTGCATTTTGACACATGAATAGGGTTAAGACTTGTACATATGTATATATCCTATCATTGGAAAATTCATAAAATTTTGAAAATGATAAAAAATTAAAAATTACTCACCCATCTCTCCCCTTGCTCCTCCTGGAGGGAGGACAAGGTCAGGGTCACCTCGGAAGTCCATCCCAGCGTATGGAAACTGCTCCAGCACCGGCAGCTGTCGTTCCCACCATGTGTAAAAGTCATCATCATATACGATGTGTACTATGTCTCCTCCTCCTTGACGGACAAAGATGTCTCCCCACCAGCTCAACCTTGGCTGACGTGGAGATCTGACCTGTAGTGGTATAGTAGGGCTCATGGCTGGTACTCTCTCTCGAAGAACACCACCAGTATGCTTGCATAGCCAAAATTCTTGCGTCTTCCTCTCTTGCAGTCGGATAGTTGCCTCTTCATGATGGGGGCAACTCCTAAGCACCAATAATAGAGAGCACCTCTAAAGCAGTCAACTGCCACCCTCATTTGATTCCTGGTGGCCATATGTAACCCTGTTGATCCTACAAGTCTCACAATGGTACTAGCTAATACCTGGAGAGTAAAATCCTGGATATCTGCAATTAGAACGCTGCTTCCTTTCTTCTGAGTACCCGGTGTGCAGAATATGTCTACATAGTTTTGGACACTCAAGGGGTCACCGCCCCTGCCAGTGCCTTCCAAATTCATCGGTGCTCCCTGTTGTGACAACCTGGTAATGAAATATATATCTTCTACAGTAAGCTCTAAGGTCTCACCTTGAAGATTGAACATCCCCATATCATGATCCCAGTAATTGACCATGAATTCCATTATGCAGACATTGGCCCACATGGGCGATGTACAAAAGAATTTCAACATCCCACAAGTCCTCAATGCTTGTATGGTGGGCACACTTTGGAGTGCCGCATGATCCATTATTTCGTGCTCCCTTTCCCTCCACTCCAGAACCATATTTTCCCTGGAAAATACACATAATGTGGTTCAGTATTTCATAATCAAAAGTTAAAAATTTAGCATATTTTTTAAGCTTTTTCCCATCGCACAGCATTCGTGACTATCTCTTTAGGCAGGTCACAGACCATTCGCGGCTGTCTAGTGAGGCAACCCATGAATATAACGTGTATTCACGAGTTTCCCTCTTAGCAACCCATGAATGTGCACTGCCATAGTTTGAGATGTGGTTAAATATTGAATTCACATTTAAACCTAATATTTGTTTGGATCAATTTGATGAGCTTAGGGTGTAGAATTACCTGAAGTTGATGTATTCTGATTTCGACGGTCCAATTGTCCACGGTGATCGATCAAAGGTAGAGGGTAATCTTGCTTTTTATGGTTCAAAAAGTTCAAATGGTGAGAAATGTTTTAATTTTCAAGCTATTTATATAAATAATATTTCATAAAGTGGGTCTTTTTAAACAGTTTGAAATGTCAATTAACTAATATGACCCTCTTTGTGCCTTGAAATAGGTTTATCAACTTTTACAAAGTGTTGTTACTTCTATAGGGTGGTTTTGTTATTTCCAACACATGTTGGCATCTTATCACTCCACATTAACCTTAGTATTCAACATTTTGCCATGGACTATGGTATTCTAAGCCATTAGTCCCTTGTCTCTACCATTGTTCTTCCATGGTTAGGGTCCTTATTTCATGAGTATCATCTTTATATGCCCTTGTCATCCTTTGGTACTCATGCCTTCACTGTTTCAGGCATAGGGGTTTCCTCATAGCTATTTTTCACGCCAAATAGAGCTTCTTATGAATCTCTTTTTACAAGCTATCCCTTTATAGGACTCCCCGCCCTTATGGAGTTTCTTTAGGCCCAGGTCTGACTCCTTCAAAATAGACTTGACTGCCAAGTTATCTCATCCATTCAAGCTCATTAAGAATATGTGAACGGGCATCCGCATTGGTGGTAGGTTATCTCTTTCTCAGACCATGCGGAATAATACGAGAAAGGATCACTCTCTTTTCTTTTGAATTGAGAAGAGTATTCTTAGGTATAGGTTTATCACTTTTCTGGACCTGAGTGACTAAATTTACGGAAAAGGAACACCCGGTTTGAGCTTAGTTTTCTCTTTTTCGTGCTCTGGACCTAAACATGAAAAAGATTCTAAGTGTACTTTGTGTCTTTGTCATGCTCGTTAAATACTCAAGAACAAAGCAACGAGTTTATTGTTGTAAGCCCCATTTCTCGTAACCAAATGGATCTTTTTGAGTGATCTTGCTTTCCTTCACACTCGTAAAACTCAAGCTATTTTATGTTGTTCTAGAAGGAGCATTGGGTAGGTGGTAATTTAACCTTTTTCGGACCTTATTGACTAAGTACGAAAAAGGTTCACCTTTTCTTGTTTGGAAGTTAAGAGAGTTCTTCTATGGTTTGTTTTATACTTTTTCAGCCTCAGGAGACTAAATTGGATGAAAAAGGACCCCCCTAGAGTCTTCTTTGGAGTTTTCAGACTCTCTAAATGTGAAAACACTGACTGAGCATGTACTACTTCAGGCTCATTAAATCCACGAATCAATGATACTATCAAGCATTATTTTCCCATTTCTTCAAGCTTGTTAAAAAATGAAGAGGGAACCAAGTTGAATTTCCTAGACTCGTTAAAAATTAACAGGGAAGGTAAGGAAGAAGTTTTCTCTTGTTTTCAGTAATGGCAGCATGTCATCCTTGAACATAGCACTCTTTGTTTTCCGATATCCATGTTTCAGTGTCCACTTTTGTTCAGCTATCACTTTGAGTTTTTGACTCCTCCTCTTGTCCATTATACATGGGGAATCTGATCATGTCTCCTACATGACAGATAGGTCTGGTTGTTCTATCTATATGTTGTACGCTGCCTTGGGTCATCTCTGTGTTGTGCTCACTGTTCAAGGATTCTTCCCAATGTCTGATCTATACCCTGATCCCATCACTGTTATATATGTTCTCTACCTATTTATGTCTCCCTTCTTTTTCCCAGTTCCTAGTCAATTTTGTGATCCGTTGGAGGATCTATTGCCTTCCCTATCACAGCATGGTTCCGTTTCAGTACTTCCTGATGACAAAGACCTAGAGTTTTGATGATCGTACCTCAGGATTCACTTTCATCATTGGTGAATTCCTTTGCTTTAGTTGTCAATTATCACCTATTGGTTGACAAACTGTTGAATCCTCTCCATGTTCGACTTCAGCTTATCCTTATTCACATGGCTTGGATTGTACTGGTTCTTTGGGATCCTTTATGAAGACCTTAGTTCCTCACGGATGAACTAAGCTACGCAAGACTATGTTCTATTTCTATATCCAGCTTCCAGATCTTTGAAGACTCATCATTATTGTATATTGTGGCTTCGATCCACCTTTGTAATATACGTGGTTTTATACCCGTATCATATGATGTACTCAAATATTGTAAAGGAGCAAGTGTTCTAGTAAATTAAACATAGCATCCTCAGATGTAACTTTGTATATGACATTACTATGTATTTTGTTTCAGGTACTCTCTCTGCTCCATTGGATTTCTGAGTTCTCCAAAGTTAAAGATTGTTATGTCTTTCGGCCATCGCTTCCCTCTGACCTCACACATTAGGGGTCATTTGTTATACACCTGAATGGCACCTCTCTGTCTGAGTGCCGACATCCCTCATGTTGGCACACAAAAGGACATTTATCGATAGAGGTTTTCCCAAAACACTATAGATTGGCTTGTTGCATAATACATTTCTTCCCCATCCACCTAGTTACTTTGTCATTTTGCTATGTTGATTTGTATTCGTGACTCTCCTTATATGCAACTCGCGAATCATTCGTGAGTCTCGGTTGTTTCAAGTCATGAATATATGTATTCGTGGGTTTCTCTTATAGTAAGTCGCGAATCACTCACGGGTTTCCCTTCTACATACCCACGAATATGTTCCTTAACATTTAAAAATAAAAAAATGAGTTTATTGGAGATTAATTAAGTCATTTACCTTAATCTCCTTAACTGCTATAACCTCCTCAACCTTCGAGAAATTCCTTATTTCGCCCATATAAATACAAGCCTTGGGGAGGGTGTTTGATACATACACTTGGAGAGCAAAGTCATGCTGGTGGATTGTATACGGAAGTCTTTGGAGCAGTGGAAATCAGAGTCCTTTGGTAGCAGAGGAGTCCTTGTCTCAGGCATTGGGTTGTAACCCGAACTCTTTCCATCATTGATAATAAAGAGAATCCTTCTTCCATATGTGTTTCATGTATTGTGGTTTGATAAATGTTTAGGTTTCAGTATTGTATATGATTAATCTAACCTGCATATATATATATGAATCATTTTGTATCTTGAATATTGTCCCTGAACAGGTGAAAGAGGAGCAACCTTGAAGACTTTGGAAGTGGAGCAGATCGAAAGAGGATAAGCAAGGATCAACCTTCGTTAATTGTTGGGAGGCCCACCCTAACAGTACTTAGGATGGGTAACTCCGCGGGTGTTGACTCAAAACAGTCTTAGGGGTGTCGGAGTTGAGTTAAAGTCTTTTGTTGTATTAAACCCATGGTTTAAGTCCAGGGTTTAGGGTTCGGGGTACCCATGGTTTAAGACCATGGTTTTGTAAAAATGCGCAATATAAATAAGCACTTTTGTAAGGAAGTAAGGTTAGGTTTTATGATGTAAGAAGAATTAAGGTGAAGCTAAGGCTATTTTGTAAGGAAAGGTTAAGTCCCAGTTGTTTGCGTGGATGGCCTCTATAGCTGTGTGCGCAGAGGGTTTTTGTAGGAAGGTTAAGGAAAATATGCAGCTGTGTGCGCAGAGGCCTGCTGCTGTGTGCACAGATTTTAAGGACTTGAAGGGATCTGCAGCTGAGTGTGCATATCAGAACTGTGATTTTGTAGCAAGTTGAATAAAACACAGTTTTGTGGATGTAGCCCCTACACTGGGGGTGAACCACGTTATATCTGGTGTTGTGGTTCTTGTGTTGTTTTCTGTTTCTGTTTGTCTTTCATGCATTAATAACTATATACATCTAATAAATAAGATCACTGTTAATAAGAAGCTTCGCAGTGAATTACCTATAGGGGTTAAGCAAGTCATTGTTGTTTATTTATTTGTGAAGTTATATATATATGTATGAATGTTAGAGCTCTGTGGTTATTGATTATAAGTTAGAAAAGGCTAAGGTAAAGTAATACCCCTCTCTGCTTTCAAAAACCTGATTTTGCAGCACCCGATAGCTATTTCGGGTGAGACTACAACCTGTTCGTAGGTTGTTGCCGAAAGGGCCAACACTGTGGCTCTTTTGTTGGTGCGAAGCAAAAGGATTGAAACCCGGGTCTGCCCTATTTCCCAACAAATTGGTTCCATTTCCGGTTGAACTCAGTATCTGCTCAAGAGGGGTTTACGTCGTACCTTGAGGGCTATGTTCTGGAGGCCCTCTGTAAAGGAAATTGGTGATTGGCTTGATGAGACTTATCTGAAATTCACGTAGCAAGAGAACACAAATCCGTGTTGTAGTGTAAGTGACTTTCTACAAAGGTATGTTTTTTGTGATGCTTATGAAATTTTCTTTGGTAATATCCACATAGAGTTGCACCAGTGGTTGTCTAAGTTAACAGAGAAAAGGACAAACTTCCAAGCTCATTGGCTTCCCACGTGGACCCCCGCAAGGGTCAAACTTGTGCAACACGTGAACAACGAGGTATCCTGCGATGTTGATTTCTGGACGACGCGAACGTTGGAAGCCTTTGTAATGGAATTTTCTATTGACGCAAGTACTTCCTTCAGCGAAGTTGAACGGCAGTTCTTCAAAGGCCCTCATGGTAATTTTTTGAATTCATTAAGCTTGAGAATTAAAATACTATTGGCTGAAAAAGGTATATTTCTTTTTGAATCAGACTGTTAGTTTAGTAGTGCTAACGTATGTTTGCAAGTGATCCTACCTTCGACGAGCAAAGTGGTTTGCTGCGAAGTGGAAAAAGGTACAAGAGATATTTTGGATCCTATTCCATAGGTCCAGCTACCGCGTCTTCCCCTGTAAATCCTGAAGAATCAAACCCTGAAGAAAACCCTTCAGTTGGAAACCCTCCGGTCACCCCGCAGCGTAGCCCTGTTACCCCTGAAATTCCGTCACAGTCTGATAGTCAACCAAGCCCAAGTATTCCTGTCATAGGCCAGTTTACCACCATAAATCCCCCCCCCCGTCGATGTTCTGTCCACCTCCCAACCCTCCCAGATCTACCATGGCACACCTGGCTAATGATATTAAGCTCCCCATCTTCAAAGGAACGGGATCAGAGGACCCAGAATAGTTCTGGTTTTTATGTGAAGCAATGTGGAATGTAAAGAACATTACAGACCCAGCTGTGAGAACCGCGCAGCTCATTACTTCTTTCAGGGACCGGGATTTGACCTGGTTCATGAAATTCTGCAGTACTCAGAGCCCTACTTTAGATGAGATCAAGGCAGCAATAATCAAAGAATTTAAGAAGCCCAAATCAGAATCGTAGAGTATCACTGAACTGAAAGAGATTCAACAGTAGTGCAGTGAATTAGTGTGGGACTTTGACCAGAGATTCAAAGTTCTACTAGACCAAGTCAGATTTACGATTAGTCCTGCGCAGCACAAGGAGTGGTTTATTGCAGCATTATTACCACATATCATAACTCCACTTATGCAACAGAAGGTTGCTGACCAGTAAGAGGCTCTAGAAATCGCAATGAAGTTAGAGACCGTCCCTGTCGGAGATAATTCTGGTCTCGCACAAATCCAGGCGCAGTTGGCAGCGATGGCTCTGGAGCTTCGCGATATGAAGAAGGGAAAAACCGACCGCAAAGAGGTTTGGTGTACGCAATGTAGGACCGAATGTCATGACAAGGAACGGTGCCCTCTAGTAAGCAAGTACCTGAATACGGGTGCACCAAACCCATTTCCACCACAAGTCCTATATTGTGAGCTCTGCAGAACGACAGGTCAGCATCGACCTGAGAATTGTTACCTGCTGCAAAGGTATGGACAAGGACCTAAGAACCCATACTGTAACTTCTGCAAGTCTATAGGACATAATGAAGAAGAGTGTCACACCTAAGACACCTACCGGATGCACAATGAAGGACCGAGTAATGATAGCTACGATTACCAGGGTGGTGCCTCCGATAGAGGTACTTCTGGAGGCCGTGGTGGTATGGCCGAAAGAGGCAGAGGCCAGTTGGTGTGTTACAACTGTAACCAAGCCAGGCACCTAGCTAGGGATTGTTGGAACCCCACTACAATATGTCGGTATTGCCTCATGGTAGATCATGTGATTGAGCAGTGCCCACAGCTCATAGCTAAGATTGAGGCATGACAGAGTACCCCTATGCAGAAGATCCAGATGATTTCATTTGAGCCCAGACCTTCCGCAACTGTCAATGTTTTCACACGGAGTGGAGCTATGACACACATGCAGAATACGAAAAAATGGCATGCCGACGCTCGGGTTCGTAAGGATCCTGAGAAAATCCCAGCATTTGATATCGCAAGAGAAAAAGAGACATTTATGGAAGTCAAGAAAGATTTTTCTAGCCCCAGCACATCCGTTGCACCTGCGCAACCACCTCAACTATCGTTGCAACCCCAAGAAGCTCCACTGGATAAAGTAAGTACATTTTCTTCCTTTTTATAGAGTTGCCTCAAACTTTTAAGAAATCAGGATGCTTTGACTGAGTTATAGAAAGTCATTGCTTCCTGCGGACCCCAGCAAAGCTCTGGTCGGGACAACACTGTTCATAGAGTCAGCAGAACTGACAGGGAAATGAGATTGAATGCTCAGATAGGAGCATATGATATGACTGATGTTATTTTGGACTTAGGGTCCGACATAAATGTTTTAACCAAACAAACCTAGGAACAAATGGGAAAACCTGCCCTTGCCTGGTCCCCTATCCAGCTGAGGTTATCCAACCAGCAAAGGATTGTGCCTCTAGGGAGATTCCTGAGTGTCCAAATAGATATTGATGGGGTCAGTACTATCACGGACTTTAAAGTGATTGAGATCATCGATGACAACAATCCCTACCTAGCCTTGTTAGGAATTGAATGGGCGATGGAAAATGCTGCAGTCATTAACCTAAAGAAGAGACAGATGATCTTCGAAGGGAAAGACTTGAGAGTCATCCTACCCCTGGATCCCTCACAAGGAGAATGGTATACAGAACCACTACGACACGAAGATCAGGATGATTTGGAGCCCATCTACAATATCACCGCACAGGAAGAAGGTTATGAGGATCCTCCTACTGCGGGTTGGGAGTCTGGTAGCTCCTGTATGACGGACTTTGAATATGACTTAGAAATTTGGAAGGACCGATTATATGAGCACCATGGGCATAGAAGTGCCCGAACTACCAAGTCCCTCAGATGGCTCAATTCACAACCAAGAGCTTTACCTGTTTTTGATGGCTCGACAGACCCTGAACTGTTCATTGCACAATTCTCAGGATAGACACCTGAGTCACAGAAACTGGAAGCTCTGGAATCAGCATTCAGAGCCACCGTAGCCAGATGGTGAAAGGGCCATAAGAAGCAGATTCCTAGCTGGGAATCTTGTCAGAAGCTCCTTTGCCTGAGATTTAAGGACCCGCCTAAGGAGATGTGAAGCAAGTTTGATGGAAAATCTAGTCCCTAGGAACATTTGGCAAAGTGCTACGAGGCATGGAATTATGTACCTCAAGACGAATGGGTACATAGATTTGTGCATATGCTGGAACCGATAGCGAAGAATTGGTACGCGGAGGCTGAGCTCCGCCAAGATACTGTAAGTTGGGACTGTCTTATTCATAGTTTTATGCATACTTTCTCTACTAATGATGTCTATCCATCTCTAGATGCAGCTATCAAGATAATCCATACTAAGGTATTTGATGACCAAGAAGTAGTAGAACATCGACCTGATTGGACCGCGCAAGAATCCCACGCAGTCGAATGTTATAACTTCGCAATTGACGAGGATGACGACCCACGCAATATTGCTATTCCTGAGTCAGAAGGATGCTGCGAGGTGCATGGACCAGCAGTTGAAGCCTCAAAAGTGACTCAGCCCCTGAAGACGCGCACAGTTAACATTGGATCCAAAGAACAGCCTAAGTTTGCTACCATTGGTGACTATTGGGATGATGAAATGGTAAGCAAGGTAACCCAACTTCTCCACGAGTACCAGGATCTCTTTTCAATGAAGTTTTCCGAAATGAAGGGTATCCTGGGTGATATCGATGTAATGGAGATCCCTTTGAAACCTGATGCGAAGCTTGTGAAGCAGTGTCCTTATAGATTGAATCCAAAGTATAAGGAAAAGGTTAAGGTGGAGCTAGATAAGATGCTTGCTGCAGGAATAATTGAACCTATTGAGGAATCTGAGTGGGTCAGTCCTATGGTGGTACAGGAGAAAAAGACTAAGGGTGAGATCCGAATCTGTGTCGATCTAAGGAAACTAAATGATGCCTATCTGCATGATCCCTTTCCCACCCCCTTTACAGACGAAGTGCTCGACAATGTTGGGGGTCAAGAAGTGTACTATTTTACCGATGGTTTTTCTGGCTACCATCAGATCCGAATTGCTCCAAAGGATCAACATAAGACAACCTTTGCTACCAAAATGGGATCCTTCCAGTATACTGTTATGCCCTTTGGGTTGAAGAATGCACCTGCTATATTTTCTAGAGTAGTCATCTCCGCGTTTAAGGAATATATACATAAATTCTTAGAAGTTTACTTTGATGATTGGACTATTTTTGGGCTAGTGAAAGACCATATAACTAGTTTGAGACTTATGTTGAACAAGTGTAGACAACACCATATTTCCTTGAATCTAAAAAAGTGTATCTTTTGTGCACCATTTGGAATTCTACTTGGTCACGTTGTATGTAAGCAGGGATTGATGATGGATTATGAGAAGATAGCTATTATTGTGAACCTGCCACCTCCGAAGTCCGTCAAACAACTTCGCACGACGCTTGGTCACACCGATTACTACAGGAAATTCATCCAAGGCTATCTCAGATTACCACTCTATTGAAAAGGCAGCTGAACAAAGATATTAAGTTCGAATGGACACCGGAGTGCCAAGCAAGCTTAGATATTTTAAAGGAAAAGATGGTCACCGCTCCTATTTTAGTATTTCCTGACTGGAACAAAGAGTTCCATGTGCATGTCGATGCATCCTTCATTGCTCTGGGTACTGTGCTAGCTCATTCACGTGCACGTAATATCGATCACCCTATTTCTTTTGCAAGCAGAAAATTGTCCACAGTAGAGAAAAATTATACCACGACAGAACGCGAAGGCCTTGCTATGGTATATGCACTACAGAAGTTTCGACATTATCTGCTAGGATCTCATTTTAAGATGTTTACTGACCATTCTGCTTTGAAGTATTTGGTTAACAAGCCTGTGCTAGGTGGAATAATATGCAGGTGGTTCATTTTGTTCCACGAATATGATTTTGAGATCATCGTTAAGCCTGGGAGACTTAACCTAGGACCTGACCACTTGTCGAGGCTCGAGTCAGGCGAAGAACCTACCAGTTTGGACGAAGGTCTTCCTGATGCCTAGTTATTTGCTATCCAGATGGTTGATGAATATTTTCAGGATATTTTTCAGTGCTTGTCTACAGGTTTTCCACCCCCCAAGATGACCACACAGCAGAAGAAGCAATTGGTGGTTCGAGCAGCGGAATTCACCTTGATAGCGGGACAGCTTTATAAAATGGGACAAGATGAAATATTGTGCAGATGTGTCTTGGAGCATGAACGGCCACTAATTTTGGTCGAGGCACACTCTGGCGCAGCAGGAGGTCATTATGCAGGGAAAGCTACCGCGCAGAATATTTTGACAGCCGGCTTATAGTGGCCCACAGTTCACAAGGATGCAAGAGAATATTGCCACAGCTGCAATGTTTGTCAAAGGATAGGTAAACCGTCCAGGCGGGATGAAATACCCCTAGTCCCGCAGGTAACCTTACAAGCTTTTGACAAATGGGCTATTGTCTTTGTCGGCCCTATCAACCCCCCTGCGAAGAAGTCCAGAGCGAGATATATTATTACAACAACTGACTACCTTACCCATTGGGCTGAAGCTCAACCAGTCAAGAACTATAGTGCTGCTACAGCTGCGCAATTCATCTTCGATCACATCTTGTCCAGGTTTGGGTGTCTTCGCGTTCTTATGAGTGATCAAGGATCACATTTCTTAAATAAAACTATCAAAGCACTAACTGAAGAATTTCAAGTGTATCATCAGAAAAGTACAGCCTATCATCCACAAGAAAATGGGACTGTCGAAGCTTTTAATAAGATCCTTGATCATGCTTTGACAAAGGTTTGTAATGCTAACAGAAATGATTGGGACCTTCGAATTCCAGCAATGCTATGGGCTTACAGAACTACTTGCAAGAATTTGATAGGCCATACACCTTTTCAATTGGTCTATGGTAAAGAAGTCATTATTCCCATGGAGTACATTGTTCCTAGACTCAGAATATCTACTTTCACCGAGATGGATGACCCAGCCGTAATGACAAAAAGACTGACAAAGATACTAGAACTCGAAGAAGATAGAATTATTGCAGGGTTCCAGTAATAGGTGCAGAAAACTCGAGAAAAAGCGTGGCACGACAGACACATCAAGAAGAAGCAATTCCAGCAAGGTGATCTTGTACTTTTATATGACAGCAAATTCATGAAGTTCCCAAGAAAGTTCAAGACACATTGGAAGGGACCATATATAGTGTAGAAAGTTACTGATGGAGGCGCAGTCCAGCTAGCTAAGTTAAATGGAGAACTTTTTCCTTCTATGATAAATGGGAGTTGTCTAAAAAAGTACAGGGATAGGCCAGGCACTTAGAACCAGAGGTATCCCAAAGAAAGAAAAGTTTACGTACCAAGAACAGCTGAAATTGGGTACTAGACCACAAGAAAAGTTATTCTTCGCATTATGGAATGTCGCAGTCTATGTCGTCTGAAGGATGAAGTAGGGGAAGCCGAAGGTTCATACGGTGTCGAAGTGGAAGGTCGTTGTTATGTCATAGGTCCAAGATGTGTCACAGCCTAGAATGTGACAGATGGGACAAAATGGATGTGGCGGCGCCAACACGTGAGCTACTCTCAATACCCGTAATTATGAGATTTTGGGAAAATATGAGGCTGTGTGTGACAAGATTTACGTCATTCAAGTAGATTTGGCACCATTAATACACTATGATGACCGATTCTGTAACGGAATTCTATAAGAAAGCTGCATTGGCTCGTGAAGTCCTCCACAAAGCACTTCTTGGAGTTTGTTCGGTTGGAGCCACGTCAAACAATTGTGAAGTCCAGGATCTAGTACAAGAGTTCAGAGAGAGAGGTCTGCAGAGCCTTCTGAGTAATCCACCAGTACATTCGTATTCAACTGAGGTACAAAGGTAGGCACAATTTTGCTCTAAATCAGGCGAAGGCAAGCACAAATTCGCTCTAACGTGGAGCAACGATAGCCGTAAGGCCTCGCAAGAAGACTCTGGGGAACCCTGCCATGAAACCTTCCGGCGTAGCAGAACTGTGGCACCTGTGTGTCTTATGCAGCGTGACACGCAATGCTAGGGGACCCCAAGTTGTGGATGGTCAAGCGTAGGCAACCCGAGCAAAGGGTGGGGTTGCAGATGGATCCAAATGACCTCATCATCATAAATCTTACAAAGGAAAGAAGCAAACAGCCGATAGTAGTATGTAGATCTTCAGCAAGTAGCCCACTCGGTTGGTGCGCCAGCGGGATTCTACTGACCGAATAGCAAAGGAGTGTCCCGGGATGGGCCACTAGTGAGTCTTAGGGGCCTGTTGGGATGCGCACCCTAACGGTCCTTAGGATGGGTAACTCCGTGGGTGTTGACTCAAAATAGTCTTAGGGGTGTCGGAGTTGAGTTAAACTCTTTTGTAGTATTAAACCCATGGTCTAAGTCCAGGGTTTAGGGCTCGGGGTACCCATGGTTTAAGACCATGGTTTTGTAAAAATGCGCAATATAAATAAGCGCTTTTGTAAGGAAGTAAGGTTAGGTTTTATGATGTAAGAAGAATTAAGGCGAAGCTAAGGATATTTTCTAAGGAAAGGTTAAGTCCCAGCTGTGTGTGTGGATGACCTCTACAGCTGTGTGCACAGAGGGTTTTTGTAAGAATGTTAAGGAAAATCTACAGCTGTGTGCGCAGAGGCCTGCTACTGTGTGCACGGCTTTTAAGGACTTGAAGGGATCTGCAGCTAAGTGCGCAGATTAGAACTGTGATTTTGTAGCAAGTTGAATAAAACACAGTTTTGTGGACGTAGCCCCTACACTGGGGGTGAACCACGTTATATCTGGTTTTGTGGTTCTTGTGCTATTTTCTGTTTCTGTTTGTCTTTCATGCATTAATAACTGTATACATCTGATAAATAAGATCACTGTTAATAAGAAGCTTCGCAGTGAATTCCCTGTAGGGGTTAAGCAAGTCATTGTTGTTTATTTATTTGTGAATTTATATATATATATATATGTATGAATGTTAGAGCTCTGCGGTTATTGATTATAAGTTATAAAAGGCTAAGGTACAGTAATACCCCTCTCTGCTTGCAGAAACCTGATTCTGCGACACCCCATAGCTGTTTCGGGTGAGACTACAACCTATTCGCAGGTTGTTGCTGAAAGGGCCAACACTGTGGGTCTTTTGTTGGTGCGAAGCAAAAGGATTAAAACCCAGGTCTACCCTATTGCCCAACATTAATCAAGTAAGTCCTTCTAACCCTCCTATTTCCTATTTTGCACTTTAGAAGTCAACAGTGTGCAAGTTAATTGAGTATGTTGGTAACCCCAGACCTATGGTTATTAGGTGCATAATCCTATACAACACTTATCGATTTGTGGCTCATGCTTATGTTTTTCCCCTACTCAGCTGAGAACCTAGCGCCTCTCTTCCATTTTCAGACTTTGTGTAAGTTTTTCCGGTGGCTTCATTGCCCAGGACGAACTGTTGTTTTCCCCATGTTGTGAGTTGTGTTTACTGATATGTTTTTGGGACTATTGTAATTCAGTTGGGATTCATTTTGGCCATGATAGGGCCAAGAATGACTCAGAATTCATTTTCCATGTTTAAGCTGTAACTGCTGATTGATTGCATGCGTGCAATCGTAAGTCTTTAGACTGTGTTGGGAGTAGGGATGGGGGCTTGGTTTGCTTGACAAACCTGGTGTTTGGAAACCACACAGACAGAGCTAGAGAGATGGATTTATTCTCCACAACCCCTGAATAGCACTGGAAGGGAAGTCAAGGCCTGAGGGACTGTGTAGCAGAGAAGGAACTGATTCCTTGTGTTGGGTGTGTGTGGGCGTATTAGAAGTCAGGCTAGTTCTGGTGTAGGTGTTCCTAGCTCTATAATGGGCTCACTAACTTAGCATTTATCCTTTCCCAGCTCCTTGATGCCCTGATAAACTTGAACATGTTGGCTTGGTTTTTTTGTTGAAGGCCTGATAAACCCAACTGTGTCGGCTTGGTTGTATTTTGTGAACCCTTGGCTATGTGTAAGCATGCTTGTTCCTTATTCCTTGGAGAATCATGCCCAGCTTAGGGGTGGCAGCGTTGCTGAGAGATTAAGGAGCATGCTGGCCTATGGTTGGGTGGAATGTTGTAGCAACGTAGCTACTTATGGAACGGGTTCTTCATAAGATAAGTAATCTTGTCTATTTTACTCTTGCAATCATTTTACTGTTAATGAATATGATGAA
Source organism: Pseudotsuga menziesii (assembly GCA_001517045.1). Classification (NCBI taxonomy): domain Eukaryota; kingdom Viridiplantae; phylum Streptophyta; class Pinopsida; order Pinales; family Pinaceae; genus Pseudotsuga; species Pseudotsuga menziesii. The sequence continues at coordinate 93,019 of LPNX010375160.1, forward strand.
CATGTTGAATGCTTGTATGAATGTATGTTGCTTCCATTGTGTATGATAGATAATGGTATGTGTGTATGTTCTACTTCAAATCATTTTATTTTTATCATTTCAATTTTAGTAATGCACATGTTCATGGGGCAGTTGCCCAGATGGTTAACTCCATGGTAGCGTCCTCTTTGTTGGTCGGAGGGTCGGGGATGTTACAGTGTGGTATCAGAGCTCATGTAGTACCATGGGCCTGAATGAGCCATGAAAGATGCAGTGAAAAAGGCAGGATTTCATTCTGCCCAGCAAAGACTAGAAGTTATGATAGAAAACTTCCACAAAAATTTGTCTAAGTGTTTGAACCATCGGTTCATCGGAACACTTCATAGGAAGGACTTCCGATGTAGCGAAGATCTAGGCAGAAGCGCACCCAATGGAGGATAGTTGGAAGGAAAATTGTGGAAAATTTTCTAAGTGTGCAACGTTCATCAACGGAAAATAGTTGATCGAGCACCTGCCATTGCGGATGGCTAGACAACTACGTGTCTGATGGGTAAGGCCTCCGACTACCATGCCATAAACAAAATTAAAAAAAAAAAAATTCTAAGGCCCAAAATCGTCAGCTATCGAAAGAAGCTAGTGTTTCGTGCGCCTACTGTTGCAGAAGCCTAGAGCACTAGTCTTCCAATGGGGATAAGCTCTGACTGTTGATGCTGGTCAAAATCAGTTCACTGAACGGGAAAGGATCGAAGATGATGAGCTGCTGTTGTGGATTCTAAATGAACTAACCCGTCGGTGCTTTAGTATTCCACTCATCGATGCCAAGGTGTTAGTGGATTATGGAGCCGACAAAGTCAATGGAAGATAGAGAAAGTTTTTGCCAACAAAAGAAGAAATTTTCAAAAATTGTCTAAGTGTTGAGGCCATCAACGATCGGTGACGATTAGCTATTTGGATCGGTAGAAGCTAGTGAATTGAACGACCGTCATTGCGGATGCCTAGAAGACCAATCGTCTGAAGCAATAACATAGCCAATCACCGACACAGAGGATGTAAGTTTTCGACTTGGATCACTGACTAGGTTCAAAGAGTTAGTTGGATGTGGATCCGATACAGTGGAAGGAAGTAGAGGAACAGTCCTCTACGTCACCAATGCAGATAGGAAGTTTGACGATTTGCCCGTCGAAATGTCGAAAAAGTTGTGCGGAAGAGACCCGATGAAGAGAAGAAAAATTTGGGTTTTTCTAAGTGGGAATTTTCTTAGCAAATTCTAACTGTTTTAGCAGATTTCAACGAACTGTCAGTTGATTACAGGGCTAAACACGGGGGAGAGGAAAATTATGTGTTTTAGCATAATTGTTGTTTTATGAATTTCCAGAAGAAAAGGTAAGTAATTTTGATTATATCAATGTTATGCATCTAATGGTTGTGTTACTAACACATTTGTAGAACTTTAGATCACTTCCAAAAGTAGTACTCCAAAGAGAATAGTGTGGTAAAGCCAGAGGTGGTTCAGTCATGAGAACCCATGATGGGTATGATGCTTGGGATTCTTACGAGCGAGCAGAAAATGCCATGGGAGAAAATGCCAATAATGGAAATGATGACATAGAGTCTAACGAGAGGAGATTCCAGGGAACATTGTTTGAGGTTGTAGCCACCATGAGAAGCTTGGTTAAAGCCTAGGAAGAGCAGCATCAGTTGAATGATGCCATATTGCAAAGTTTGACAGACCTATAGAGAAAGATAGATTCTGGACAGGGTATAGCAAGACCAGAAGGCAGTAAGAGCATTACTAGGATAAGGAGAAGGACTTCTAGTGGATCATCTAATTCTGAAGAATCCTGCAAGGATTCAAGTTCTTCTTCTCATAAAAGGAAAATAAAGAGACACCATAGGGATCACTCTCGAGATGAATTTAGGAAAGCTAAACCTCCTACATTTGATGGCGAGGTAAAGACTGGACAAGAGGTTGAAGCTTGGCTTCTTGGGATAAATAAGTACTTTCAAGTGCATGACTATTCAGGAAACATGAAGGAAAGAGTTTCCATATTCAATATGAATGGAAGGGCATCCATTTGGTGGTAACACTTCAAGCAAGTAAAGAGGATCAATGAAAGGAGACTTAAGTGGAAACAGTTCAAGAAGTATTTCAAGCAGAAATATCTCTCTGATAGGTATTATGGTGACAAGATTAAGGAGTTCCATGAGCTGAGATTGGGACAACGGACCATGGAAGAATATGCAAATAAGTTTTTGGAGCTATTGAGGTATGTTCGGTACATCAAAGGTGAAAAAGTGAAGGTCCATCATTTTCTAAGTGGATTACCTCAGTCTTACAAAGATAGAATTGAGTTTTACGAACCTAGAACTCTTGAAGAAGAAATAAGGAAGGCTAAGTATTGTTATGAGCAAAACAAAGGTAAGACGGATTACCATAAGGCATGGAAGGACAAGAAGAATGAGAAGTTTGACCAAAGAAAGAAAGGTTTCAAACCTTCTAACTTTAGGAATCAGTAGAAGCAACCATCCCAAGCTACGAGTAAACTAGTTGGAGTGACAAGAGAAAAGCCTAAAGATCCACAACAGAATAGAGGGCCACTTCAATGTTGGAAATGTGGAGGAACCCACATGCACAGGAATTTTCCACTTGAGAGTGAGAGTTCAAGACTGTCTTATAACATTCAAAAAGCAGAAATAGTGGGTCAAGTAGCAAGGGAAGTCCCTAGGATTTATGCAGCACTGGAGGGCTTCCAGGTAGATCACCAGTCAACCGTGGTTGAAGTAGTAGGTAATATTAATGAACAATCTGTTTCTATTTTGATTGACCCTGGTTCTAATCATAGTTACATTACTCCTAGAGTAGTAGAGATTTGTGCTTTTAAGAAGGTAAAGCATAAGAAATCTTGGTTAGTTTAGCTAGCCACTGGAACTAAGAGAAAGGTTAGTGAAGTGGTGGAGAAATGTCCATTGGTCATGGATGGATTGGTCACTTGTGTAGATCTGAATGTTCTACCACTTGGTTCCTATGATGTTCTCATTGGAATGGATTGGTTAGAAACTCATAGGGTGAAGCTTGAATGCTATAATAAGACTTTTGAATGCATGAATGAAGAAGGGAACCTAGTAGTTGTGAAAGGTATTCCAAAGGTGATTTCGGTACGGAGGGTTTCAGCAATGCAGTTAAAGAAGTTATGTAGGAAGGGTTTCCAGTTGTATGCAGTTCATATTTTGGAGACATTAGGAGATGAAACTCCTAGGTTGGAGGACTATCAAGTGTTACAGGAATTCAGGGATATGTTTCCTGATGAGATTCCAAGGCTTCCTCCAAAGTGGGACATTTATTTCATAATTGAACTTGTACCAGGAGAAGCCCCAGTGTCCAAGGCACCCTACAGGATGAGTACACCATAGATGCTAGAATTGAAGATGCAACTGCAAGAGTTGTTGGAAAAGAAGTATATCTGACCGAGTGTGTCTCCTTGGGGAGCACCAGTTCTATTTGTAAAGAAGAAAGATGGTACACTCAGGTTGTGTATTGATTACAGACAATTGAGCAAGGCTGTAGTGAATAATAAATATCCTTTGCCAAGGATTGATGACCTCTTCGATCAAATGAGAGGAGCAAAGGTATTTTCCAAGATTGACTTGAGGTTTGGTTACCATCAGGTGAGAATCAAGGATGAAGACATTCATAATATAGCCTTTAGGACAAGGTATGGACATTATAAGTTTGTAGTGGTACCATTTGGTCTCACAAATGCACCAGCTACATTTATGTGCCTTATGAATAGTGTCTTCAGTAGATATCTGGATAAGTTTGTTCTTTTCTTCCTTGATGACATTGTTGTTTATTCTAAGAATGAGGAAGAACATGAAGAGAACTTGAGATTGACATTGAAATAGCTCAGGGAGTACTAGCTATAAGAAAAACTGAGCAAGTGTGACTTCTATAGAGATATAATTCAGTATTTGGGTCACATTATCTCAGAGGAGGGTATATCTATCGACCCTGAAAAGGTTGAAGCCATTATGAATTGACCTACTCCAAGAAATGTGACTGATGTAAGATATTTTATGGGACTTGCAGGATACTACAAGAGGTTCGTTGAGGGATTCTCCAAATTTGTACATGCCATCACTTCTTTGCAAAATAAGGGGATGAAGTTCGAATGGACATCGAGGTGTGAAGAAAGCTTCTAGCAGTTGAATAATATTCTCACTAGTGCACTCGTATTGAAAGTTGTAGATCCAGAGAAATATTTTGTGGTGTGCACTGATGCATGTGGAAAAGGGCTTGGAGGAGTCTTTATGCAGGACAACCATGTGATATGTTATGAGTCAAGAAAGCTGAAGGAGCATGAGAAGAACTATGCCACTCATGATCTAAATCTTTCAGCCATAGTACATGCTCTCAAGATGTGGAGAAATTACTTGATGGGAAGGAGATTTGAACTTAGAATAAATCACTGTGGACTGAAGTATTTGTTTGATCAGCCTACTTTGAATGCTAGGCAAGCAAGATGGCTGGAGTTTTTATGTGAGTTTGATTTTGAAATCAAGCACATAAAAGGAAAAGAAAATAAGGTAGTTGATGCACTCAGCAGGAAGATGCAAGAAATTCATGTGGCATCTCTTAGTATTTTCCAATTAGATTTGAGACAGTAGACTGTTAGTCATGCTACTGGAGATGAATTGTATGAGTAGGTAAAAGACAAATTGGAACAGCAAAGTCTTGAGAAGAAGTATGAGGGATATAAATTTGAAGAAGATGGAATTCTCACTTATAAAGGTATAATTTATATTCTATATGTAAAAGGTTTGAGGAGAGTTGTTATGGATGAAATCCATCAAGCTCCATATTCCAATCACCCAGGATACCAAAAGACCATTGCTACAGCTAGAAAGCAGTACTTTTGGCTAGGAATGAAAAGGGATATGGATGAGTACATTTCAAGGTGTATGAAATTTCAACAAGTAAAGGCTGAGCATCAACACATTGCATGATTGTTGCATCCTTTGCCCTTTTCAGGATGGAAATGGGAAGTTATTTCCATGGATTTTATTACAGGATTGTTGATGAATTGGAGACAACATGATTCCATCATGGTTGTGGTGGACAAGTTGACAAAGGCAACACATTTTATACCGGTTAAGTCTATGCATAAGACAAATGACATTGCAAAGATATTCATGAAGGAGATATTCAAATTGCATGGATTTCCGAAGGCAATAGTCTCTAATAGAGATGTCAAGTTCACTTCAAACTTTTGGAAGGGGTTGTTTGCAAAATTGGGTACAAAGCTAAACTTTAGCACTGCATACCATCCTCAGAAAAATGGGTAGATATAGAGAGTTAATCAGGTGATTGAAGACATGCTTCACATGTACATGATGGACAAACCAACCAAGTGGGAAGATTACTTACACTTGGTAGAGTTTTCTTATAACAATGGACAGCAGGCATCCTTGGGGATGAGTCCGTATGAAGCTTTGTATGGAAGAAGGTGTAGGAAACCTGTGACTTGGGATAACCTAGTGAACAGGATCGTGCTTGGACCAGAGTTGCTCAAGAAAATGGAGCAATAGGTTGTAAAGATCAGGCAGAATCGGAAAGTAGCACAGGACAGACAGAAAATCTATGCAGATAAACATAGGGTGAAAAGGGAGTTCAGTGTTGGGGATCATGTTTACCTTATAGTGAGGGCAAGGAATATTTCCTTGAATCTTGGAAGTTGTGCCAAGTTGTCACCTAGATACTGTGGGCCGTTTGAAGTGCTTGAAAGAATAGGATCAGTTGCATATAGACTTGCATTGCCTGCTAGCACTAGGGATCATAATGTTTTTCATGTTTCTTTGCTTAAGAGATATGTACATGATCCTAAACACGTGATAAATTGGGATGTGATTCAGGTGGAACCTGAGGGAGAGTTCTGAATCGAGCCAATGCGCGTCCTCGACAGGAAGGTCACAATGCTCCGGAACCGGGCCATAGGTTAGTTAAAAGCGCAATGGGAGCACTACGAACTTGAAGAGGTTACGTGGGAGATGGAGGATGCCATGCGATTGGCACATCCATTTTTGTTCAATTTTGCGGAACACTAAGGCGATACCGCTGTAGCATTTTGTTCAATTTTATAAAGCACTGAGAGAGTGCTATTGAAGGGGGAGGGGAATGTAACACCCCAATTTTGACCCTGTTGCATTAAATTTACATGATGTATGTATTGTAATAATCATGGTGCGGAGCTAAAGGCCAAGGCCCCACCATTGATTGGCTATAGTATGTTCTGGGTTGAAATTGTCACCGATGCTATATCGGGGCATGCAGCATACATATTGAGTTTTGTCATCATGTAAATATGCATCTTTAATTAAATAAACCAACTAGCTACATTCGTAACAACTAAATTGAGAAGGGGCATGATTTTCCCAAGGATAGGGGGGGGAACTGTTAAACCTTGAACCAATGGGGGAAAAAGCCATGTGTCACCTTCCCTTGTCTTATTCAACTACCACAATTAAAAATTGCTGCTGTTAGTTGATGCAGTTATGGCTCGGAGTGGAGTGTGGCAGGATTGTCAGTCCTTGCCCACATGCACACTCCACCAGTGGATTGAACCTCACGATAGGTAGAAGAATGACTACGCCCCTCATTCCACTCTCTCCACTAGGCCATACTCTCCATTGTCTGTTCATCCTTACGCAGGGACGGTTGTCTGTTCATTTTTTCTCACACATAGGCTTCTTTCATGTTTGGTCTCATGTAGACAAGAGAGAGGAGCCGTCTCCACTGTCATTCACATTTTCCACAATAAGAAATATGGTGTGTTTCGATCCGTATTCGGGATCTGGTGTAAATATTCTCTCAAGCACTGGGTTATGTGTTGTTGTTACTCACGCAACAAGCTGGGGGGGGTCGTTCGATCACTATCACCCATGATTTTCCTGTGGAGAGCCATTTTTACACTCAGGGACTATGTCTAAGTTTTCCCTTACCGATTTATGGCTCGTGCATATTTTTTTCCCCTACTCAGCCGAGAACCTAGCTTCTCTCTTCCATTTTTAGACTCCGTGTAAGTTTTTCCGGTGGCTTCGTTGCCCAGGACGGACTGTTGTTTTCCCCATGTTGTGAGTTGTGTTTACTGATATTTTTTTGGGAATGTTGTAATTCGCTTGGGATTCATTTTGGCCACGATAGGGCCAAGAATAACTCAAAAGTCGTTTTCTCTGTTTAAGCTGTAATTGCTAATTGATTGCATGCATGCAATGGTGGGTCTTCGGACTCTGTTGTGAGCAAGGATTGGGGCTTGGTTTGCTTGATAAACATGGTGTTTGGAAACCACATAGATAGAGCTAGAGGGATGAATTTATTCTCCACAACCCTTGAATAACACTGGAAGGAAATTCAGGGCCTGAGGTACTGTGTAGTAGAGAAGGGACTGATTTCTTGTGTTGGGTGTGTGTGGGTGTATTATAAGTCAGGCTAGCTCTGGTGTAGGTGTTCCTAGCTATGTAATGGGATCACTAGCTTAGAATTTAGCCTTTCCCAACTCCTGGATGGATTGATAAACCTGACCATGTTGTCTTGGATGTCTTGTTGAAGGCCTCATAAACCCAACTGTGTCAACTTGGCTGTGTTTTGTGAACCCTTGGCTATGTGTAAGCCTACATGTTACTTATTCCTTGGAGAATCATGCCCAGCTCGGGGGTGGAATCGTTGCTGAGAGATTAAGGATAACTCTAGCCTATGGTTGGGTGGAATGTTGTAGCGATGTAGTTGGTTGTGGAACGGGTTCTTCATAGGATAAGTAATCTTGTCTATTTTACTCCTGCAATCATTTTACTGTTAATGAATATGATGAACATGTTGAATGCTTGTATGAATGTATGTTGCTTCCATTGTGTATGATAAATAATGGTATCCATGTATGTTCTACTTCAAAGCATTTTGTTTTCATCATTTCAATTTTAGTAATGCACATGTTCATGGGGCAGTTTCCTGGATGGTTAACGCCATGGTAGCATCCTCTTCGCCGGTTGGAGGGTCGGGCACATTACAATTGCAATGGTTTATATAGGCTTAGAGAAATGGGGGAGACAAGGTTAGGTACGATAGCTAAAATATCATCCAAAGTTTCATGAATTTCACAGGGTGGTCCTTTGACATCGGGGGCCCCGGAATAAAGATCTAGGCTGAAACCAGATGTAAAAGATGATGCAACATTTTTGGTTCGTAAAGAAGGATAAACAAGAATATATTCATGGCTCAGCTCAGGATGAGCTGGGCCATAGAAGATGTTAAGTCATGAATTTTTTTTCTTCAGTTTTATATTTTTTTTGTGTTTTTTGAAGCTTGCTCATTTGCTTACTTTTAGGAAATTTTGGTTTAGAGTTCAATTTTGAGTTTATGCCATTAAGTTTTCATTATTTTTGTTTTCTTATGTCTTGAAGGGTTCTATAGGATATATTTTGAATAAAAGTTTCATAAATAGCACTAAGATCAAGGTTTAACCATATAAACCTAATTTAAAGTTGAATTAGTGATCAAAAAAGACAAAATTTGATTTTTGAACTTTCTTGTAGCGCAACGGTAAAAATAATGCACTAACGTGCTACAAGAAAGTCGCGGGTGCTTAATTGGTCATTTTTTACGCCAAATTCTCCAATGATTTCGTTCCTAGGTTGACTAATCACATGAATAAGTAGGCTTGATACATGTCTCATCAGGATAATCATGCAAACAAGTGTTGGTTATGACATGAGGGAGATCGTGGTAGTTAGAGGTAAATATATGGTAAATCATGATAGACAGTGGAATGAGGTGAGATTGAAGGGAAAGAGGTTCTCGAATTGAGCATTATGAATCTGGTGGCAATGATGGAATGACGACACATTGCTAAAGGGTCAGAAATTGGTAGTTGAAAGAGGAATTAGGGTTTTCACAGTGTGACAGTTAGAGGTGAGATGGAGACTTTAAGACACCTGGAGCGTTCAATTTGACATTCAGCCAGTCCAAGAATCAACTTTAAACACCTGCAGCAAGCTTGGAGTGAGGTATCTCGCGTGACCTTGGTCATGACCTATTAATTTGGGGTTTTTTCTGCTAAGCCTGATTATGTCAAATTATTGAAGAAAACACGAATTCATGAATTCAACAAATGGTGAGATATTAGTCCAAGTAGAGCTAAATGAGCATTGTTTGATGTTAGTAAAGTTTAGCAACAACCCTATTAAAGACCTTTGGTGCTTTCTTTAACCTGAATTATTCAAATTGAGCATAAAACATTCCATGAACTGAGAATAGAATAGACTATATAAAATTGAGGACAAGCAGCTTGTGAGAGTTCAAGGGAGAATTGATTTCCAAAACTATGAAACCTTGAGGAAAATAGGCTGTAAGGTCACTAACAGGTTCTGAAAACCACAAAGAAGATGAAGAGGAGTGGGAAGACTAACTGGGCTAAGCCCACTGAGCTAAATTGGATAGAAAAATTTCCAGGATGTGATAAACTCTTTGAGAATGTTGGATGGTTGAACTTCTTTAAGAATATTGATGGATATAACACTGAAGTCTCTCACAAATTTGGCTAGTGTTATAACAAAGATATAGTATCATTTGATACTCTGAAGTTCAAATTGACTACAAAATTGGTGGTAGAAGCAACAGGGCTCAAGAATGAAGGAGAACTTTGGTTCAAGAAGATGCCATTTACCTTCAATGCCCAAAGGTATCTATTGCCTGGCATTGTTCTAGATTGGGGCAAGGGAATGCCCATCCATAATTTCAGAGCTAAATGGGTAGAGCCTATCAAGGTTCTACAAAGCTACATTACATGTAAAGGGAGGTATGCTTTTGTCTTCAAGTATCACTTCAGGTTCCTTCAATACCTTAGTGGTATGCTTTTGTCTTCTTTGGAGTTTTCCATAGTCATACATCAAGGAAATACTTTAAAAATGGTAGGAGAGCTTGCCCTAGACTGGAGACCCAAAACTAGAACCAAAAACAAATTGAGGCTAAACATCAAGAAATTATTAAACCCCAATTTGAATAAAGAAGGGATAACTGTGCTTGATACTTCTTCCTTTGATGAAAAGCTGGAGGTTGGAAAAGGTGTCAGCAAAGGAAAAAAGCTATTGAAAACAAAAGAAGAATCTAGCCTCACTGAGACCAAATTTTCTACTGTGTTTTTTGAAATACGAGATCAAATGTTAAAGGAACAACAAAAGGATGAAATAGAGGTTTCTTATTCAGAAAACAAACTCTTGAATAATGAAGATGCTTTTGCTGAAACTGATAATCAAGAAAACCAAAGTTTTCATGATACTTCCACAGAGATGCTACCCAAGGATGAGGAAATCTTTAGAAAGATTAACATCCCATGGCTTCCTATTGAACTACAAAATACAACAGGAAGCAATGCATTTGACTCAGAGAAAGAAAATATACAGAGAACTATCAAGCAGTATAAACATCAAGTAGAGTATATGCAAGAAACAAATGATGGTTTGATCATAGCTCAGGGAAGACGTAGAAGAGGTGAATGATCACTACCAAGAACTAATTGTAGTCTCCAAAGAGGCCTTAAAAAAGAAAAGAAGTACAGATTTACAATTTGCAAGATAAAAATAGAGTATCGAAAATCTACAGCAACAGAATGAGGAGCTTACTAGAAGAATGACAGAGATGGAAGCTGAGCAGCAGAAAGCTAGGAGAAAGGCCCAAGCCTTAGAGGGGATAGCTCTGTTAGTAGAAGCTGCAAAAGATTTATGAGCATTGTTAGAAAAATCAGTTACTTGTTATATTTTGGAGAATATTTTATTTTTGTAATTACTATTTTGATAATACCCTATCAATGAGTAGGCTGAAAAGCATTTACGGTTTAGACTTTAATTGAATTTTGAAAAATAGTATTTGGGAAGATCAGAAAGAGAACAAAGGGTTCGACTTTTGGATGGCTAGAGGAGGTCTCTTGACTTGTTGATAAGATAAGTACTTGACTCTCATGTGTATTTGATGAACTGATTATGAAATATATGCTCCATTTTATCCTTCAATCTGTGTTTTGGCTTCATTTCTAGCTTGTTTAGCTACACAATTGGTAATTTCATTGTTGGTTTATAGTTTTTATGCTTGTTGTGCTTGCGTGTTGTGGATGAACTTCAATGTCATTTTCTATTGGATATATGGTTATTATATTATGCATCTCAGTTCTCCTTTACTTGTGATTTAGTCCCTATGTGGGTTATGAATGTATTCCCTCTTGTCACCAAACTTCACAACCAGAAAAACCTTTCAAAAACCCTAAAAACCTAGTTTTGTTTGATTGAATATTTGAGATTGTGTTGGCTTGTTTCTTTGTAGTTTGGAAACAATTTCTGGCACAAACAGAAGTCTCTTTTGATAAATCCAAGGAAAGATAAGGGAAACTTACAAGATAGGATAAGGCATCCTGGAAGAAACACGAACTTGAGTGCTGGGACCTTCTACTGTGCATTTTTGAGCTTTATGAGGGGTCCATTTTCCAAGCGAGATTGGCTAGCCTTCCTTGATCATTAGATTTTCTGGTTCACATCACCAAAGGAGTTGCTGAAGTCTGAATCCTTCAAGAGTGGAGTCACCAGGTGGAAAGTGCTCAACCTTCTTGGTGTCTGGCCGATTGTTCACCATCAACAACCAGATCTAAATATTTGTCATTCTTCCCAGGGAGGATCTTCAAGTTCATCCCCGGCAATGGTGCCAATTTGTTAGCACCGGAATTGAGCCCAAAGGTTTTGGAAAGGGATCACTCTCAGGTAATAGAAAACCCGCTTTAGGCTATGCCTCTGACCCTGTGTAATCAAAGAGGGATCTCTCATTGGTCACTGGAGTACCTTCACATAAGGTTTTAAATCTTGTGTGTCACTAGAGTCTACTCCACATAGGATTTTCAATTAGCATAATCAGGGGGATAGGATCTTAAATGGGGAAAAGTATGTTGAGGAAGGTGCATGGTGGGATTATCGGGGGCAAGGGACCATGGGCAAATGGATTCGAAACTTGTGCAAGAAATGATTACAAATGGAAAGAATGATGAAAGGTAGAAAATAGAGGCAAGATAGATGCTGATTTCCCAATCAAGAGATTTTAGTGGGCGATTGAGAGGACACAGAGGGACATTCCATCGCATGGAGCATGGTTGAGATGAATTCCATGCAACCTTAGAAGAACCATTGTTGAATGCCTGAAATAGCAGTCAGAGCATAACAAGTATGAATTTTGAACCACTATACCTTATGTTGTAGAGATGAAAAGCAATAAACAAAATGGAGTGGAAATAGGAAACACATTTACATGTAAAAGAAAATACTTATTGGTAAAAACAACAACACATGAATCTCTATTGTGAGTAACAGTCTTTCACTTCAATTTATTCATACATAGGTATCAAGCTTTACAAATGGGAGCCTCAACCTGAGATTGTTTCCCAATCCAATTCACTAACTCCTTTCTCCCTCTATCGGGAGCGTTTTTCATACAATCCTATTGCTAAGACTACCGAATAAAAAGATGTTACAAGTAACCATCAGGTGCTAACTATGCAGGGAGTGGACTATCGCCACGTTTTACAAATAAAAACAAACATCATGGAGATGCAACGCGTGAAAATGTGGGCTAACAACATAGATCCTCCCACCATTATGCTTCATGAAAATGATTCCCATGCGGCATGCTGACGGTCTATTGTCCACATAGGCTTCTAGGGACCCATTTTTGGTCTCCTTTTCCAGCAAGAGGATTCCGACCAAAGGCTAACGAGAAGGTCAAAATTCTTTTCCCTACCATTCTCCTTAACTCATCCTTCGTTGGGTAACAATGCTATAGGAGGAGACTGGAGAAAGGGTGGCCAAATGGTTGGTGATGATAAGTGACTTAAGAATATTATCATCCTTGTACTATCTTCCTCCTCCTATGAGGAGGATATTTTTGTGAGCCATATAGCTAGGTGTGTGTTTGACCTCCTCCTTGTCCACGACCAAGCCACTAAGTGGAGGCCCTGAGTATGAGCATTCGCTCAAACGGAACTGTCACCAATGTCAATTGGGATTTCAGAGGTCGTGACTGCAGTTGTGAGTGTCAAAAGGATGATGTAGGGATGTCAAAACCCATGCACTGCACCTCCGAAGACCTGGTAGTGTAGAAGCGGGTGAACCTTTCTTGGTGTTTAACATCTGTGCCCTACTAGTTGGTGATTTCCTAGTAAGGATAATGAAAACATAGATTCATGTTTGCCTACCAAGAGTACTGCATGCTGAACTAACTTCTTGAACCACACAGCCATGGTTTCCTAAGAATAACTTCAATGCTTCTTAGAATTTGACCCTATATATCTTCTTATCTACACAATTCCATGTCTTAAAGACCTTCAAAATATGGTGTTATATATTCTGAGCAGGACCCCTCAGGAAGGGATATACCTTTAAAGTAGCTGCCATGGTGGCATGTACGATGCCAGGGCAGAGATCTTCCTTCCTAATGTTCAATAATATGATCCGCTATGGTTTACATTCCACATCGTTTACGCAGGTCTGTCAAGATGGTTCCAAGGGCTGTGGATTTGACTATTCCTCGCCCTTTTGATTACCTTGATAGTGGCATCGAGCTATTCTAGTTTGTAGTATCGCTCGGCCTCATGTAAATGCCAGGTCTGTCACCTCATTGAATCAAACCTCTATCTCTCTCATGGATTCCTCCGAAATGAACCACGTGCCATACTTGCAAACTGAGAAAATTGTGCCACTTGACGAGACTTCCACCTCAGGCGTATCTTGAATGGCATCGAAGGAATAAGCCAATCTATGATGAGGAATATTACACACATGAATGCCTCCTCCACTGTCATTTCCACACTGGATGGGAGGTCTTCACTTCGGGATTCTTCTCAGTCGTCCGATCAAAGGAATCCCTTATATCCATCGTCCACGTCCCATGCCTCCTGTTGCCAACTTTTCTCTTCTGAACACCATGGGCAGTTTTGGGATCATGACACATTTTGAGCCACTAATCAAGCTTTACCCTTCCTACAGTCGTCGATTAGAGTGGGCCCTGCCATTTTTCGCAATGGGGAACTTAGATATTCATCCGTGCTAGTTTGCCTTGTGAAATGAACCATAGCCATAGTTCTATCTCCTTCTTCATTGCGGCCATTGTTCTTTGTGACCTCTACACATTTTCATGACTTGATATTGCAGTTTTATCTGCACAAGTATGGATTGTGAAATTACTTTAGGCCATAGATATTCCCCAGGCTTCATCTCAATCGTTGAAAGTCACTGGTCTTAAACATGTTTCGCAATCCGGGATAGAATATTTTATTATGAAAGTTTGCTCATGCAAAGCGGTTCAGAACTGGTTATCAACCTTTGATTAATTGCAGCCCTTGAATATGAATCATGCCTAATGCTACAATACATTTGCCTCTTTCTTCATTGAAGGGTGGTCACATGAAATTCGATGGGCTAGGACCCTTACCAAACTTCTGTCAAGCCCTTTAAATCAACTATTAAAATGAAGTGTTAACACTTGCTTTGCTTGATAGTTGTCCCTCACCCATTGAAAAACCAACTCGGATTCACCATAAACATAAATTTGCTGAATACCTATATCCTTTGTAGCTCTCAAACCCAATAACAAAGCCTCATACTCTAATGTATTATTTGTAGTAACAAATTATAACTTATACATCAAACTTACCAATTCACCACCAGGAGAGATCAGAACAACTCCCACTCTAGCACCTTCTTTAGATGATGATCCATCAAAATACATCTTCCAAAGTTCATCTTTTTGTTCCATAGTACATTTGACTGGTTTTTCTTTCTCAACCTGTAACATACCAGCAGTATTATCATCATTGAAGTGCAACATGGAAGAGCTTAAATCCTTTTCAACAACATATAATGGATGATTTGTTGGATTCTTGTCATCAGTAACAATGTAAGCAAACTGAAACTCTCTATACAACCTCCTATTCTCACCTCCAAAAACATGAATTGTTGAATAAGACAAATCCATCTATAAAGTGCCCCCTGCTTTCTTAGCCCAAGACCTAGAAAGAAGCATTCCAAATTTAGGTGTGATATCTTCCACTACTACATCCATAATAACACTCTTCATTGGTAGTTGTGTTAAGTTAACCACCATGTCTTTTATTACTCCCAAACACTTGACAACTCTAGAATCAAAAGCATACAAGTCATGATAAGGTTTTGTTATGCTTAACCCCGAAGCTTCCATGACTGCTTTTGGCATTAAATTGTGAGATGCACCTAAATCTAAAAGACAATTGTGAATCATCTGATCATGAATGGTCAATGTGATATAGAAAGGTGGAGATGAACTCCAGTCATTTTTCAATTTTCTTTGCCAAAGCAGATCCAATAAAATTTCTAGGATACTCCTCCTGTAAATTTACTATGTATGAGGGTATTTGACTGGTTGCCAAATCCATCATTTTTAAAACTGAATTCTTATAACAGGGATTTTTTATCAATTTAGTAAAAGGCTTCGGGTATTTTAATTTTGCACAATTCATTTTCAAAGTTGAAATTCTGCATGTTCTTATTCACTTCTTCAACTTCAATAGCCTTCTCTGGATTATCCTGATTCTGTGATTTCTTTAATGCTAGGCTGCATGGTTGTTTAGGAGGAAGAATTGGCTTCTTTCTAGGGTTTTGAGCCACCTGCTTTTGTCCTGACCTCAAATTTAGTGTCTTCTTAGGCTCATACTGATATATATTAGCTATTACTTCAAGGTTTAAATAATATTCTGTCTGAAAAAAATTTGCATCATAATATTCAGAATTAAAAAAATCTTCCTCAGTTACAAAACCCTAAGTCAACAACTCCCCTAAATGATTTATGTCTATATTTGTATCTTCAAACTATCCATCTTCCTCTTCTTCTCCTTCATTAGTGACATTGTTTTGAAGTGGGGGTGGAACCTTTCTATATTCGTCATCTCTTGTTTCTCTTTGTATATCATTATTCCTTCTCTCTCTGGGAATAAACCAAGGTGTAAAATGTCTTCTAAACTGATTAGGGTTATTAGGGTTTCTGTCCCCTTCTTGAGCAGGCCTATTAGAATTCTTCTCTAATTCCAATTTGTTTAATTTTGTTGTTAGGATTTTTACTAATTTTTTCATTTCATCAAATTTATTATCAGCTGACTGTGATGTTGTGGGTATTTGAGCAACTTCTTTTTTACCTTTTCCTGTCATAAGCTTGTTGATCTAAATTTACTTTTAGTCTATTAGAAGCTAGGATATTGGATTCTACTTGTAATGCTGCTTCTTGCATGTTTAATAGACTAAGTGGGCTTGTTTCTCTCATGTGTAAAGAAAACTCATGATCTAAAGAATTGGCATATGTGAGTTTTGTTGAAGTTTTGGAGGGCTTGATTTCTGCAGGAATTCTACCATACATTTTGTTAAATCTCTTAGAAAAATCTGCTATGGTTTCATCTTCCTTCCTCCTTAGGAATCCAAACTCTATAATATAGTATTTGTGGTCTTTGGTATCACACCACTTCCTTATGAAGACATCCTGAAGCTCCTCAATCAAAGTAATTGAAATTACTAGTAGTTACCAAAACCACCTTCTAACCTCCCCATCTAGACTCTGTACAAACATTCTCATCCACACATCTTTTTCCTCAATGTTTTGGTTAGCTACATAGCTAAGAAAACACATCCCAGTTCTCCTCAGTTGTTGTCTCACTTTTTCCATTAAACCTAAGCAACTAATTTTGGTAATCCCCCCATGGAGAGAATTTAAGGGCTAAGGTATAACTAAAGGTGTATACTTAGCTGCCACCATCCTATCCATCATATCTAATGGAGGTTGCTAATGTGCTGCCATTTTTAAACTGATTTGTTTAGATGAAGGAAAAGATTGGCCGGAACTTGGCTGAAAAGGGATCTTACTAACTTTGAATTGAAACAAAGGGATTTTTCTAGGAGATAGGGTTTTTTCCTTTTTGAAGCACTGAGGATCAGTAAATATTTGAAAAATACTAATAGGTATTGTCAGTGTTAACCATGATGTATCTTTTGTTTCTTCATTTGCAAGTGAAAAGGGTGACAATAGGTCAATTTGATCAAGGCTACATAAAGCTTGGGATTATTGTGACATTTTAATTTTCTTAGGTTCTTTCAGAATTTTCTATGGGTCTGAGACACCCAAGTGTAATGGTGAAGTTGGTCTACCTCTTGTCCCAACTCCCTTAGTAGCCATTGTCGATACTGTTTGGTGAAATGTAGTCTTAATGATTTACTGGTTTTGTCCACCTCTCTAAATAAGTTGAATGATGAATAACCTAGGGAACTATGCTTTAGCTTTGTCCCCAGCAACGACACCAAATATGTTAGTGCCATAAATTGTTCTCAAACTACTAAATAACAATCCAACAAAATCTCATAAAATAAAACTAAGTAAAATAGGGTTTTAGGGTTTTGGTTTTACAATTTGTTAACAAGAGGGTAAAATCTCATCAGGATAAGACAAACACTAAATAATGTAATAGTGAAGGACTGAGATGCATTATATATGAAATATAAACCAGAAAACAACATAAGAACAATACTGAGTTTCACCCATAGTTCACAAGCATTCCATGAATAATAACCTCAAACAAGAAATGAATTTGGCAACTAAGTGACTACACCAATCAAAAATCAAACCAACAAATAGAATAATATGGGCTTATAGTTTGCATATATATCATAATCAGTCATAAAAAATACATAAGAGTTTTTGAACTTAGCTCCATACATAGTAGCTTGGAATACTCCCCTTGTACATAAATTCGAACCCTCCTACTATCTCATTCCTTTCTTTTATACTTGTTACATATCAAAAACCCTTTTCTTCATTTCCTAACTAACTTTAGGTCCTCAAACTGCAAAAAATAGTTATTTAACTACAAAACTAACTTCTAGGTGTAGTTTTCGAAATTACTACAAAATGACTGCTTTACAAAATATATTATTTATCTTTTATAAAAATTGACTATATGACACCTGCCAGAAATGATATTTTAAAGATCTTTGGCTGCTTCAGCCAAAACTGCTATCCCCTCTAGAGATTTTGTTCTTCTTCTGGTTCTCTACTGCTCAGCTTCCAGGTCTTCAACTCTCTTTGATAATCCTTGACTCTCTTGAGTTATTTCTTGGATCCTATGCTTCAACTATTCACACATGTTTTATGTCTACCTTTTCCTCTTTAATGCTTCCTTTGAAACCATAATCAACTCTTGATAATGGCTGTTAATATCCTCAAGATCTTCTCTTAACCTTCTATTTTCCATTACCAATCCTTCATTTGTTTCATTCAGAAAATCTATTTGGTGCTTGTATTGTTTGACACTTTTTTGAATATTTTCATTCTCTGAATGTATAAATTTTCCTTCTTGGAATGAAGAAGTTCCTTCTAATAAACAAGGTACATTTAACTTCTTAAAAATTTCATCATCATCCTCTTTTTGTTGCTCTGTTACAGTTATAGGAACCTGCTTAGAATCATCTTCCTTAAAACTAAAAACTTTGGACTATTATTTAACCGTGTCCTTTAATACAAAAGGCTTCCCAATCACTGACTCTTCTCTCTTATTCTCTACTTGTTCGGACATGTCTTCATCTTCTTTTAAATTCACTTGAGATGAGGAATCTTCTAAGTCAATCACAGTAATATTTTCCTTAGCCAATTTTGGATTCAAAAGTTTTTTCATATTCAATCTTAACTTATTCTTTAGTCTCATTTTAGGCCTCCAAGTTGACTCACTTAACATTGCATAAGATCTACCCCAAAATTTTACACTGGATATTAGTACTCCTTCCTTTTTAAATCCAACTATAGAGTTTCCTTTAGTTTTCTCATTAGGAACTTGTATGTCTTATGGTTCCATCTTGGCTGGAATATAAACATCTGCCATATTTTCATGGACATCGTTGATATCTTGATAAAGCTTAATTGATTCCTTTTGTTCTTGTGGTTTTGATACTGTTGCAGGTACTTCTTCCAAATCTTCAGATATTTCCAATGGATTATCTTCATCAATCTTATTTTTCTGTCCACCTACAAGCTCTTCAAGTTTCTATGCTAAAGAACCCACTTTAGTAGTCTCTTCTACTGCTTCAATAATGACCTCTTTCTTCAATTTTTTAACAAGGCTGTGTGATTTATTCATTTGTCTCATTTTTTACTGACCTTCCTTTTTGCTTTGAAACCCTAACCATAAAAAAAGGTAATCCCAAGTCTTACCTTTTTTCTATAGCATAGTATTGATAATCAATTTAATCAATCCATGGTGGAAAATAGACTGTTTAGTGTGATCTTGATGTTCCCTTACCCTACTTGACGTCTTCTGTAAGCTTTTTAGGAAGAAAAATGGGAGATTCATCTTTGACTCCTGACTCAAGTCCTATAGAAACCTAATGTGATATTTAAAAACCATATCTTCCCTCACAGGTTATATAACTCTGCAAAATCTTAATAGGCTCCCTCCATTCAGGATTGAAATTATGTATATGAATCCCCTTTCCCCAATCTGCTACAACATCAGGAAAAAGGAAATTCTATGAATTAAAGGTAAATGGAACTTTCTTAAACCAAAACTCACCCTCATCAGCTATTGTTGTAAAGGAAAGTATCCTATGGCTAGGGTTTAAGAGGCCATCAATGTACTGGGGTTTAAAGAGAGATGCACAATCTTCAGCAAGCATATATAAGCAATATCAGAGATGAGAAAGGTCCACACCAGACTTAACTTAAGGCTGTTCCAAGCTTTCTCTTCAATCCTCTTCTTGCTCCTCTCGCTCCAAGAGACTTGCAAAACAAGTTATACCTTCCTCAAACCATTATGAACACATATAAAACAATGATAATCAAATAAATATGAAATAACATCATCATATGATCATAAACAGAGATTCAATCACACTTTGAACAATGATTTGGGAAGAAGAAGGAAATCACATTTTTATTAATCTTGAAAACAAGTACAAGTATACCTTCTCTTCAAGTTTGGCACCTCACGAAACCTTGATCTGGTTCTGCTGCTTCTCTTCTCCAAAGAACTCAGCCTCTAAGCTCTGCAACACAAGGGGAAGACCTCTAGGGAAAAGGTGTGGGCAAAGAGAGTCCCAATTCCTCTAGCATAACAATGCATAAATTCCAAGTCCCTTTTCATGGACCTCCCTACCTCTATTTATATGATAAAGAAGAGTTAGGGGTGAAGCCAAAGTGGTTACAACTGAAGGAGTTAGTTGCATAACTACCCAAACTAACTCAAAAGGCATGTTTTTATGTTTTAATGTTAGGATACCTATTCGTGACTATGAAGGAGGAAAACCCGTTAATGATCCATGAGTTTCCACAAGAGCAACCTGCGAATATAGCCATTCACGACTTGTAAAACAAAAGAGTCGCGAGTGATTCGCGAGTTGCATATAAGGAGAGTCATGAATACACAAAAAACGCATCTTTAAGGTATTTCTAGGCATTTTCAGACTTTGGTGTCTTTTGGAAAGTTTTAGCTAACTGAAATACCTTTCCAATGGTGTATAAATGATGTCAAACAAAGTTATAGAACTCAAGTTATGGGTCCTCCAAGATAGGTGTTTTTTCAGTGACTTTCATGAAGTGTCGTCATGGAAGTGTTGACATACGATGGAATCATGGGAAAGTGATCAGAGGCAGAGATGTGTCATTTTGAGCTATAAAATATGCCCCCTAATGTGTGAGTTTAGAGGGGAATATGATAGCCGAAATACATTATAAAGGAAACAACTGAGTATGGAGAGAGCAGAGAATCCACGATCAAAAGGCTCAAATGAAGGTACCTGAAAGAGAGATAAATGTCAGAAAAACTGATCTCTGGGACATACAAGTCCATATACAAAACATTACCATAAAGATAAAGGTGGATCCAACATATGTATAACTGATGAAACTATCATGGTCGCTCAATATGCAAAAAGGCACCATATCAAATCTAAAGGAGCCATGGCCACAAATGAACAAGGTGGATCCATGCTCAACAATCGATCATAGCCACAAAAATACAAGGTGGATATATGTCTCAGCAAAATTTCATATAAAGGATAACAAGGTCTTGCGCAACTCAGGCAATAGCAAAAGAGACAAGCTACTGTCAGCCCAAGGTCTTCAATCCAAACCACCCCAAAAAGGTACGAATCCTAACCATGCGAATAAAGGAGTTGAAGTCGAACATGGAGGAAGCCATTTGATTACTGGTCAATAATGAAAACCATTAACAAACGCAAAGGAAACCACCATTAATGAAAATGGTCCCCAAGGTACCTAGTACATTCTAACAAGTGTGATTACAAGGACATGAAGTCGAACACTTGAAGAATCTATCAAGTAGGAGACATTAAGGTATTCACACTACCCAATAGCGAGGGAAATTGCCATTGAGGACAACAATCCCCAAGGTACTGTCATAAAACTCTAAATCTCATTCCCAGAGCAAGATGTGTTGCAGTCGATAGGAAGAGATCCGTTGGAAGGAAGGCATTAAGGCATCCTTCATCATCCAACATGAGGTAAATCAAAGACTAATTGGATCTGAAATTGGTACTGAATTTCACGACAAGAACACTGAAGACATGATGTAATGAACTGATACTAGGGAATGGCCGACACAAAAGGTCAAGGCAACTACAGAATGGCCGACAAAGGTTAAATCCTTGAATATTGAGCATGACACAAAAGTGACTTAGGCAGCTTTTGACACGAAAGGACCAACGAAACAAACCTGCAATGTAGGAGACATTGATAGATTCCCCATATAATTGGAAAAGAGACCAAGTGGAGGAGTAAGAAACTCTGAATCGAGATAAGGTCAAAATACTAGGACCCAACTGTTGATAGACTCAAAAATGGTGCTTTGTTCAAGGAAACAAGACTTGCTACCATGATGTAAAAAGACATGGAAATAAACCTCCCCTTCCCTTCTTTCTTGTAAAGGTTTAACGAGTCCAAGAAAGCAAACTCGGGACCATCTTCATTTTTTGACAAGCTTGAAGAAAAGAAAGAAGAATGCTTGATAAGGCACTAATTCGTGGATTTTACGAGCCCAAACTAGTACATGCTTGATGGTGTTTTCATAGTTTAGAGAGTCTGAAAACTCCAAAGAAGACTCCAAGGGGGTCCTTTTTCGTACAATTTAGTCTCCTAAGGCCGAAAAAGTATAAAACATACCAAAGAAGAACTCTCTTAACTTCTGAAGAAGAAAAGGCACACCTTTTTCATACTTAGTCAGGAAGGTCCAAAAAAGGTTAAATTACCACCTACCCAACGCTCCTTCAAAAGCAGCATATAGCCTGAGTTTTACGAGTGTGAAGGAAGGCAAGATCACTCGAAAAGATCCATTTGATTACAATAAATGGGGCTTACAACAATAAACTCGATGCTTTGTTCTTTAGGGTTTAACGAGCATGAAAAAGACATAAAGTACACTCGAAATATTTTTCATGTTTTGGTCCAGAGCACGAAAAAGAGAAAACTAAGCTCATACCGAGGGTTCCTTTTCCGTAAATTTAGTCCCTCAGGTCCGGAAAAGAGATAAATCTATGCCTGATAATAATCTTCTCAATTCAGTAGAAAAGAAAGGGATCCTTTCTCGTATTATTCTACATGGTCCGAGAAAGAGATAACCTACCACCAATGTGGATGCCCATTCACATATTCTTAATGAGCCTGAATGGACAAGTTTACTTGGCAGTCAAGTCTATTTTGAGGAGTCAAACTTGGGCCTAAAGAAACTCAAAATATTCCTTGTGAATTTTTAATGAGTCCAAAAAACTCAACTCATGGCCTCCTTACTGTTTTTAACGAGCTCGAAGGAGAGCAGAAAGAATGCTCTAAATGTGAGGAGACGAGTGTCATAGACAGGAGAAACTAGTTCCAAGTGCAAGGAACAAACCTATGCATAATTCACGGAAAGTGAGCAAGATAAGGACACTCAGGGAACGTTTCCTCAGGGAAAAAGTTGTCAAGTTGCAAAGGCAAAATGATACGAGGCTTAGTGATGATGAGAACAAAGATGAGGGCTTATACAAAGAGCTAAAATCGTGGAAGCCAGCATCAGGCTCATAAGCACAAGCAGGGCACATGCAAATGCAATGACAACTTGAAACACAAGGTGAGACCAGTAAACAGTTGTGAATCCAACTACAAATCCTGTCTCCAAGAAACAACAACATCATAATCATATTCAAAAGAAAAGATCTGATGTAGGTCACTTTGGCAGACACACATGTGACTTTGCTATCTTCTATAAAAGGTAAAGTCAAGGTAGAATCAACCGAAGAAGATTCTATAGAACCAAGGCTCAAGGATTTATAATCAGTAAGATCAACCTCAGAAGGAATGCAAACATCAACAAGGGAGATAGAGTCTGTAGGAACAAACTCAATATCCAAGGAGTCGAAAAATTCATAAGAAAAATCAAACTCATCAGGATCACTGGTTTGTTGTTCAAAGGAAGAGTCAAGAGACTCAACAAGACCAACATAAGAAGAAAGGTCAGGCTTATTAGGCAAATCAAGGTTTAGACTTAGTCAGAACTAAACCAACATCCAAAAGAAGGTCAGATTGTATCAAAGACTCTAGGAAGACTTCATCTGAAGGAAGGAGATTATCCGAGATAGGACACATGTCTAAACTTTCAAATGGATTGACATAGTGGAGAGCAGGCTCCATGGTTTGTATAGGATGACTCATCTGTTCAACTGCTGGGAACAAGTCCCGAGAAGGTAAGCATGAAAACAGAGGCTGCTTCTCAGTAGCAATTGAACACAAAGGACAAGAGGCCACATAGTTCACCTGTGGCGGGGTAGTGTCTATAGAAACACTGGGAACCAATAAAGGAAAGACTTGGTCTCTAGTTGGGTCAGGAGATAGATCAAGAAAATCCAACTGATCGATAGTGACAATTTCTTCTCCATGATTAAAGTACATCACACGAAAGAATGTTGACACCGCAGCTTGCATGGCATAGACATAATCACGTCCAAGGAGCATATTAAAGTCCAAGGGGTCTTCTATCACCATGAAGTCAACTAATATGGTCTTCACACCCAAAGTAACAGGTGTTTGAGCAAGAATTCCCAAGGCTACACAATTTCTTCGATCAAACACCAGTAACTGACTGGCAGTCGACACAAGGATGGGAGATCCCATGCCTCGCCAAGCACGAGCAGACAAAATACTAACTGAGGCTCCTTCATCAACAATACAACAAGCAATCGTATATGGTTCAACTTTGAACTTATTTTGGAAAGCTGCAGCGGAAGGAAGGCGCGGCTCAACTAGGCTATCCCAATCAAAGGAAGAAATCCGAAGGCTTGGTGGGGGTTGATCCGAAGCAAGTTCAGTGCCCCCTTGTTCAGTAAGTTCTGAACTGGCAGTGAAGAAAATGTGACTAGTAGACACTTCACTCTCCAAAGGAAGAGTGGGATTGATCGACAATGGAATCGATTCAACTGCTTTGTGAAAGTCACTCTTCGAAGGGAGAGTGGGATTGACCAAAGATGACATTGGATCAATCACATCAGGGTCACTCTTTGAAAGAAGAGTGGGATCGACCAAATATGAGATTGGTTCAACCACTTGATCAACCAAAGGTTGAGTAGGTTGTTGAGAAACTACAGGGTGTTCAGGAGAAGAAAATCCATGAGTCTTGGACCACACTCTTCTCACCTCTGGGATAGCAGGGCACAGATGAGTAAGATGATCTCCCTCGCATAGCACACAAGGGAACTTAAGATGATGCTTCGAACGACCAATTTTCTCAACGGTGTCATCATGACTAGCAGTGGATGAATGTTTTCTCTCACCATGCCGTGCAGATGATGAGAGTTTTCCCCCAACATGAACTACAGAGGTTGGGGGACTAGGTCCAACCTCACTAAGAGAGGTTGGTTGTTGAGAGACTTCAGAATATTCAAAAACAGGATGAACATGAATCCAAACTTTTCACACCTATGCAATAGAAGGGAATTTATAAGTAAGGTGTTCTCCCTCACAAATATTACAAGGAAAGTTGGGCTTGTGTTTTGAATGGGTAGTCTTTTCAACAGTGTCAACGTGACTCGCAGTGGTTGACGGATTGTTTTCAGCATGAACCACAGAGGCTGAGAGACTAGATCCAAAATGACCTAGAAAGGTAGGAAGGATCTCACCAGCATGATCACCAGAGGCTGGATGGATAGCTCCAACACGAACAACAGAGGTTGGATAGGAAGGTTCAACTTGAAAACTAGAGGTTGAAGGGGTGCACTCAGTGTGAACACTAGAGGCTGAGTGATAGGATCTGACATGACCTAGAAGGGTTGGAAGGATCCCACCAACGTGAACACCAGAGGCTAGATGGATGGATCCAACATCACTGGCAGAGGTTGGATGGGAAGGTTCAACTTGAAAACCAAAGGTTGAATGGGTGCACTCAACTTGAACACCAAAGGATGAGTGACAAGATCCAACATGACCTGGAAAGGTTGGAAGGATCCCACCAGCGTGAACACCAGAGGCTGGATTGTGAAGATCAACTTGACTTGTAGAGGTTGAGTGCTTAGATCCAACATGATCTACAGAGGTTGGATGAGTGCCCCCAACATGAACAACAGAGGCTGAGGGGTGAGGTTCAACTTGACTTGCAGAGGTTGAACGGGTGCCCCCTCGCTTATGTGCATTCTTCCTATTCCTCCTTCTTTTACTCCTTTTAGACTGCCGGTTACTAGTATCAATACTTTCACCGCATGAGGTAGAAGGAGGAGGAGAATCAACTACATGTGAAGGGGAAGCAGTGTTTTGATTCTCTTGATATAAGGAGATTACTTGAGAAGCATCAGGAGCATTCAGGACGGTTGGAGTGGAAAACAACCACACCGGTAGCCCTAGGGTGAATCCAGGAAGATTCAAGGTGGCCATCAAGGGAACACCAACATTCCCCATGAGAGGAATAGTGCAAGGATTTCCCAGCATGGGGATCTCTTGGTTGGTGTTCAAAGGGGTGCTAGCCATAGTTTCAAACTAGGAGGCAAAGTCCGAGGTTGATAGTCAACCAAAATTACAAAGCACACACCTAAAGGCACACTAAGTATAGACAAACCACACAACACTCACTAAAAATTCCTAGGTATAAGATGTACTTTCCAGAAGAAAGCTGATAGACAGTTACTTGGCGTCCCTATAGATGTTCTTAGGCACAAGCGGAGGAATCACCCACTGCCCTCCCACACTTTCTACCGGGGCTACCTTCCAAGTCCGTCCAAGGTCAACCAGAAATAACCTTCCGGTGTACCTGTGTATGAACCCTAGATGTCAAGAGACTAAAGGCTACCTTAACTATATTGACAGTCTGGGGGGACAGTCGTCAACCGAACTCGCATGGGAAGGGTAGCTGAGCCTGAAACTCTGTCTAGGACAGAATCCCCAGATGTGTAAAAGTCTTGAGTTACGTTTTGACAAGGATTTGGAGGGTTATCTCCTCTGTCCAAGCCTCCACGTGGCCTAGTGCTTAACTCCCGTTTGAGAGGAGCTTCCTAGATACAATCAAAGTAGAAAAGGATTTACCTAGTGATAGGCCAACTACGTCTAAAATTTTAACACTTGTGGAGAGTTGAAACTCCCTAATCCACAAGTCTAGCCTGAGCTAGTTGGTGTATGAACCTATAAAATAAAACTTACTAGTAAATTTTAAAATTATATCGTTTATTTTAAGGGTTGTTTTTAGTCAGAGGGTAAATGGCATGAAACTTATGTGGTGTTTTGACTCAAAATTGAAACAAAATGACTAAGCAAAGAGATATGAAATGCAAAAATCAAAAACTATTCTCTTTATATTTTCAAATAGAAAACTTGAAAGCCAAAAAAGATCAAATCTTTTTATATTTGTTTAATTTTTCAAAAACAATGATATGCCATGCAATCTAGACTAAAAACCTAATCTACATGCATATAAAGCAAACATATGTTTTTGTCTTTTTCTTTTTCTAATGCCAAAGAAAAATCAGCCTATCAACTAATGCAAGCAAGTACTGTAAGCAAAGCAAATAGACAACTACTCTACACCCCACAAACAAACCCTAGGTCTCCCTAAAGTTGAATATAAACCTCTCTTGAAAGGAAGGCTCACAAAGGTAAACAAGCCAACAACTTTGGAATGAAGAAATTGAGCAAAAAGACTGACATAAACAAAGTTCAAGAAGTCCCAAGTATCAATATAAACCTACAAACAAAGGCTGTTCAGTACCTTGTCCAACAAGGTCAAGCCAAAGAAAGAGGTGGGGGGGCAAGCAACAAAAACTAGTAAACGTTCTTTTTAATTTTCTTTTATAAATGAAAAATAAAACTACCTACAAAAAAAAGGATGCAAATAACAAGAACAAAGCAAAAGGAACTTTGCTATATAACCACCAAACAAACTCTAGAATGCCCTAAAGTCAGTAAAAACCCTTCTTGGAAGGAAGGCTTGTATAAGAGACAAGTCAACTATTTTGGCAAGGTGAAGTTAACCAACAAAAGAAGAAGGAAACCAACACCAACAAGCTTCTGAAATCAAACAAAGATCACTAACAGAGGCTGATCAGAAACATGGGCCAAAAATCAAGCCAAGCAAAGGAGACGGAGGAAAGAGAAAAGAACAAACCCTAATGCTATAAAAGGCTTACCACGTAGATGAAGAACCAGCAAAAAGGATGACACTAACTCCCTAGAGTCATGCACCTGTAGAGGACCCTAAAAGGCCTACCCAAAACACTTTCAAACAAAAGAAAAATCACAAAAGAGGAAAAAAAATTGTTTAAATGGGCATTCGTGACTGTCTATAAGTGCAACCCATGAATGATTCCCGATTGTTCAGCATAGCAACCCGCGAATGCAAGTAAGTATTCACGACTGTTCGGAAGAGCAACTCGCGAATGGGTGGAAAAATTCCCAAAAAGGCCAAAAACCACCTTAAGAAGGCAGGGGAAGTGTGCTATCAGATTTATAAAGTGTTCCTAAGTGGAAAGAAAGACCTGAAACAATGCAAAAGCTGAAATAAATCAAGAGAAAAACCCCAAACAGACAAGGCTAGTCCCCAACGGAGTCGCCAGTTCTGTTGTAAAGGAAAGTATCCTATGGCTAGGGTTTAAGAGGCCATCAACGTACTGGGGTTGAAAGAGAGATGCACAATGTTTAGCAAGCATATATAAGCAATATTAGAGATGAGAAAGGTCCACACCTGACTAAACTGAAGGCTGGTCCAAGCTTTCTCTTCAATCCTCTTCTTGCTCCTCTCGCTCCAAGAGACCTGCAAAACAAGTTATACCTTCGTCAAACCATTATGACCACATATAAAACAATGATAATCAAATAAATATGAAATAACATCATCATATGATCATAAATAGAGATTCACTCACACATTGAACAATGATTTGGGAAGAAGAAGGACATCACATCTTTATTAATCTTGAAAACAAGTACAAGTATACATTCTCTTTAAGTTTGGCATCTCACAAAACCTTGATCTGGTTCTGCTACTTATCTTCTCCAAAGAACTCAGCCTCCAAGCTCTGCAACACAAGGGGAAGACCTCTAGGGCAAAGGTGTGGGCAAAGAGAGTCCCAATTTCTCGAGTATAACAATGCATAAATTCCAAGTCCCTTTTCATGGACCTCCCTACCTCTATTTATATGATAAAGAAGAGTTAGGGGCAAAGCCAAAGTGGTTGCAACTGAAGGAGTCAGTTGCATAACTACCCAAACTAACTCAAAAGGCTTGTTTTTATGTTTTAATGTTAGGATACCTATTCGCGAGTATGAAGGAGGACAACCCACGAATGATCCATGAGTTTCCACAAGAGCAACCCGCGAATATAGCCATTCGCGACTTGTAAAACACAAGAGTTGCGAGTGATTCGCGAGTTGCATATAAGGAGAGTCGTGAATACACAAAAAAACTCATTTTTGGGGTAGTTCTGGGCATTTTCAGACTTTGGTGTCTTCTGGAAAGCTTTATCTGACTAAAATACCTTTCCAACAGTGTAGAAATGAGGTCAAACGGAGTTACAAAACTCAAGATATGGGTCCTCCAAGATAGGTGTTTTTTCAGTGACTTTCATGAAGTGTCGTCATGGAAGTGTTGACATACGACGGAATCATGGGAAAGTGGTCATAGAAAGAGATGTGTCATTTTGAGCTATAACAGCTATACCTATGGATTATACTATCAACTATCTAGTTAACTCAATTTTTAAGGTATTAAACAAGACTGTATCTTTCTCTAATCCCTGATCGAATGTAATGTCTCGGTTTTGACCCCGTTGCATTAGATGTATATGATGTATATATTGTAAATGATCATGGTTTGGAGATAAAGGCCAAGGCCTCATCATTGATCAGTTATGCTATGTTTTGGATTTAAATTTGTCACTGACGGTATATCAGGTCATGCGGCATATATTATGTTTGTCATCATGTAAATATGCATCTATAATTAATTAAATGAACCCGACCAGCTACGATCGCAGCAACTAAAATGAGAAAGGGGCATGATTTTCACAAGGATAAGGATGTGGGGAAAATTGTCAACATTGGCCAATGAGAGAAATTACCCATGTGTCTTCTTCCTTTGTTTTATTCAACCACTTTCATTAAGAAAGGCTGCTGGTAGTTGAGGTAGTTAATGGCCTTTGGGAGTGGGGTGGCAGGACTATCAGTCCTCACCCACATGCACACTCCACCATGGTTGACTCCACAAGGGAAAAAATGCTCATGCACTTGCAATTCGTGTCCTCTCCATTGCTGTGCATTCTCACGCAGAGGGATTCTTTCCCGTTTTTCGTCTTCACGCATAGGATTTTGCTGGATTTACCCACGCAGTAGTTTTCTTCTGTGGATTTGTGAATAGTACGGTTGTATCCTTTACTCACGAGCTGATTCGTGGGTTCTGCATTCTGGTTGTTCACGCACCAGTCATGAGACTGTAAATTCATCACCATTCTGGTCTGCGTACGTTTTCCCAGCAGCATTGGTTGTGCCAAAATGGGTTGTTGTTCCCCATGTCATTGGTAATATGTATGCTAATGCGTTTTGGAGCTGTGGTGTTTTTCCCCCTTTTGGAATTGTGTTTGCTGTTGTGTTTGGGACTATGTAATTCGCTGGGGAGTCTTTCGCTATTTAAGCTGTGATAGCTAATTGATTGCATACGTGCAATGGTTGGTCTTCAGACTGTGTAAGGAGCAAGGATGTTGGCTTAGTTTTACTTGATAAACCTGGTGGTTGGAAACCACACAAACAGAGCTAGAGGGATGGCCTTCTTCTCCATCACCCCTAAATAGCACTGGAAGGGAATACAGGGCTTGAGGGACTGTGTAGCAGAGAAGGTATTGATTCCTTGTGTTGGGTGTGTTTGGGTGTCTTAGAGGTCAGGCTAGTTCTGGTGTAGGTGTTCTTAGCTCTGTAATGATCTCACCAGCTTAGCAATTAGCCTTTTCGAACTCCTTAATGGCCTGATAAACCCAACTGTGCTGGCTTGGCTGTGTTTTGTACATCATTGGCTATGTGTAATCCTGCTAGTTCCCTTATTCCTTGGAGAATCATGCCCAGCTCGGGGGTGGCAGCGTTGCTGAGAGATTAAGGAGTACGCTGGCCTATGGTTGGGTGGAATGTTACAGCGACGTAGCTGGTTGTGGATCAACTTCTTCATAAGATAAGTGATCTTGTCCATTTGCTTCTGCAATCCTGATTACTGTTAATTATTATGATGAACAATGTTGAATGAGTGCTTGTAGAAATGTATGTTATTTCCACTGTGCATAACAAATGAATGCATCTGTGTATGTTAAACAATTGCATTTGTGCATGTTATGCTGCAACACATTCCATTTCAGCATTCTGTCTCATCAATTTTATTCCTGTATACATTCATGGGGCTCTTAGCCTGTGTGTTGAAGCCTTAGGTCACGTCCTCCTAGCCGGTCAGAGGCATGGGGACATGACAACAAACCCATATGAAACTTATGAATGATAACCATCAATTTTCTCAGAATATTTAAACTAGCCTGCTTCTTGAAACAATTTTGTACACTCAGGAAACATTTTATCCCATGCCATATCAGAAGGCTCGAACCTATTGGTGTTGCCACTCTTCTTCATCCTCCCTGTGAAACCCTAGATATGAATTTTTTTCTAAAACAATTGATAAGTATTTCAAAAAAATTCCACTGTCAGAATGAGCTGATAAACCAAAATCAGGTCCCCAAATGTGCAATTTATTAACCAACACTTATGAACTAATATTCTGTCAATGCAAACCCAAATTTGTGAATGATTTCAGCAACCGGTTTCATACCTATCACAATAATGGTTTAAGCTCCTGAAAATGCACTATCTTGTCTTCCTAGGTGTCTAGTAAACTTCTATAGCTCTGTCCTTAACTGCCACAATTACGCTAGTCACCTGCTCTACAAACCCAAAACTTGTAACTGCCTTCCTCACAATTTCTTCCAACCACAGACTGATAGGTATCAGTACGACCTCTGTAATCTTTCATACATCCATGAAATTCATAACTAGCTTCAAATATGCTCTTGTCGTGTGCTATCATTACTATTTAAAGGATCTCCATTCTCCAAAATTCCAGATAGCTGCGACTTTCCTAAATAATCCTTATCTTAACTTGAACACTTGTCAAAATGATTATTAAGGTCTTATGCATGTATCATTCTCCTTTTCCAGATGTGAAAACTCCCACAATTTGAGATTTTGAAAACTCACGAGCAAATTTACAATTTTTTTAAAAGGCCTCGACTTTCTTGTAGCGCTTTAGTTCATGGTTTCTGTCTTTACGCTATAGGAATCTCTGATCAATGTTTTTTTTGACAAAATTCTTAAAAAACAAAGGGTTAGATTATATAACCAAACTTTTATTAAACTTTATGATATATCATTTCAACCTTTCAGAAATATATACACCTAATAAGCCCATTAAAACTATAAAAACAACTAAATAAAGTAAATTTAAAAGGAATATTATAAAATAAAAAATAAAATATGCTCACTATTATAATACCTAAAAAACCAAACTCAAAATCTTAAAAGAAATAAGAAAAACCATGTTTTGAAAATAAAGCATATAGTCTAAAAACAGAAAACAAAATCTAGCTATAAAACCTAGTTCCTAAAATCCCATATCTGCTTTTTTTGAAAGTTTCCTTGCTTTACAACAATTTTAAGGCAGAAAGGAAAAACTAGTCCAGGGGAGATTGCCTTGTTTTTTGACCACATCATCCTCCTTCCTTTTCTCCAAAAAAGTGAATGAATGAGTTTTCTTTCCACCACTTATTAGCTTGCCCACTTTCTTTATTTAATTTGTGAGGGTATTCATAGATTTGGAAAGTCCTTTTTTCACCTATGAGAGATTTGACTAGATTTAGTAATCATGTTTTTGGACCAATTCGAATAGAAACCTAGTGCTTTAGAATATATCATGTAATTATATATTTTAGTATCCTATTACTTCATATTGTTGGCTTATGAACACTTATTCAATACAGGATTAAGTTATGCTCCAATTTCAGTCTCCTTTTGTGTGAATTTTGCATGGTTGATTAGCAATTTTGTGAGTGTAAATGATCTAGCACTTGGGTTCAATTTCCACAAAAATATGAATGAAGAATATTGAGAAATGGAAGAAGCTCAGGAACCTCTAGATCCACCCCATGAGAAAAATCCTTACAAGAGGAAACCAGCATGGGTATGAGAGGCTATGCTCCAATTTCAGTCTCCTTTTGTGTGAATTTTGCATGGTTGATTAGCAATTTTGTGAGTGTAATTGATCTAGAACTTGGGTTCAATTTCCACAGAAATATGAATGAAGAATATTGAGAAATGGAAGAACCTTAGGAACCTCTAGATCCACCCCATGAGAAAAATCCTTATAAGAGGAAACCAGCATGGGTATGAGAGGCTATCCTCGGTGTAGAGAGATATGGCACTCCAGAAGAAATGCACACAGAAAGGAAGAGAATTAGGTCCTACTCTAGTTATGTAACCCTAATGTGTGTCATCATCAATAAAGAACCTTAAAACTATGAAGAAGTGGTAGAAAATAAAGAATGGAAGGATGATATGATCGAGGAGTACCAGTCGATCATGAAGAATGGTGTCTGGGATGTGGTCCCGAGACCAAAAGGGAAGTCTGTTGTGACTTCCAAGTGGATCTACAAGATCAAGCATGCTGCAGATGGAAGCATAGAGAAATATAAAGAAGTATTTGTGGAACATGGCTTCTCTCAGAAGGAAGGGATAGACTATGAAGAAACTTTTGCACCTATAGCCATATACACTTCCATCAGATCAGTACTTGCTCTGGCTACAGTGATGAAATGGAAGATACACCAGATGGACGTGAACACCATGTTCTTGAATGGTGTAGTGGAAGAGGAAGTGTATGTGGAGAAACCAATCATATTTGAGACAAATTATATGGAGACTCATGTGTGCAAATTGAAGAAGGCCCTATATGGTTTGAAATAGGCATCCATGATGTGGTACAATAGGATTGACAACTTCCTGAATAGCTTGGGTTTTACCAAGAGTAAAGTGGATTCCAACCTTTACTAAAAGTTTGAGGAAGGGAACCCCGTGATACTCCTACTGTATGTAGATAACCATTTTGTGATAGGTGGGTATGGGTTGATTGCTGACACAAAGAGGAAGCTTGATACCGAGTTCGAGATGAAGGACTTGTGTATGATGCACTACTTTCTTGGCATGGAGGTGTGCCATAATGTGGACAGAATGTCCGTTAGACAAGGGAAGTATGTAGTGGAGATCCTCAAGAGGTACATGATGATGGACTGTAAGGACATGGCCACACCTATGGCACCGAACCTTAATCTATTGAGTGATGCTTTATCAAAGTCATTTGATGCCATGATGTATCATCAGATGATTAGGTCCTTGATGTACCTAAAAAATATGAGACCAAATATTTTCTTTGCTATGAACACATTGAGCTAGTTCCTTTTGGATCAGAGACATGCTCACCTGATTGCTACAAAGCATATTCTAGGGTACTTGAAGGGTACAATTGATTATGGGCTCAAGTATGAGGTGAATCAAAAGACTAAACTAGAGGGTTATTTGGATTTGGATTGGATAGCTAGTGCCATTAATAGGAAGAGAACTTTGGGGTGCTTTTTTAGTATGGAATCAGGTGTGATCTCTTGGTTTTGGCATAAATAAATCCTATGTGGAACTGAGTACAACCAAAGCAAAGTATGTCGCAACTTGTTCAACTAGTTGTAATGAAGTGTGGTTTTTATACCAAAATCCTGTCACCATCATGTGATTAGACCTTTGACATACCTACTTGCCCTGAATCCTAGCTTCTGGAGTGAATACTAAATGGTTTTCTTATCAGTCTATCATACAAATTCCCAGCACCATGCATGCCCCTTTGTCCAGGAACAATACCCCTGCTCGCACTGCCTTTCATCGGTTTTCCACAAGCGGTGCCACTACCCATTTCCCTTGGTCCATAGGTAATTATTACCAGAACCGCTCTGTCATAGAAGGAGAAGCATAGTACCCTGGGTAAAAGGGGAAAAAGAGAATCTTCTCAAGGATTCTACATGATAAGCCTCGAGATATCCCTTATCCCTACTGCTGTGGATTGGTTGAGCTCGAGATCCCTCATCCTAGGATCTTAGAGGCCACTTCACCCACTAATTTCTCAACCATCTCTATCCATTAAATCCCTATAAATATGAGCTCATAGCCATGGTTGAGGGGATAACATTAAGGGTATTGTTATGTTGTTAGACTGATTCTTGGCCCAAGATCATTTGGACAAAGCATAGAGATCTAGAGTCGGAGCTTTTGGCGATGAAGAGTTGGTTTCATGGAGATGCATGTCAACACAAAGGCTTGGTTGTAAAATTCTTCATATTTCTAATGCAAGTTGATTTTCTGTCCCATATATATTGTTGATGTTTGATTTCAGATATATATTGCTAGATTCCTTAGTCACTAGCATAGATTAGTAGATCATATTCTAGTTGCTTTGATATGTTTCGTGTTGAACTCTTTTGCAGGTACACAGGTGAACTATCAAAGCCTTGTATTCTAGATATCTATAGCGTCTAGGGATAGTTATCAACCTCTATGATCTATTTGTTCTGGATCTAAACCATTCAGACCAGTGGAACACCTTGCTGTCCGTAGGAGGTGAAATATTCCAATCAACAAATCTGGCGACTCCGCTGGGGAGTAGTTGTATTCAATTGTTCTGATTGTCCTCAGTCTGCAACTCTTGTCTGAATCTAGGATCCATTTTCTTCAACTCTTTACAATCAGATCTACTTTCTGATTTGTATTATTTGGGTCTGAAATTTCTAGATCTATTCAGATCCGAGTCATTTCAGTTTTTTATGCTCTGTTACCACTTTCAATTCGACAGTATTTACCTTGATCTAGTATTTTTTTTATCTAATCCATTGTTCTCTTTCTTGATTTGGCCATTTACAAGGAACTGCGGCAATGCTTTGTACGAAAAGTGGTGCCACCACCTAAACATAGTGGACAATAAGTAGTGCCACTTCCTGTATCCAGTTAGTGAGGAGCTGTGCTACTTTGGAAATGCTATTACAACACCTACGAAGCACGGTACCAGGTAGGCATTAGTCCAAAAATCTTTTTCCTCTTTTTTTCTTTGTAAAAAATTAGAATTTTCATTTCTTTTAGTTCTGTTATCAGGTTTGTGTTATTGAATCTGATGTGTGTGGCTTGCTGCTTTGATGGTTTAAGATTAATTTTGAGTAGAATTTCAAGAATTTGTTTAGTATTTTTTATTGTTCATCTGCTTCTTGCTTATTGGTTGTGCTTAAAGAAGGATTTCTTGTTATCTGAAAGTTAGGGTGTTCATTGAACTCTCTTTTCATTCCATATACTGAACGAAGAACACTAGATTAGCTTCTAGATTTCATTTCTTGCTTGCATAGTAAACTTCTTTTTCTTCCTTTCAAAAAAGAAAAGTTTTGCTTGAAACTAGGAAATCATATTTGAGCGTTGGATTTGAGTTTTATGATTGGCTTTATAAGCTTTCAGGACCTTTATGATCTTTCGTTTCTTATGCATATAGGACTATCTCAATCACAATATAAAAAAAATGGTAGTTTTAAGTTAGATTTTCTTATGTTTTTAAGAAATTTGAAAAGTTAGAGTGCATTGGCATATAGGTGTGCTTGGTGTTGTTCTTTTAGGAAAAGAGATTCTCACCCTTCCCATTTGATTTTTAAGAGAAGAATTTGGTTTGTAAAAGTGTTTTCTTGTCTTTGATTTGGTGTTCATGACGGTTGATTGGAATGATTTTTGGTTTTGAAACAAAAAGAAAAAACACTCTCTTCCCTCTCGTAAGTAGGCATATTGAATGGTAAAGTGAACATTTGTACAAGAATATTGCATGGTTTTACTTTTCTGTCAAAACATCATGCATTCACCTAACCATACAAGTTAAAATTAACTGTAGTTTTAGGTTAAAATTTACGTAGTAACTTGAGTGATAGGTTAGAGACGTGTTCGGGCGTCGTAAAATGTAGGAGCTGTCATTATTTGTCAGCATTACATTCTAGGACTCTCACAGTTCTTCCACGTATCGTAAGTATATCAAATGGTCTTTCACGTACCCTTGAGGTATATAGAAAGGTACTTCATGTACTCGATTGTATATTGAAAAGCCCCTTGTGTATGGTTATGCATTAGATAGCACTACTATCAATTCGAGCTCCCATGTACCTTGAGTATATTGGGAGACCCTAGTAGGGTACCTTATCTATCTGAGAAAATCCCTTTGGCCATCTTGTTTGGAGCCATACATCAAAAACAACATTTGAGGAGATTACTATGCACGTACTCGAGAGCTATATCATGAGTGGCACCTGCTTGACAATCCTAGTGAGAGACCTGACTTTTGAACTCCTCCTGTCATTTGAAGTCTACTTGCTTTGACCTATAGTTTGAGTAGGGAAGTCTTTTGGTGTGTTTTTTCTATATTTTCAGACCCTAGGTTAGATAGGAACTGTACACACTAGCTAAGTTAAGACAATCCAGGAGAGTACGAGGCTTGCCACCCGATTTTACTTCTATTTCAGAAGAAAATCCAATGGAAGCTATTGACCAAGGTGTTACTACCACCTCGAAAGTGGGAGATAATGTGGTGGTGGAAAGTGGAGTACCAAATTCTTCACACTCACCTCCCTTGGTCCAACAACCTTCCCGACAGGATTCATCGTTCCATCCTCCCACAAAAGGTCATGTTGACGATACCCGTCTAGATTTTGGTCCTAATGCTCCTTTTTGGGAGACACCCATTGGATAGGACATTGCCTCATTTGGTACCCATGTAAGTTCTCTTGAAAGTGAAGAAGAATGTAGGAAATACCGTGTTGCTATCCTCCGTGCACAAGAGGTAGAAAAGTAGATTGACAACCTATTAGGCTCTTCACTAGTTCGTTCCACATTCCTTCCTATGGGATATCATTCACTAGCCAATTCTATGAGACCCATTGAACTGATTATAGATCATTCATTAACAACCCACAGCCCAAGTCAAATTTACACCCCTCTCACCTCTTATGTTATGTTTGTTCCAAATCCTCCAAGATATTTTGCATCTGGGGCCCAACCTTCAATTCCTGTTTCTTCAGTACCTGTGAATGCCAAGGACCAACCCTCGGCATGACCTATGTTATCCAAGACCGGAGTTGTACCTAGTCAAGAGAAAACCTATAACAAATAAAAATCCATATTTTTTGTCCCTCCCACCCACATTAATGTGGTAAATACCCCATCTAGTTTAGGTCATCCCTTGGGGGCATAACCTGTTTCCATTCAAACTAGTGGAACACCTTGCTGTCTGCATGAGGTAAAATATTCCGATCAACAAATCAGAGTATTTGGTGATGTGTTCTTTAGATGGCTACGAGATCAGATGCTCATGGTAAATCCACGACCTGGACCCACCTCAGCATGTGGGGGTCCCATGCTCTCAGACTCCGAAAAGTCACCTGGGGCCTCATTTGGGGGACCCGCTCAAAGAAGAAACAAGCTAAGAAGGAACCAAAGCTGAACTGCTTTAGTACTCCCTGCCAACATTTAGTTAGCTGATCCTTGAAGATTGGAAGCAATGCTTCCTCCCAGTTGAACACCGTAGGTGCCATTGCCTCTAAGGCATACAACATATGTGCCCTGGAAGGATGATGTACACCCTAGATCCCTACCACCCTTTGCATGGTTAACAAAAAAATCCATAGGGCCTTGTTTGTCACTGCCCTGATGGGGATTTTCTTCCCCGGTGTGCCTATACCTGGTGCACAGTGTCGATCTATGAGCTCTCTGGTGGTAATGTCCCCGCCATGGGAACCTATCAGTGAAATAGGGGCACCTCATCCCGATATGCTAGTCAAGAAGTAAATGTCCTCTACCTCCACTGTAAGTATTTGTGCCCCCTGTTAGAATAATCAACCCATAGTTAGCTACCTTAGACATTAATTAATCCATTTTTGTCTTATTTGAGTAGTTTCCATATTCCACCTTATGCACGTTGTCCTCCACATGTCCAAAGTGGTCAAAATTGCTAAAATTGAGCCATGGAGCACTTGGGAAACCACTTGGAATCAAATCTACTTTATTCCTGGCCTTCCTAGTGCATGTCTGCTTTTTCTGCTTTATTGCCTCCTTTTGCTGAGTTTTAAGGCAATTGGGAATGTTTGACTAGGTGAAGTTAACTTGTTTTTTGTCCTCATCATCCTCCACTCTTTTCTCCTAAGAAAACCATGTATGAGTTTTCCTTCCATCATCGATTAGCTTACCCAATTGATTTCTCCAATTTGTGAGCTCCTAGATAGATTTGGAAACTGCTTTATGCACCTATGGGGGATTTGCTTAGATTTAGTAAGCCTTCTTTTAACCAAATTCGAATGGCATCCCAATGCATTTGAATCTCTCATGTAATTAT
The DNA here is from genome assembly GCA_001517045.1 of Pseudotsuga menziesii. Taxonomy (NCBI): domain Eukaryota; kingdom Viridiplantae; phylum Streptophyta; class Pinopsida; order Pinales; family Pinaceae; genus Pseudotsuga; species Pseudotsuga menziesii. Next base: position 132,068 of record LPNX010375160.1, read on the forward strand.
TTATTGTGGAAGCCTATGAATTCATAGGGTTGGCTATTGTACACTTATTCAATACAGATTAGTGTTTTGCTCCATATTCAGTCTCCTTTGTGTGTAATTTGCATGTGTAATTGGCATTTTTTGTGAGTATAAGTGTTCTAACACCTGGGTTCAATTTCCACACCCCCACCTTGAAATACTACTGTTTTGGATTCCACATTCTCAGTATGTGTTCTAGTAGTCTCTCGTGGGACACCATGCTTAGTGTCCAGAAGAACTTTAAAAGCCCACAGTTCCGGAGTGCGGCAATACAAATTGGATTCCTTTCAGTAGTAGCATCCTCATCATCATGTGTTCTTTCCTTTCATATCACCATATTTTTGAAGCCTAGACCTGCCAAAAAAACAATGATATGTATCAATATCATCCTTGAGTCATTGCAAATCAAAAGAATGAGTATATTTTGTCTATATCATTGGTTTAACTTCTCCACGGCCAGCACTGCCTGTGCCCCAATGGAGATAGGAGGTGGCACCACCTATCCATCATGTTCTTGGCGTGGTTCTTGGGTGGTATCGCCTATCCCATAAGGAGTAGCCGCGATGCCCGCAAATTGGATTTTAGGGCTCGCCAAATAGGCCTAAAACCCCACCAAATCCCAAAATAAAAGTTATGGAATGCAAAATAAGGGTCTTAGCTATTACCTACAATTGACGAGACTAAAAATGGATAGTGGGAACTCCCAGTATTAGCTGTGGAAGATCTGGCTAAAAAATGCTCCAAGTGCTCTCTGCTAGAGGTAAATCGTGAAATGTTTGATTTTTTACTATTTACTTGCCTTATATAGACATTTTTGGGTATGACTTAGTATAGTTTTGATATTACATCATGTTCTTGTCAAAATCTATTTGTCATAATCCCTTAATGTTGATTTTGGATGCATTTAACACTTGTTTATGAGTCGTCTGTAGGTTGACTTTAGTAAAAGCTTTGGAAAGTTTGTTTATGGATTTTTCGTACTTTCATAAAAAGGAAAACATCATTGAGTGTTTATTACGACACTTTGTCACGCTCGTTAAAATCTAGTATCAAAGTTTCGAGTCTAGTTCAAGTTTCTTTCTGGTCTCGTAAAATATGACATTGTGTAAAGAAACATCATGGAGTTTTCTTTTCACATCTTCTTTTGGACTCCTTAAACATGAAAAGATAGTCGAGTCCGTCTCCGAATCTTTCCAGGCTTGTAAAAGGTGACATTGTGTAAAGAAACTTTATGGAGTTCTCTTTAAACCCTTTTCAGGCTCCCTAAATACGAAAAGATTATCGAGCGATCTTGTCTTCTTCACGTTTGTTAAAGTATTTGAAGAGTCATCCGTCCGACGGTAGGGTATCTCTTTCTCGGTTCGGATAGGACTATTTACGAGAAAGGAACACTCCATCCAATCATGACTGGAAGAGTTCTCTAATGTATGATTTTACACTTTTTCAGGCCTTAGAGACTAAATCATATGAAAAAGTACCCCCATGGAGTCTTCTTTTGTATTCATTCAGACTCTCTAAACATGAACGATACCGAGTTTTATTTCAGTGGACTCATTAAATTAAACATTGAGAGACCTGTTTTGGGAATGAGCCCCTTGTCTCTCAGGTTCAAAAAACATATGATACTAGACTTGTCTTTTGACAAGCTATATCGAGTGTTTTTTACCCTCTTTGAACTCATGAAACCAAAAAGAGGCACTCATTGAGCATGATGGGGGAAATGGGAAGGGAATAATTTTGCAAATAATGGCAGTTGTTTGTCATTACCTTTGAACATGGCACTTATCTGCACAATCATGTTAGTCAATTGGGCATTCAGCTAATCTCCGTGATGATCCAATGTGTAGCTATGTCCAAGTTTGAGTCCTCTATCACATAGATCTATGATATATTCTAGTAGCCATGCTTGTTTATTCTATGATATATTCTACCTTGTATTGGTCTGCAGCTATGAGTTTGGTTACTTATGTCTATGAGTCAACATACTGATGTACTACAAATGCCTACTTGACTGCATACTTCGATTGAGACAACATTTTCATCTCCTTGCAATTAGTTGTTCTCAAATCTCCTATTTATTGTATCAATATAAGACTCATGCTCTGGGGGGCATCCTATTATACCAAAATCCTATCATCATCATGTGATTAGACCTTTGACATACTTACTTGCCCTAAATCCCAGGTTCTGGAGTGAAGACTAAATGGTTTTTTATCAGTCTGTCATACAAATTCCCAGCAGCGCGCATGCCCCTTTGTCCAGGAGAGGTACCCCTACTCGCACTGCATTTCATCGGTTGTCCACAAGTGGTGCCACCACCCATTTCCCTTGGTCCATAGGTGGTTATTACCAAAACCACTCTGTCATAGAAGGAGAAGCGCGGTACCCTGGGTAAAAGGGGAAAAAGAGAAGCTTCTCGATGCTTCTAGATGATAAGCCTCGAGATATCCCTTATCCCTACTGCTATGGGTTAGTTGAGCTCGATATCCCTTAGCCTAGTATCTAAGAGGCCACCTCACCCACTAATTTCTCAACCATATCTATCCATTAAATCTCTATAAATGTGAGCTCATAGCCATGGTTGAGGGGAGAGCATTGAAGGTATTGTTTATGCTGTTGGATTGATTCTTGTCCCAAGATCATTTGGAGAGAGCATAGAGAGCTAGAGTTGGAGATTTTGGGAATGAAGAGCTGGTCTCATGGAGATACATGTCAACACTAAGGCTTGTATTAATTCTTGCACATGATCTAGGAACTAGGAATCAAAATCATCAAAGAATAATTAACAAATACTCATGAATTAGCAATAATTGGAACCAGAATGGTTTCCTCTCTGTATATTTTATAAACAATAAAGGGTTACAATTCCCATGCATGAGCAATAGCTTAACTCCATGAATAATTTGAATACCTAAGGAGACTATTAGAATTCAATGAGTGAGTCTAGCTTAACTGAATCTTTGCCATGCAATCTCACTCGGTTAACCACTTGACCAAAACCCTAATTGACTCACCAAACCCTAACTGAAGTTAGAGTGCAATAAATGACTGAATCTCAACTGAAGGAGATCAAACACATGTCATAGCAATCCAATCATCAAGTGCTAGTGCTCCATGACTCCAATGAACCCTGATGAGGTTAACTGAAGTTGAACTGACCATCAAAAGTTGGTGGAGGAACCTTGTTGACTCCAGTTCATTAAATAATAATAAATAATCATTAAATAATATATTTAATGAATGGAGGCACCTTAACTAACTGTAACTGACTGGTCGAACCACCAGTTAGCAATTAGGTGCATTAATATCACATAGATCACTCCCAGAGTGCTCCAGTTAGCCTCCTTGATTGTAGGAGAAGGCTAATTTAGCCTCCTTGACTGTAGGTAGGTGTGGGTGTGTCTGGATGATGGCAATTAATGCTCCACTGATGTCAATTAAACTTAGGATAGTGGTTTAACTCAGCCAATTTGACCGAAAGAGTGTGTATGATGGTATATGTCTCCAACACCCCCCCTTAAGCTATACTCATGAAGAGTTAGAAAACATATATGCATAAAAATGCTAGGGCCCTGGAAACTAAGGCCATAGGTCACCCTATACAATAAAGTAACTACTTAATATAACCAAGGAAACGGGGAAAACCTCATGGGAAAAATACCCCTCCTCAAACTAAGCAGTAAATCAAGAATTGGTTCTTCTATGCAGCAGCATCCTGATACTGTGCATGTGAACCTTTGAATCCAAACTAAATGAAATCTTCCACTTTGGAAGAAGAACAATTCACTCAATTGAAGCAGAAATATAAACAGCTGCACAGTGAAAATTGGACCCATGTAGAGCAACTGAAATCATCTGAAGAGAGAGCAAAGGTTCTTGAGGATTCGAACCATGTGTGGAACACTCAAGAAACTGATATTTTTCAGCCTTGAACATCAAACCATGAGTGGTAAAATCAGCCCCAAATCTTAGGAGCAAGTGTCCAAGCGGATGCAGAATGTCTTCCTCTTTACTAGTTCTGTGAGGAGATGAGCTTGTGACCAAAGGTAGAGAATCCCTGGGACCTTGGAGAGCGAATGCTTGAGCTCCATAATATGATATATATTCTAAAATATCTAATGAATAAAAAAAAAAAATATCAGCAACCTCATAAGAGGAAACTAACACCAAATCCCCATTAGCAAAATTGAAGAAGAACTGCGGTACTTGATTTTTCACACCGGAATCGGTGAGAGCAGCTACAAGCATGACTGAAAGATATTGGATTTTAAAATATGAAAAAAATAATATCAGATAAGAATTTAAATCAGATCTAAATAATCTCACAACATATCCAAAACTATGAAATCAAATCAAATCCCCAGCAATAGTTTCGAAGGAGACTTGCGGTACTTGTTTCTTCACACCGTTGATGAGAACAGCTACAAGCAGTACTGAAGGTTTATGAACCTGAAATTTTGAACCAAGAAATATCATATCAGATCCAAATAAGATCATGTCAGATCCAATAAGGTTCATATCAGATCCAAAATTATGGTCAATCGAGACGGTGGATGCACAGTTGTCTTTTTCTTCAAAATTCTGAATTTTGGTGCATGCAATCCTGCAAGATTTTGCTGGAAGATATAAACCATGGGGAGAAAATGTGTCACTCTTATAATATGATATTTCTTCCAAAATATCCAAGTTTTTACATATTTTCACACCAGCAGCAACATTAGAGGAAGAAAAATCAAATTTCTCCTCACTTTTGGAAGCAATTACTGGTAAATTTTGCACAGAATTCAAAGGAAAATCACCAGTGAATGTTTGCATGGAAGTACAGCAGTATTTTTCTTCAATATCAGAGATTTGAATGTCTTATTCTGTTTCAGAAATATGAGAAGATGAGATATTAGAGATCTCATGAACTTCCAGAGCATTAGGAGAAGGAGTCACTTCATGGAGACTTTCTTCAATTCGAATTGAATGTGTAGAAGATTCCGCTTCATCTTCATCTTGAACAACTTCATCAGAGAGAGTAGTGGCTGAGTATTTTGAGTGAAGAACTCTTGTGGTGCTGGCTGCAATATCCAAAGTACTATTATGATCCTCATTGTGCTTGCCAAAGGTTTTGTCCAATATTGTCCAGAGTTCCTTTGGGTGTTTAGCAGAACCAAGAATAAGGCAGTACAAGCTAGGATCAAGGGCCAAACCTATTGCTCCAAAATCTCTATCATCGTCATTTAGCCAGTCATTCTCATTCTCATAAGACTCTTTTCCAAGTCCAATAGACACCTCATAGATACCTCGTCTCTTTAGAGATGCAATCATCTTCAACTTCCATTCCGAATAGCTTGTGAATGGGGTGAGAAGAGGGATTGATGAGTCCATTTGAAGTTGTACCTGTTAAGACCTGCAAATCAAAAAAAAAAAGGCACCATAAGTTCAGAAAACCTGCACATTTAGGCTTTCATCACACCCAGCATAGTCAATCAAGCAAGATTGATCAACAAGTTCTTTACTTGGGATATTGAGTGGTAAGCCTTGGCTTCTGGTGCAGTGCTGGATTTTTGAGCTATTGCTCAAATTTCATGGAGAAATCTATCAAAAATCTTGTTTTTGAGATATTGTTCTTTGTCCCACCACATGCTCTGATACCATATTAATTCTTGCACATGATCTAGGAACTAAGAATCAATCTCATCAAAGAATAATATGTATGAGAGCATGCGGCGGGACGAAGAACAATCTCTCAAAAACAAGATTTTTGACAGATTTCTCCATGAAATTTGAGCAATAGCTCAAAAATCCAGCACTGCACCAAAATCCAAGGCTTACCACTCAATATCCCAATTAAAGAACTTGTTGATATTGAGTGGTAAGCCTTGGCTTCTGGTGCAGTGCTGGATTTTTGAGCCATTGCTCAAATTTCATGGAGAAATCCGTCAAAAATCTTGTTTTTGAGAGATTGTTCTTCATCCTGCTGCATGCTCTGATACCATAAAGGGTTACAATTCCCATGCATGAGCAATAGATTAACTCCATGAATAATTTGAATACCTAAGGAGACTATTCAAATTCAATGAGTGAGTCTAGCTTAAATGACTCTTTTCCATGCAATCTCACTCAGTTAACCACTTGACCAAAACCCTAATTGACTCACCAAACCCTAACTGAAGTCAGAGTGCAATAAATGACTGAATATCAACTAAAGGAGATCAAACACATGTCATAGCAATCCAATCATCAAGTGCTAGTGCTCCATGACTCCAATGAACCCCGATGAGGTTAATTGAACCTGAACTGACCATCAAAAGTTGGTGGAGGCACCTTGTTGACTCCAGTTCATTAAATAATAATAAATAATCATTAAATAATCATTAAATAATATATTTAATGAATGGAGGCACCTTAATTGACTGTAATTGACTGGTTGAACCACCAGTTAGCAATTAGGTGCATTAATGTCACACAGATCACTCCCAGAGTGCTCCAGTTAGCCTCCTTGATTGTAGGAGAAGGCTAAGTTAGCCTCCTTGACTGTAGGTAGGTGTGGGTGTGACTGGATGATGGAAATTAATGCTCCAATGATGTCAATTAAACTTAGGATAGTGGTTTAACTCGGCCAATTTGACCGAAAGAGTGTGTATGATGGTAAAGAGCAGTTAAGCTAGACTCACTCATTGAATTCAAATAGTCTCCTTAGGTATTTGAATTCTTCATGGAGTTAAGCCATTTTCTAAGCATTGGAATTGTAACCCATTATTGTTTATTAAATATACAGAGAGGAAACCATTTCTAGATAACTCATTGATGTAACCCTTTATACAGAGAGGTAACTCATTGATGTTTGATTTTAGATATATATTGCTAGATTCCTTAGTCACTAGCATAGATTACTAGATCATATTTTTGTTGCTTTGATCTGTTTCATGTTGAAATCTTTTGCAGGTACATAGCTGAACTATCAAAGCCTTGTATTCCAGATATCTACAGCATCTAGGGAGAGTTATCAACCTTTGTTATCTATTTTTTCTGGATTTGAACCATTCAAACTAGCGGAATACCTTATTTTCTGCAGGAGGTGAAATATTCCGATCAATAGTGGTTGAGGAAGCTATAGTCTGATTTGTTTGATCTCTAGTTGGATGCTATTTGTATATATTATGACAAGCAAAGTTGTGTGAAGTTGTCAGAGAACCGTGTGTTCCATAACAAGTCGAAGCAAATCGGGATCAAGTATCACTATATCGGGGATATGGTGTAGAGAGGAGCAATGAAACTACAGTATGTTATGATGTATGAGCAACTAGCTGATGTGTTGACCAAGTTGTTAGACAGAGTGAAGCTTGAGTACTTCAAAGAGAATATTGGTGTTCTTCAGGTCGATGTTCCCTCCAAAGGGAAGTGATGATTCCGAAAGATGCATATGCAAAGAGCATTTCCAACATGGTGGTAGGCTGGGCCTCCCATGTTTGGATGTAAGGGCATATATTTTCTAACATGGTGGCACACTGGGCCTCCCATGGTTGGATGTAAGTGCAAATCCTTTCTAACATGGTGGCAGGATATTACGGAGAGAAATTCCTATGGATTGGGGTACCACAACAGATAGCTAGACTCCAGAAATCAATCTTTCCCAATATGCAATAGAAATAAACAATCTAACACTAAAGGATCGAACCTCGTACCTTATTCCGGACGGTTGAAGTAGATCCCCGTTGAGCTTTCCAATCTTTAGCTTGAATTGTTATAGCACGTCCTCAACAACAAGTAAACAATACAAGCATACTATATTTCATGGTGTCAGATCTATTCTAGCATATAAAATCAATAATGTAAAATCATTTGACATATTCCAATGGATACAATATTCATTCAAATACACATTACTGGACAGGAAAATATATTTCTATTAATAAGAATCAGAGATTACAAGTGACAACCTCTGACGGCACGTCTGCGAACCGGAGAAACTGAATCCCCCACTTGGGCCTCCACCACCTCAATCCTCCATCATTTCAATAGCAAGCTTACTAGCAAAGGGAAAGCTTGGGAAGAACACAACAGTGCTCCAAGGGACAAAGGGATGCAGACTCAAGCATAAGTTCTTGCAACAATGGACTATAGTTTTGTTACTCTCAATTCTCTCTTATCCTTTCAATGTACCAAGGGGTTCCTTATATAGCTTTTCAAATGGATATTGAAAGGTCGAATCCATGCAATCTCAAGGCATATATAAGGCCAGGAGTCATATGAGTCGGATCCAAGTCAAGGAAACTTCCAAAAGGATTTGGATTTATGCACACATCCCGATGTATGCGACTATAGGGGTCAGATTAGTGTATGTACGTGGTTATCGGGGGAAAAGCTGTGTATATCATTATTCTTTTGTTTTTAGGGATGATGAAGGTCACATAAAAAGACAACAAGTGGTCCATAGGGGCTAATGAGTCTGCAGTGGGACAGGGGAAGGCCATACAATGTGTGATTCACCTAGTGTGGTGAAATCCGCTATAACAGATGCCCCATAATGTATGAGATTAGAGGGGTTATACGATGGACAAAATACATTATAAGTCCATCCCAGAAAGGAAGTGATGAAGGTACCCAAATGGAAGACCAGCCACCCAATCAGCATAATACCGTAATACAACTCTGCATATAACTGCAAATACATATAGCAGTTCCGGATACATAAGAGTACAATGGCCATGAATAGGCATGAAACATGATAGAACATATGTGGTCATCGCCACGTACAATATACACATATCAGAATCTCCATGAGGAAGATATACAAAGGACTATGATCTCCACAAAGGCTGAAGATATACAATACATCAAGATCTCCATAGTGGCTGGAAATATCTGACATATACTGGAACAAGTCACGAGAGCTGAAATCTCATGAACACTGGCATGATCAAGGAGGTAGCATAGAGATGCCACCAATCTGGAAGGTCTTCTACACAAACCACTACGAGTACATGTCCTACTATGCGAATAGAGGTGTCGAGGTCGAACATAGTAGTCCATCGTCTGATTACCGGTCATTGATGTATACCGTTAACAGACGCGAGATCACCCACCGATAATGAAAATGGGAATCAAGGTACTAGAGTGCAAACTAACAAGTGTGAATAAATGTGTTGAGGTCGAACACTTGAGAGAATCCATCGATCAGGGGACATTGATGTATTCCCAAGACTGTCGATGGCGAGAGAACCTGCCACTGATAACTGCAAGTCTCAAGGCTCTCAAAATGACTCTAGACTCTAATCCTAGAATAAATGATCTGAAGTCGATGGGATGAAATCCGTTGGAAGGAGGGAATTAGGGCATCCCTCATCATCCAACACGAGGTACTCAGCAAAGCTGTCTAATGTGGAAGGACTCGATCATAAGGTGCACGAACCAGTAACTGTACCGGGAATGGCCGACATGAAAAGTCAAGATAACTGAGGAATGGCCGACTCAGGTTTCAACTTCCTTCGAACAAGAGCATAATGGTGTATGGTGACTGAATAAAGGTAGCATAGACTCGATATACAAACTGGGACATCTCTATGACGCAGGAGGCATCGATAGAGGCTCCATAGGGACTGGAAGCATAACCAGTCAGTGGAGATAAACTTAGATAAATGAGTACAGCTCCTAAATTCAAGCTATAACCCAACCAACGGATGTGATATACAGTGATCTGTTCGAATGCGACAAGACTCAACAGCTGCCAAAGATAATATCTTTTCCCGTCCGGCTTTTTGGTTTTTTAATTTTTTTGGTCTTTTTCAGTTATTTGAAAAGCTTGAAAAAAGAATAAACTAGCTTTATAGTTACAAACTAGGAGGATACGAGTGTCATCAGGGAAAACAAACTAGTTCCAAGCAGTGGAACATACCTATGCTCAATGCAAGGAAACATGTGTAGGATATCGACACTCGGGGGAAAATCCCCTCCCTGTAAAAAGGGCAAGTCAAGCTGCGAAGGATATAAAAAATGGCTCTGCATGGCTAGACATGAGACAAGCTCGGGCTATAAGGCTGAAACGCAATGTCAGGGGAGCCGACATAAAGCTCAATAAGACAGGAAAAGCTCATGAAAATGCATCCACAACTTGATACAAGCGGATTCCAGGAGGAACATGGCCAGCATAAGATCAAGAGGAGTATGAGGCTCTTGCTCAATGTCATGGCAATACTATACAACGGACTCCCACACCCTAAAGGGAGAAACATCGGCATGGGCACCAAATACACATAAGGCGCTAACTAGGGTACCCATGTAAGGTGAGGCTCTACCACTCATATCATGCCACTTCTAAAGCAGCAAGAAGGTTCCGTGACATAATAGAGTGGGTTCGTACCTAAGGATATAGTGACATGGTCATAAGGTCATGCAAAATGCAAACGGTGGTGAACCTAACCTATATGCCAGTGTAGACATTATACCTGAGATGTGTACGAACGGTTTCTGGTCACAAAAGAAGCATCCAACAGACAACTTAAAACCCAAGGAAGACCCAACCACACTTACAACCCACCCAGCAACTTCCCACAACATCAGAATCACCAAAATGGAGGATGTACGTGACTGTATAAAGAACAGCTACGTATGTACACGGTTGTTGGCCAAAAATCCGCGTATGTATGCGACTTTCAGCCAAAAACCCGCGTATACAGAGAAGGTAGTGGTAAAAAGTAGGTCAATGCCAATCCAATAAAGGGGAGTGTCAATGGACAAACATACTATAAAATGTGACACAGAAACAAAGAGAAACAGAGAGCAAATCAATAATATCAAGTCCATTGTGCCCCCAACCCCAAATAAAAACAAGAAACATCCCCAGCGGAGTCGCCAATTCTGTTACGGAGAGAAATTCCTATGGCTTGGGGTACCACAACAGACAGCTAGACTCCAGAAATCAATCTTTCCCAATATGAAATAGAAATAAACAATCTAACACTAAAGGATCGAACCTCGTACCTTATTCCAGATGGTTGAAGTAGATCCCCATTGATCTTTCCAATCTTCAGCTTGAATTGTTATAGCACGTCCTCAACAACAAGTAAACAATACAAGCATACTATATTTCATGGTGTCAAATCTATTCTAGCATATATAATCAATAATGTAAAAGCATTTGACATATTCCAATGGATACAATATTCATTCAAATACACATTACTGGACAGGAAAAGATATTTCTATTAATAAGAATCAGAGATTACAAGTGACAACCTCTGACGGCACGTCTGCGAACCGGAGAAACTGAATCCCCCACTTGGGCCTCCACCACCTCAATCCTCCATCACTTCGATAGCAAGCTTACTAGCAAAGGGAAAGCTTGGGAAGAACACAACAGTGCTCCAAGGGACAAAGGGATGTAGACTCAAGAATAAGTTCTGGCAACAATGGACTATAGCTTTGTTACTCTCAATTCTCTCTTATCCTTTCAATGTACCAAGGGGTTCCTTACATAGCTTTTCAAAGGGATATTGAAAGGTTGAATCCGTGCGATCTCAAGGAATATGGAAGGCCAGGAGTCATATGAGTTGGATCCAAGTCAAGGAAACTTCCAAAAGGATTTGGATTTATGCACACATCCCAATGTACACAACTATAGGGGTCAGATCCGCGTATGTACGCGGTTATCAGGGAAAAAGACGCGTATATCATTATTCTTGTGTTTTTAGGGATGATGAAGGTCACATCAAAAGACAACAAGTGGTCCATAGGGGCTAATGAGTCTGCAGTGGGACAGGGGAAGGCCATACAATGTGTTATTCACCTAGTGTGGCAAAATCCGCTATAACACAGGCTAGGTCTCCCATGGTCGGATGTAAGTGCAGAGCCTTTCCAACATTGTGTTAGGATAGGCCTCCCATGGTCAGATGTAAGTGCAAAGCCTTTCCAACATGGTGGCAAGTTGGGACTCCCATGGTTGGATGTAGGTGACTAGCATTTCTAACATGGTGGTAGGCTAGGCCTCCCATGGTCGGATGTAAGTGCAGAGTCTTTCTGACATGGTGGTAGGCTGGGACTCCCATTATCAGATGTAAATGCAGAGCCTTTCCAACATGGTGGCAGGTTGGACCTCCAATGGTCAGATGTAAGTGCATAAAATTTTTGACATTGTGGCAAGATGGGCCTCCCATGGTCAGGTATAAGTGCTAAAGATGATGAGACCTACATCCAGCATGAAAAAGGGATGGCACTGTAGATGAAGACCTACATGGAGGCTATGCCTACATACATCATGAAAAAGGGCTATCCCTATAGAACTTCCTATGATGATTAGATTTGAGGATGATGATCCAACTTCGATGATGATCCATCTTTGATGATGATCCAATGATGAAGGTTTGTGCTAATGAAATCTGTTAAGAGAATACCTTCCTAGTTAAGAGGGAGTGTTGATGTATTTGTAACTTTTCGAATCACAATGTATTCACTTGTATATTTCTTATTGTACCACGACGAATATGTTTGTTCCTCCAATCACGAGAGTCATCAATATAATAAATTCATGTAAATTCATTTAGTTTAACCCTCTGTTGTAAGTCACGGAAATAGACCCCACATTTGAGTTGTATTAGGGTTAAAAGACTCTCCTACAGAAGTCAGCCATGTAGAGTAAATGTCAAGTGGAAAACAAGTATAAATAGAGAGTGAGACTCTCTATTTGAAACACAGACTCGATCAACAATATCGCATGAGTGAGAGAGGAGTATATTGCATAAGTGAGAGAGAGAACAACTATCGGAGATCATCTTTGTATCTTTGGGTTTCACTTTTTCTATTGGTACTCATTCTATTTCTGAGGAATTTACGGGGTTTTCTCCTTTATGGTTTTGTTGATGCCTGGAGATTCGCAGGCAACAACAGTAAGGGATTCTCCCTAGTCAACATTCCCAACTAGCCCATGACTGTTTGGTATAGGGAATCGGTTCAGTTTGCGGTCCGGCTACTGTAGGTCAAGTAACAAAAGGGTTTATCGGTTGCAGCCCGGTCCACCGTATATATTTTTGTATTTGGACTTAATGTATGAAATGCACGTGCCTAATTAACAATGCAGGGTGATAAGGATGCAGGAAGTAATCACAATGTGATGCGCAGGTGCTTACCTTTCATCTTATAACTCACAAGCATCTCAATCACATATGTAGTAATGAAGTAAACTAACTATCTACCTATCCCCAGGGAGCCAAAATGTAATTAATTATGAGTAATGTATATTGTTCATGCATTATAAAGAGAAATTACAGATAGCTGATATTCCTACCCAAAACACATGAACTATTAAGGATATTTAGACAATCAGATAGCCAATTGTTTATTAACAACAGTCATTACTCATGGTGGTAATTTCACAGAATAAACTAGAAATCATTCAGACAAGAACATAGGTCCTAAGAGTTAGAATGATCTCATAGTTAATGGACAAAAGATGAAAAATGAAATAGTTTATCTTTCACCAATCCATAGCATAGCATTTGAACGTCCCACTAAACTTTCTCCGACAGGAAAACAATGATTCTTTATTGCAAAAAATAAGTAGTTCTTCTTACAATATCTCTTTACATGTCTAACTGGGGGAAAGCCCATTCTTCCTCTAAGTCTCCTATATTTATACAAAAAAGGATGAGACTGTTGGGCTGGCCACAAATGACTCTTGGGCTTCCCAAATCTTCACCTCCCAAAATATCACTTTCTTTAAGTGTTTACAAAATTGTTACATATTACAAAAGTGAATGATTATTCACGAGGAGGGCCCTACTTGAGCACTTAGGAATTTATTCCACGCCAAAGCCTTAGAGGCAATGCCTTCAAACGTACAAGGTTCCAAAAACTGAATGTTAATATCAAACTTCACAGCATGGTTCTTAATGGCCTCAATTCTGGCTGCACTTAAACGAACCTGATCCTCCAATAGCTGCACACTGATGGCAGAATGATCTACTTCATTCCTTAAGATTTGGTCATGAAGGTATTTAATGTGCTGTATTTTTGCTTCCTCCTCTTGATACCTCTTCTGCAAAATTTCCACGAATGAGTTGTGGTCTGGAAAAACATCTAGCCTCTGCTCAGCTTCTACTTGACACCGGTTATAGGTAATTAGGAGCCTTCTGAATAATTCTACGCATGCTCCTTTAGTATTTTTAATAGATTTTTTGAAATCTTCTGTTGTGTTTATGGAAAACTCTAATAAGTCATAATCCTGATTCAGGGCCTGTCATTCTTTCGAGGGCAGCTGTGCAGGAGTTTCTTCATTATTTTCCAGCCTTGCCATTCTTGCTGTCAGGAATTCTAGGACGTCCTAAGATCTATCAACAAAATAAGAGGAAGCCTCCAAAATTTCCTCTAATCGGTCGTCTATTTGCAAAACTTTGCATCTCTCTTCTTCCATGGCGGTTTGCAGCTGAAGCATCTTGGTCTTTTGTGCCAACACATGCTCCTTGAAAGGTTGGAGGTTAACTTGCTGCTGTCTTGCTTCCTCCAAAGCCGTTGTCAGAGAAGTGATTTGATCTTGCAATTTTGTCTCTTGTTCTTGAGCTTGCTTCTCACTTGTATCCAAGGTAGTCTTGTGTAGCTCTAAGTCTTCTATCTTTCCCAGCAGCTACTCTTTCTCCACCTTTAACTCTTGATACTCCTGCTGAATTTTCTCGAGGCACTCTTGTGCAGTTTCCCTAGCTTGTCTCTTCGCTTGGAGGAGCTGTAGTTCATACTTTGAAGACCTCATCTCTCGTTGCATGTCCTCATATTTCCTTTTCAACTTGTTGCTTTGCTCTCTCTCCCTTTGTAATGTGTCTTTCAGCTGGGAAGAAGACTTCTTGGATTGCTCTAGATCTGTCATGATTTTTTCCAAATTATCCTCCGAGGGGTGGATTAGTGCAGCTCCAGCTCTGATGGTGAATCTAGGATCTTGGTCTGTTCAAAATACAACAGGCATATCCATTATCATCTTCTTGGATAGACCTCCTGTTTCAACCTTCCTTTTCATTTTCTTCACTATACTCTTTGTCTCCTTGTCATAGAAAATAGTGTTAAAATCAGGGATTTCTTCCCCTTTCTTCTGTTCAAAGGGGACCAATTTCAATGCAGGGACCACATATTGTACAGGTGTGCTGGAAGCCGGTACTTCTGGGTACTGCATCTTGAGGTTTTCCATGTCCTGGGTCTGACCGCCAGCTATGTCAGAGGGTGACTGTTCTGTATCTCTTTGAGTTAGCTTTAGCCTCTCTGCTTCCTGTTTCTGAAGCTCCTCATCAAGATTGATTTTCTTTTCTTCTTCTTCATTTCTTGCATCTTCTTCTGCCTTTTCGGTTGCTTCTTGGGAAGCTCTTCTTTTTTCTTCTTCTTCTCCCTGCAACCACCCTGTAGCTTCTTGTGCCAGGCTTTGAGATTCCTCATTTCATTTCCTTGCTTCCTCATCGGCTTTAGCTTGTTCATCCTGCCCCTTCCCACCTTTGGTGGTGATCTTCTTCTTGAACCTTCTCCTCAAGGCTGTTGTGTTCAATGCGCTGCAGAGGACAAATTCTTCTCTATCCCAATGGTGGGTGTACTCGAAATGGACATTGTTCTCTTTGCAGTGTTCCACCACTTTGTTGTGGGAGTCATTTCTATGGAAGGGCATCTCACCAAAATGAAACCTTTCCAACTCTTCTACAAACTCATCTGCTTTTTTCACTCTGGTGAACTTATAACTTCCTAACTTGAAGGGAAAAGGGGGATAGGCAGCCTTCTTATGCTCAAATGGAAATCTTCCTATGCCATCCAGGAAGACTTGCCTAACCGCCTCTTTATGAATGATGTAGTCAGTGGAGTATTTGGGTAGTAGGAAGGGTGCTCTAGAACCTCCAAATAGTCTGAAGTAGAGGCCATCCTCAGTCAGATAATAGTCTGCATATTCTTTGATTACTTGCAATGCCTCCTTTGACATGCAATCACACTCCTTTAGGAAAATGATCGTATACAATGGCATGATGAACTGTTCACAGACCTCTTGGTAATGACTGTGGTACTTGTGTACCCACAATGGCTTGTATGCAGAATAAACAAGCATCCTCTCCCTGTCCCAGATGCACCTTAGGCCGGGGAAAGGTTGATTGCATAGTATACAATCAACGAGTATGGAACTCATATAAAATTCTGACCTCTTTTGGGACACTCCTCCCAAAGCTGAGGCCATGCAGGCTGAAAGACTGTTTGATACTATGTTGTCCCAGTTGAAAATGGTCCCTTGGGTTGCAACATAAAAAATAATGGGCATCCACTCTAGTTTGAAGATCTTTCCATGAGCTTTCCCAAAAATTATGTTGAGCATTAAGGCAATGAATCTATATGGGACCCTTAAGCTTACTGTGTCATACTCTCCTGTAGGCCTGGTTCTGAAATGTTTTCCAGGCAACAACATTCTTTTGAGGGTCTCAACAAGGTCCATTCTAATGTTTTTCAACCAATCATTAGACAAAAATATTTGTGCTTCTGGCAGGTGGTAGGCCAGGGCTACATATCTGGGGCTATAGGCTGCATAGCATTGTTTGTCTACATTCTCCAGGATCATAGTGGTTACATCTGCACAGGGAAAAATCCAACCAATCACTTCAGAGCATGGGAATAGCTCTGGTCTGGTGGCAATCTTCATCAGTGAAGATCTCTCTATATTGGCGTATATCCCTTCTTCTTCCAAGCCCATATTAGGTACCTCTTGGTGCGTGATCGGCCTGTATATCTCTCCCCACAGGTACTCTGGCTCTACACCAGATATGCACTTGGTTTCCTCATAGATGTATTCGGTTTTGGTAACAAATTCCACTTTGGGATCCTCTTTGACCATAGGGGCCTTCTTCTTTTGTCGCTTCGACATTTTGAGTTCGGAATCTTCCTGTTATACATGAAATTATCATCATTAGGCCTTCTCCAACTAAGTTGCAAATATTGAGACACAATGTGCAGTGTTACACTTCATCTATGTTTAACATGACAAAAATTAGTTAAATGAAGCAAATATGTGCAAGCTAACACCACTGTCTAATACCAAAATAGTCCTATCCACAAATCTTGAGCGGGGAAAACAAAATCTACATTAAAGTGAAGAAAACTCGGGCTATCTACGGGAGCCATGATCATCGCGCTGCGGGGAAAGATAGGGGAATTATTCAAGCTTTTTTAGTGGTGTGATTTAACAAAACACTACCCATGCAATCTATGGTCATTGAAACTATATGCATTGATATACCCCCCTCCACCGGCTTGGGTTTGAAACCGAATGTGAACCGGGTTGGGTGGAATAGCGTGGCGAAATATGGCTGTGGTTTGAGGATGCAGGTAGCATGAAAACAAAAATGGGGGGGGGTGGAACCATTCCAAGTACCACAGGAAGGCCATGAAAAACCTTCCCCTACCAAAACATCATCATACAGGGCTGACTGGTGCAGACAGCGTAACGACCGTCTGCACCAAACCCCCCATTCACTAAGCACCGGGTCACATAACAAAAGGCCGTGGGGAAAAACTACCCTGTGGGTCAAAATGCCCCCCCACGGACAATTATGCTACAAAATCCTCAATATATACACATATAAACAATGGGGCCAAGGGAAAACAGCTGTAAAACCTAACCGTGGAGCAAAACAAGAAATGCTCAGCCAAATGGAATGGGATAAGGCATACAAGAGCCTACCAGGCACCTCGACATGTATGGTGGGAGAAAAAATGTCAAGCTTCCACGGTTGAGCCACCTAGAAACGCGGGTACACTGAAAATGGGGGTCCTTGTGAGCTTGAGAGAACGACAACACATGAGAGCAATAGGAAGCGACAGTTGGAAATAGTAATAGAATAGTCCACAATCCCGACCCCATATATATATAGTCAACCACACACGGAGGACGAAAAAATAAAGATCGAACAACGGAGACAAACGGATTGGATGTCACAAGGCTAATTCCTTCTGCAACGTCGAGTGGAAAAACCACTAAGCCACCCGCAGAGCTAACCGGGAGAAACCAACAATGCGTCGCAGCTTACGAGATTAAACATCGAAACGATAGCAGAATCAGGAGCCGCAACGGTGGAACCATAAAGAACAGCTCATCCCGCCATATAAAGTCTAAATCGGAAGAGAAAACAACTAAAATATCGGGGAGGTAGTTCTTTTTGTGGCCGCAACGGCGAAAACCCAAAACCTAAGGATCAGCGAAAAAGACAAAGCGGGGTTGAAAATTCAATGCATCAGGGGACTTCATAATCTGCTGTCCGCAAATACGGAGAACAAAGTGACAAAACCTTCTGACGCGAGACAAAAACTCAGTCGATTGAGACATACGCATCGGAGAAGAATAACGAAGCTAAAGCTGATTGTTCTTCCGCAACGACGGGGTTGCTAGCAAATACTCTTCCAACTCAAACACTTGAAACGCATTCAAAGGTAATGATAAATAAAAAACAAGTGGTATATCAATCCAAGCATTAGAAAAGTCTTTCTGAAGAATCATTAGATTAAATCAAATAAGAAAATCAAACCGATCTAAGCAAAAGGAGGGTCTCGAAATTTTTTGAATTTTGGGAAAATGTTGCAGCTGCAACAAGTTTCCAAGAGGAAAATTATTCATGTCTCTTGTCTCTTGTGATTATTGTTGTGCATGTTAATCTCTTAGAAAATATCATAGATCATATTTATTAAATGATAAAAATCTAACACCTTCAACCTTCCAGATTAGAGAAAATCAATCGATCAGACAAATGAACCAAATATGCATAATATGGAAATGAAAAAGGGAATGAAAAATAATTAAGAATAAGATACTCCCTAAACCAAAAAATCCATAGCCGAGACGAAGGTGAGTTTCCCCACAAAAATTCCCTCTCTCTCCTAGCATGCCTCCCTTTCCGGCAGATAACATGGGTAAAGAAAAATGAAAGATGTATCCCAGATGAAGCTCAGTATGGAAGAGTATCAATTCCAGTCATCATATCATCAAAACATCCACAATATACATAGGATAATAAAACCAAACAAAAATATCTTTATTAAAATACCAGTGCCAAAGCTCATGAATTGCGATGGGGGGGTCACCTCTCTTAAATAGTTTGAGAGAGACATAAACCCTAACTCACTTTTTCATCCAATGGTTGAGATTATAACATCATCAATGAGGGAGATAAAATAAATATCAATCAATACATGGATCAAATGACTAAGTCGAAAAGGGGGTGCACTTTGCTCAAGGATGCCCCTCTGATGTCAAATGTCACAACATAACATAACATATGACATGATACACCATAGGAGGGGGTCACTAGGGGATTAATTAAACCTAGTACCCTTTGAAATTTCATAATATAAGATATAACAATGAAATACATCAATGGCCAATTAGAGGGGGCACCCCTTGGGGGGATTTCCTCACTGGTTGAGCCATAGTAAAATAATCCAGACATATTCTTATTGAAAACTATCGTAGGACTATCTGGGATGCTAAAAAACATCATCTGCAAAAATTCGAAGCCATTTCATTGACCTAGGAGGCCAAATTGACTTTTTTAGTGATTTTCTAGTTCATTTGTTTTGGGTACAATCTCTAGAAACTGATAACTCCATCATAACTCTGTCTAGGATGAAAACTAGGGGAAAATGACTAATCTGGATGATCTAGAGACATAAAATAATGGTATAAGTGAGTACTCATACCCCTTGGAACGCTGCTCTACTCTAGGAGAACCAACCATAATTCCATTTGGAATAAAAATTGATCATTTGGCCAATAATTACGTGATAATAATCACTTTTCTGGAGAACCTAGGCCAAACTCTAAAAAATGAAACTGCAGTATTGGTCATGGGAATGTTTAGAACAAATATATACAATTTTGTATTTTTTATTCCTTGGGAACCATGATTGACTTGGTCAACTGGATTGACCAGGTCAAAATACCCAAAATCAAGGTGAGATGCTATGCCAATATGATCCTGCAACCATCTATTTTAAGAGATTCTCCAATGACATAGATCAGAACCAAAATTGAGTCATTTATTCATAATCATGGTGACCGAAAACAATAATAGTAATAAAATATACCTTTGATTCTGAAAAAATCTTAGAGTCCTCTAGAAATATGATTGTACATGCCATACTTACAAAGTGTAAAAGATGTGATATATATGGGTGAGGGTGGAAGAACAAGGATAAGGCAAGAGGAAATGACTCTTTACTGACTTTGACTCAGTAATCTATCCAAATGATAACCAATATACTCTACCAAGACGACATATGTATGTGTGAGGACCATGCAGCAAACAAGTAATCAAAATACACGATATAGCAGCAGAACTCAAAATCACTTTTATATTAATCGTAGGCCACTTCGAGGGGGCAACCTCCTTTGAGCAAGATCAATACAAAATAACTTCACCGTGTCTTTCTTGGCCTCAACACACAATTATATACTAAAAATAGGCGCCAATACTATGGGTCAAAACCATGGGCCAATATAAACTATGGATCAACAAATACTACAGGCGGCTTACAAAGCATATGCGCCTCACAACAATAACACAACTATGGATCAACAATTACTATGGGACGACTTACAAAGCATATGCGTCCAACAAAAATATAATAACATAGTAAAGAGAAGGATTGACATGGGTTCCTAACATCCCCTCCCCCTTAGAAAAAGCTTTGTCCTCAAAGCTTTAGATGTGGAAATTGTCGCTGAATCTGAAGGAGTGGTTCCCATGTAGCATCCTCGGGCTACATTTCGTGCCATTGAATTAAGACCTCTGTGATAGAGCAAGAGCAAAGCTGACGAGTGCGCTTATTGAGGTGAAGGTTTTCGCGCAAAATGCGAAGAACCTCATCGCGGTTTCGAAGGACCGCGTCAACTGCCTGAATTGGAGAACTACTGGGGATGTAAGGAAGAAGAAATAGCGGTGCCTGACCATAACCTGCTTCATATGGAGTCATTTTAGAGGCAGTGGGGTAAGAGGTATTGTACCACCATTCAGCGAGAGGGAGCCACTTTGCCCACTGATGTTGTTGCTCAGAGGAGAAGCAAGGAAGATAAGTTTCCAAGCATTTAGTGATAATTTCAGTCTGACCATCCATTTGGGGGTGATAACCTGAACTCATATTCAGTTTGGTGCCAGTGTGGTGAAAGAGTTCTATCCAAAAATGACTGGTGAAAGTCGCATCGTGATCCGAGACAATGGAAGAAGGCATTCCATGAAGATGAAAGATCTGGTCCAGGAAAATTTGAGCAACGAAAGAGGCTGTATAGGGATGGCTGAGAGCACAAAAATGACTATATTTGGAGAGGCGATCAACCACAACCAAAATCGTAGTCTTCCTCCAGATTTAGGGAGCCCGTTAATGAAATCCATAGAAATATCTGTCCATATCTGAGGAGGTATGGGAAAGGGCTCAAGCAATCCCGGAAGGGGTGTTGTTTTACCCTTATTGCACTGGCAGGTATCACATTCAGCCACCATCTGTTGAATTGTCCTTTTCATGCCCTGCCAAAAGAAGTTGCATCGCGCCCATTCATACGTTTTGAGAAAACCAAAGTGCCCCGCTGACGGAGAAGCATGGAGTTCATAGAAGATAGCTTGTTGAAGAGCTGTGTTCTGGGGAAGCACCAAACGACCCTTGTATCTCAGTGAAGCACCATCCCAAGAGTAATGTGGGACAGCAGAAGGGTTGTTGTCTAAGCATTGGATGATGTGAGATAATGAAGAGTCATTGACATAACCCTATTGAACTGATTGCAACCAATTTGTAACAGGCATAGAAATAGTGGAAAGAGAACCTTGGTCATCAAATGTGCGAGAAAGGGCATCCACCACAATATTGTCCTTACCATTCTTATAAGTGATCTCATAGTCATAACCCATGAGTTTTCTAACCCATTTCTGTTGTGCTGGGGAGGATCCACATTGTTCTAGGAAATATTTCAGACTCTGGTGATCAGTCTTGATGCAGAAATGATTCCCTAAGAGGTAGGGTTGCCACTTTTGTACTGCATGCAAAATGGCCATCATTTCCTTCTCATATGTAGAGGCAGCTAAATGCTTACCGGAAAGGGATTTCCTAGTGAACACAATGGGGTGTTCATCTTGAAGGAGAACAGCACCAAGTCCATTGCCGCAAGCATCACTCTCAATAGTGAAGGGCTTGGAAAAATCAGGCATAGCTAGAACAGGTGTAGTACACATAGCTTGTTGCAGCTTGTCAAATGCACACTCAGTAACATGTGTCCATGTAAAAGCATCCTTTTTCAACAGAGCAGTTAATGGAGTTGCAAGCTTCCCATAATCCTTGACAAACTTGCGGTAGTAGCCAGTCAACCCAAAAAAACCACGAAGGCTCTTGAGTGTCTTAGGAGGTCGCCAATTGTTCATCGCAGCGATTTTGGCAGGATCCACACGAACCCCTTATGCTGAGATAATGTGCCCGAGATACTTAACTTCCTTTTGGCCAAAAACACATTTAGACTTTTTGGCATGGAGATGATGATCAGAGAAAAGTTGCATTAAATTACAAGAGCCAGATGCTGGAGATGTTCAGCCCATGTTTTACTGTAGATGAGGATATCATCAAAAAATACCATAATGAATCTCCGCAAATAGGGCCTAATGTTGGGAGGAATGCTGCCAGGAAGGAGCTGAATACGATGGTCCTCTGGTCATGAAGGTGGAAGTCCCACTGGTTCAGCAGAAACACCTATATATCGATCCAGAAGTTGTTGGAGATCCAAAGGAGTAGTGGGGGCCGCTAATGGTTGCATTTGAATGGAATGGAGCTGAGCGATGACACCATGGGATCTCTTTTTAAGGAGTTTTTCCATGCGATGTTAACTGATGATGCTGAGAGACCCTGGTTGTAATCCTTTCAATGTGTGTTTGTGTCCATCGGAGGAGAACTACATCCAAAGTTCAGCAAAATCCCATAATATGGGGCCAAGCGTGCGCAGCCATTGAGCGCCCAAAACCACATCACATCCACCTAAGGTCAATGCAAACATGTCAGAGTGGAGTTTATAATCTCCAATAGAGATACGCAAATTACGACACTTCCCTTTGCAAGGTAAGGTGCCCCCATTGGAAACTATGACTTCAAAGTTGGATCAAGGATGGATAAAACAATCAGCTTGTTTGGCGATCCGAGGGTCAATGAAATTATGAGTGCTACCAAAATCAATGAGTATTGTAAGAGGAAGCTTCTTGAAGTAACCATGTACCCGCATTGTTTGGGGGGCAATGACTCCATCTAAAGCATGGAGGGATATCTCGGGCTGGTCGTTCTGAGATGGAGGGTCAGTAGGCGGCTCCTAAGTGTCAACTGGAGCATCCATTGTATCGGAAACTTCTTCACCAATTTCAAAGGCAGTTGGAGAAGCCACATCCAAGAGATAGAGATTTTGTTGAACACATCGATGTCCTCCACTGAATTTCTCATTATAATTATAACAAAGCCCTTTTTCTTTGCATGCCTGCATCTCTGTTTCAAAAAAATGCTTGATTGGAGGTGAGCGAGGAGCTGGCAGAATGGGAGGTCATTGAGAACCCATATTTTGGAAGGGAACAAAAGAGGATTTGGAGCACTGTTGGGATGCCATCTTGTCTTCTGCCAACTTAGCCAACCCCAGGGCTTCCATCATTGTGTTGGGACTGAACATTTTGACCTCAGAGCAAATTGCATCCTTTAGACCACTCATAAAACAATTCCGGTAGAATTCATCAGGTAATCCTTTAGTGTGATTAGCTAGTTTCTCAAATTCAGTTTGATACTCTTTCATAGTGCCAATTTGGCGAAGTTTAGTGAGAGCTCCTGTGAAGTCATCAAAAGCACTAGGACCAAATCATTTCAAAAGGAGCTGACAAAAATCAGGCCATTTTGGCTCTTCATGAGCTTTGATGTACCAATGATACCATTGAAGAGCTTCTTGTTCCAAATGAAAGGAGGCAAGTGGAACTTGGTGGACATCAGAAGTATTATGAAGGCTGAAATACTGTTCTGCATGATAGATCCATCCAGTCAGATCAGTACCATTGAAACAAGGAAAATCTAGCTTTGGACCGCGAAAATTGCTGGAATAAGAGAACCCATTGGTTGATGAAGAATCGGACTGTCGTCTATTGTTCATAGCTGAATGCGCAAGATGGAGACCAAGAAATTTGTCATCCAGTTCCTGGAGTTTGGCTTGGATGGCTGCAAGTGCTTCCTCCATGATTTTTGCTCCTGTGCGAGTGACAACCATAAGCAAGAGAGAAATTTTTTTTTTTCAGGACGAGATCTGCAACGGCATGGAAGTGATCGGCAACAGATGGATCTACAACGGTGCGGAACTGACCGGCAATAGTTCTGGACAGAGGAAATCTATAATTGTGCAACTAAAAATAGATATGGACCCCAGGTATGTGGGACTTCCTATCAGTTCAAGGGATTCACTCGGCCACCAATGATGTCTGACGGCTTGCATATTGGGGCAGTACCCCTCACTCCACGGCTCAGGTAAAACTGATAACATCTTGGCCACAAACGACAGCTCTTGGTTTACCTCACGGGTGGGAACTAGTCAATCAGGTAGGGGTCATTTCCCTTTTCGTTGGCAGGTCCTCTCAATGGGCCAGCTACTTGGGATTTCCTGTGGTACTCCTCACAATGAGTTTTAGGGATTACGCCCAAGTACTTCCCACAGTTAAGCAGATAGGGATTATTCCCAGATCTGAACCTGCAACAAAAAAAAAATTTGGGCAGAAATTCCACCCAATGTTCAAAAACCTGATTTATATTTCCCAGAATCGCTATTATAGCATGTTTCCGAAACTGGAACAACCACTCTGCTTCTACCCATGAAATCAGAATAGAAATCTGGGCACTCGATCAAAAGATTTTCTCTCCGCAAATTCCGCGCCCGTCACCGAAATTCTGAAAAATTGCTCATTTTAAATCCGTGATATCTCCACTTTTAGAAAGCCAAATGAGATGATTTGTTTTTTGAAACTACGTATTTTTGAAAGAGGAATTCAGATATGCAATCTATTTCTTCTAATTTTGTGCATAAAGTTTTATAAATTGATCTGAGAGTCGCCGCCCAATTTTGCCCTTTTTTTTTTTTGGTTGGAAAAAAAATTTCTCACTTGTGCCAAGGAAAGTGCTCTGATACCAGATGTGAGGACCCTGCAGCAAACAAGTAATCAAAATGCATGATATAGCAGCAGAACTCAAAATCACTGTTATATTAATCGCAGGCCACTTCGAGGGGGCAACCTCCTTTGAGCAAGCTCAATACACAATAACTTCACCGTGCCTTCCTTGGCCTCAACACACACTTATATACTAAAAATAGGCACCAATACTATGGGTCAAAACCATGGGCCAATATAAACTATGGGCGCCAATACTATGGGTCAAAACCATGGGCCAATATAAACTATGGATCAACAAATACTACAGGCGGCTTACAAAGCATATGCGCCTCACAATAATAACACAACTATGGATCAACAATTACTATGGGATGACTTACAAAGCATATGTGTCCAACAACAATATACTAACATAGTAAAGAGAAGGATTGACATGGGTTCCTAACAGTATGACAGATAACAATAGGGAATGGAGGTGTCTCACTGATGGGTAAAGTACATGGGTATGCTTCCCTCAGACTCTAGCAAGGTTTCCTTTACAATATGGGTCAAACTTCAAAGGAAGGTTCCCTGGAATCCTTTTAAACTCCATTACTGACAAAGACCCAACGTTTCTATACTAGTCTCACCCCATGGCCCTATGGGGACCATTGAGTAGGACACTATACAAATAGTGAGTGCTCATCCTTTGACCACAATATTTTTCACACTTTACATAATATGGTAGCCATCCTACAAGAGCAGGTGCCTGGGAAATCCTTTTGGGATTCTAGTAAATGACTAAGGCCTCAACCCGTTGCGAGCTAGTAGTCCATAGCCCTGACAGGTTTGCCTCTCCCTAGTGCCCCTATGGAGGGAAAATTGAGCCTTACATTATACAAGGACTGAGTTCTCAAGCTATTGACCACTAGCTACCTTTTTTAGTATTTTATACTTTTGCATCCTTTAGATATAGATTTTATGCATTCTAATGCTTTAGTGTTTAGCAACATTGTTATGATGGAACAATTGTTTTGAGGACTCACAGAGAACAACCCTGTGAACCCAACCACACTGGCCAAAACACATACTTCATAGCCAAAGACACATAACAACATGGATTCTATCATACATAGGGGTCAAAATTGGTAAAGGATCTTCAATCTCACAAGTTTCCATCGGTCTGAGTCATGGGATAAAAACAAAGATGAATGAATCTGAATCTACGAGCACATACTAACATGGAACCAACCTAGCACGAAGTTTTACACTTTGTTTGAGCATGGCATGGGAAATAGTATTCAAATTGAATTCTTATATAAATCATAACACAGGTTAGAGAAATACATAATATATAAGCACGTGTCACCATAATCATCCTAACATGACAAGCATAGGTTTCTAAGATATATCATTTAGCAAAACTAAACCAAGGAAATATACTTGATCTCACCATGTATACTTGTGTTCAACTAATAACTCCCTATATAACTGTGTGTACCATCTCCTGATCTGCTACTCTGATCGAATGAACTAGATCATCACACAAATCATCTCAACAGACTCTTGAATCTTAGTCTCGGGAAGGAAAATATCAAGAACAAGGATTTGTGGCGAAATGAAGCTGTAAATATCCATGACAATACCCCATGTAAAAGTAGCCTGGAATAGAAAAAGAGACAAGTATGCATGTTGCATCATGGAAGCCCAATTGTAAATGTATATGTGATAACATTTGGCTCCAACTGGGACAAGTGCTCTAATGAAGAGAGTGCTTGAGAACCTAGGAGATCTTTGGTCCACAGCACCATCAGCAACAAGTAATCCAATATTTCCCCAGCACATCTAGCATTCTACTCCCTCTCTAAGTATTTACCTATAACCTAGACACATGGAAGTAATAAAAACTAGAGCAACATGTATGGAAAAAATATGTGCATAAAACAAAATGATAGGAAATAAATGTTTAAAGTAAAACTGCTAAAATGTAAATTCTAATTTACTCAATTTATTGAAGAAGAAAAAAAGATACTTGAAATAGAAGACTCATGCTCAGAAAGAAGATATACTCAAACTATTGCTCAAAAGAGATTATTCAATCCTACCTACCCTACTATACCCAATTTAGACAAGTGTTAAGTAAAACCATAAATCCAATGCAACCACTTACTAAACGAATCTATTGAGCTTTCTTTATAGTTAATTACCCAACAAGCCATAAATGGTTTAAGAGTAATGTAAATGAAAATTAAAACCATTCTAACTTGTTTGA
Source organism: Pseudotsuga menziesii (assembly GCA_001517045.1). Taxonomy (NCBI): domain Eukaryota; kingdom Viridiplantae; phylum Streptophyta; class Pinopsida; order Pinales; family Pinaceae; genus Pseudotsuga; species Pseudotsuga menziesii. Next base: position 159,473 of record LPNX010375160.1, read on the forward strand.
AATTCAAAGAAATATCTGGACAATATGGAATGAAATCATGCCAAGGATGAAAATGACTTCCTAGAAATTCATCCATCAAGATATCGATAGGATCATAAAAAGTATGCGAGTTCGTTCTTAATGGAAGAAGACAATATGAATCATTATTCAACCACTCCAAACATTTCTTTCTTTTCTCCTCTACCCTACTTGGACATTTAGTTCTATTCACTCCAGAAAAATGGGAGAATCAAAAGAGGACAAGTTGTAATGAAATGAAACTAAGAATGAGATAAAGCCCTTTTGTTGTTAAAAAATTGAGAAAAGATGAAATTAATTTTTATACACATTCTCCAACCACCCATAAAAAATGTTTATAAATTGAAAAATATTATTCATCAAAGATGACTAAGAAGGAAAATGAAGCGCATTTTCATCAATTATGTGACCATGTTTAGACTCTTGGTTGAAGATTTCAAAGATAAAAGATTCATCAGAACACAAACCCTTACAAGAAGACTCAAAAAGGTGGGACAGGAGAGTGGATTGAAAATTTTCTTCCAGATGACTTGGAATAATTGATCTCGAAATTTGATGAGAGAAACAAGTTTTCAATTGAATTCCAGGACTGATTGCAGGTTTTGAAGCAAGGTTAGTATCCACACATTGAACCAACACATCCTAATTAAGGAGTGGATGAGGCATTTTATTAGGACAAGGAATTTTACTTAGAATCATATCATAATTATCATGTGATTGATCTTCTTTTGAGATATGATTTGAATCAAAATAATTGTCAATCAGTTCATGAGAATCTTCAATGGATTCACAGATGAGAGTATCAACTATGGATAATTCCTGATAGAGATTATTTTGTTCTCCCTCTTGATTTGAGGCTTTTTGAGCTAATGACGACCAGATTTTAATAAGTTCCCCTTCTATATCAATATCAATGTCATAATCCCGAACGGTTGAGATTTTATGATCATAATTCTCTTGCATCGAAGAGTAATTTAAAGGCATGTTCACTATTGGCCCAGGAGAGGAGAAATCAAATACAGAAGGAAAATCATCAGTTATTTCATTATTGTTTTCATGATCATCTTCATCAAATTGATTCTCATTGACAAAATCATCACCTAATTGTTCCTATATGTACTGTTTAATCCCTACATCCCATTCCTCTATTAACAAATTGGTAAACATATCATACCTACTGATTGATCCTAGTTCCAAATGGTCAAACCATATCTTGACATCCCCATATAAAGAAGCACCAAGGGTACACATATAAACGTCTTCATCTTTAGCACCCCAAGATTCCATGTATAACCAGAAGACATCCAAATATCCTTCAATAGGATTATTTCTGAAAAATTGAGGCAACCTTTTAATGTAGTCATTTGGCATAGGATGAGGTGATCCAATTATTTCAAATAATTTAAAAGGATAAGGTTTGACTTTTTTCTTAATGTCTCTAGTCAATTGGGATGGGTTTCTAACTGAATCTCAAGAATCATTCATCCTAGGCTTTGGCAGGGTTTGATACTTGCTCATTGGCTCATTGGGGATGGTTGGGAATTCTTTATTGTGTGGATGAGGGAATTGGTGGGTATCATAACGATTGTCATAATTAGATTCATACCCATAATCATGGTCAGGATCATCCTCATACCAAGAATCCGACCTCCATTTATCCATTTCATTTATTCTCCTTTAAGCTTCATTTATACTTTCAGTTAATTCCATCATGCGTCAAATAAATACATCTGAATTCATTATTATTTATGGGATGGGTTCGCTTCTCAGTGGAGTCACATTGTGGAGTCGAAAGGTGAACGAATTGTCGTGTTCACCAATAGATAATGCTGTAGGAGAGGTGAGTTAAACTCATGTAGTGATTGTAAATATTTAAACATATAAAATGAAATCACTAAAATTTGACCAAATGTTATAGGAGTGATAAAATATGTAAGTACATTCACAAACACTGAAGGTAAAATAGATGAACCAAGGTAAGACTCTACCTCCCTGTCAACGACGCCAAAAATGTTATCATGAATCTTGTAATTTCCCCATGAGATGATCCTATTCAGGACGACAGAGGAAAGGAAGCCAAAGTTGTTACCTATGATATCCAATACTTCCAAAAGAACTTTGATGTCACACTAGTCAAGGATACTGACACTTTGGTCCAGTGAGAACACAAGCGCAAGGGGCGTTCCTATGACCAAGAAACCATAAAACAAGGAAAATGAATGAGTAACCAAGGGAAACTTGGTAAAATCTCTTATTAGTATGGTTAATTAGAGTTTGAAACAAAGACCAGGAGATTCTGAGCATCCAGGTGAAAAGCCCTAATTTTGCCCTAGGGTTTATGTAGAGAAATTGTGATCTCGGGAAAAATGGTGGAATTAAGTGAAATTGGACACTCGAATTGATTGTTGGATGCAGGATTAGGTTAATGGAATTGAACCCAACAATACACAGTTTGTGGTTCTTGGAAAAATCCACTTTCCTTGAGGGGGCATTTCCCCCTAGTAGCCAACTAGTGCTTTAGATGGAAAAATGGAGTCTGATTAAGAAGAAAATTTAAATCTATGGATTTTATATTAATTACAAAGTGGGTTTTAACTTTTATAGCTTGCTGTAAGCTAGAACCTATGGATCTACAAAATGAGGCTTTTAATGTAATAGAGTGATGGGCAATGCATACACAGAAAATAAAGGAAGAGAAACTTCCCTGTGAGACATACTTGGATGTTTTAGATGAGTTTAGAAGCTATGAAGAATGCCACTTTCCCATCGAAATGAACTTTTCTAAGGAATATGTTGTTTTTGATTTTTCACAAGCAGTCACCTTAGATCCTCCTTCAACCTTCCATATCAGATAAAATCAATGGATTGGGCAAACAAATGAGATCTGTAGAATACAAAAATTTTGAAAAGGGAATAAAAAATCATTAATAGGAAGATACTCCCTGTACCAAACACATCGAACCCGAGATGAAGGTGATTTTCCCCACAAAAATTCCCTCTCTCTCCAAGTGTGCCTCTTTTTCCTCTTGATAACATGGGTAAAGAAAAATGTAAGATATATCTCAAATGAAACTCAATATCGAAGGGTAGCAATGTTAGTCATCAGATCATCAAAACATCCACAAGATACATAGAAGAATAATCCTAGACAAAGAATCTCTTGATTAAAATTATGGTGCCAAAGCTCATGAATTACAATGGGGGTTCACCTATTTTAAACAGTTTGAGAGAGACATGAAACTTGACTCACTTTATCATCCAACGACCGATATTATAACATCATCAATGGTGGAGACCAAAAATATATCAATCAATCCATGGATCAAGTGACTAAGTCAAAGAGGGGGCGCACTTTTCTCAAGGACACCCCTCTAAAGTGAAAGTTCAAAACATAACATAAGATATGGCATGATACATCATAGGATTCAGTCACTATGGGATTTATTAACCCTAGGACCCTTTACAACTTCATAATATAATATATATAAAAATGAAATAATCATGCCATATTAAAATAATACGAACATCACCTGTTTGAAAAACTACTAGAGAACTGTCCCAGATGATGAAAAACATCATCTACCGAAATTCCAAGCCATTTCCATGACCCAAAAGGCAAAATAGATTTTTTCTAGTATTTTTTTGGTTCATTTTTTGTTGGTACAATCTCTGGAAACTGATAGCTCCATCTTAACTCTCTTTGGGATGCAAACTGGGGAAAACTGACTTCTCTGGATGATTTGGAGATATATAAGAATGGTATAAGTGACTACTCATACCTCCTACAAAATTGCTATTCTCTAGGAAGACCAACCATATTGCCATTTCGAATAAAAATTGATCATTTGGCCAATAATTAAGTGATAATAATCACTTTTCTAAAGAATCGAGGCCAAACTCTGAAAACTAAAATTGCATTATTGGTTGTGGTTATGTATGGAACAAATATAGAACATGTTGTATTTGTGTGTCACTTCCTTTGGAACCATGATTGACTTGGTCAACTGGGTTGACCAAGTCAAAATACCCAAAATCAAGGTGAGATACTATGCCAATATGATCCTACAACCATCCAAGGTAAGATATGCTCCAATGATGTATATCAAAACCAAACTTGAGTTTGTTATACATAATCATGGTCACCAACAACAATAATGGTAATAAAATATACCTTTTCTTCTTAAAATATCTTAGAGTCCTCTGAAAATCTGATTGTACATGCCATACATACAAAGTGTAAAAGATGTTCTATATATGGGTGAGGGTGGAATAACAAGGCTAAGGAAAGGGGAAAGGACTCTTGACTGTCTTTGACTCAATGATTTATCTGAATTATAACCAATATACTCTACTAATATGACATATGTATGACAAATAGCAATAGGGGATGGAGGTGTCTCACAGATGGGTAAAGTACTTGGGTATGCTTCCCTCGAAATCTAGCAAAGTTTCATTTTCAATTTAATTGAAATATGGGGTAACCTTAGAAGGTAGGTTCCCTGGAAGCCTTTTGGGATCTAGTACTAACAAAGACCCATCATTTCTAGGCTAGTCTCACCGTGTGGCCCTATGGAGACCATTGATCTAAACACTATACAAAGAGTGAGTACTCATCCCATGACCATTAACCTTTCAATATTTTTCATACTTTACATGAGATAGTATCTATCCTACAAGAGCAGGTTCCCTGGAAATAGCCTCGATGGGTTTTCCTCTCCCTGATGCCCCTATGGAGGGAAAATTGAGGCTTATATTATACAAGGAATGAGTGCTCAACCTCTTTGCAACTATCTACCTTTAAAAATATTTTATACTTTTGCATCCTTTAGATATATATTTTATGCATTGTTTGTTAGGATATTTATACACTCGAGATTTAGTTAAGATCAACTTATGTAATATATTCGTTAGGTAAAAGTGTGTTTCTTTAGCATGCATTAGTATGCATTTGTAAATATTCCAATCCGACAGTCAGGATATGTTCTAGACATAGAGTGATCTGATGGTTCAACTTCTCTTCGATCATACCTACAATTGATCTGTGGCTTAACACTCGATTGGTGCATGATCTCTAATTAAAGAGCATGGAGGGTCCTTGGCTAGTTTATTGATTATGAGAAGCTCATGTAACTTTCTTTGTTTTGCATAATAAATTGCTCCAAGTAGCTATTTGGCTGGGGCCGTGGATTATTTCCCTCTCGAGGGTTTTAACCACATGACAAACATCGGTGTGTTGATATGTGATATATTTGTGTGAAGCAATTGCTCAAGGTGTTTAGTCTTTTGGGAGTACCCTGTGTACCCAAACATGGTATTAGAGCATTTATGAAGAGCCGCTTTCAATTTTGATCAAGATCTGGAACCGATGTTGCTAAAAGTTTGAAAGGGTTTCTAGTTCTTGATTTTCTATACATGTGTGGCCTATGGGAGCTGTTCCATTTCGTTTGGAGCACCATTTCCATTGGGAAATAGTTTTTCGTTTCATCGAAAACTATTTCCAATTGTTCCATAAACACTCATTTCAGCAAATCTAAAGGTATAATGTTGGAGTGACGGATTTCTTTTATTTCTTTTAAAATCTCTCATATTTTATTAGTTTTATTATTAGATCTTTACTATTTTAGTCTCGAACGGTTGCCTTCCCTGGCTACGTATGCTCTTTACTATGCACCTTGCGCGATCGCGGCAAATCAGAAACAGTAAGGGAAAGTTTTTTTTCTTATCTTCTTGGCTACATATGCTCTTTGCCGTGCACCTTGTGCGATCACAAAAAATTAGAAACAACGAGAAAACTTGAAAACATAGACTTTTCGGGTAAGCTAACCAAGATCTAACCCCATTGTATGCAAAAAAAAATTGTTTTTGTTTTTTTGGTTTTTTGTGATTTGCAGAAAAAAAGGCAAGCACGGAGAATGAGAGAGAAGAGTAAAAAAAAATAAGGCCCCATTCCTCTTTCTATTCTTTTACGTACCTTTTAAACATAGCTCACTTGGTCCAAAGTTGTTTTATTTCATAATAGGTATTGAGTTCAAGTCTTATTAAGCTACTTTTTAGTGCATGCAATTTCTATTTTCGATTTACTTTATTCTAAAAGTGCATCTCACATAAATAAAATGAAATAAAAAGTGAGTCACTTAAGTCTTTTAATTTATTTCTGCACTATTTAAAAGTAACATTATTGTAAAAGTGAACATCACTTATTCTACAAAAGTGATTCACTTAAAAGCAACTTTATTGTAAAGTGATTGGCAAAGGTTGATCTTGGGAAGAGGGGAGTTCTATTTTTTAATTGGTCAAGTTAATATCTACCACGTCACTATTGGGGACATCTTCAACATTTTCTTTGATCAAGCATAACTTCATCATCTAGAAACAGTTTTCAGTGACATTTTTTTAAAAACGCATATTTTTGAGCTCTTTGCATCCAGACAATTAGTTTCTATCCTTTCAACCATTAAATTATAGTATATCCACCCCTTGTGATATTATACTTACAAGTTCTAACTATTTCTCATGGAAATATCGTATCGAGGATGTTCCGCGAATTAGGGGACTTTTCAGGATAACCTCAGGGAAAGAAACAGAACCCACTGATGATGATAGGAAAATTAAATGGGAAAATAGATGTGACGAAGCTCGTGGATTGATTGGGATGTCTGTTAGGATATTTAGACACTTAGGAGTTAGTTAAGATCAACTTGTGTAATATATCCATTAGGTAGAAGTGTGTTTCTTTAGTATGCATTAGTATGCATTTGTAAATATTCTAATCCGACGGTCACGATATGTTCTAGACATAGACGGATTCAATGGTTCAACTTCTCTTAGATCATACCTACCATTGATCCATGGTTTAACACCCGATTGGTCTATGATTTCTATTTAAAGAGCATAGAGGGTCCTTGGCTAGTTGATCGATTATGAGAACCTCATCTAACTTTCTTTCTTTTGCATAATAAATTGCTCCAAGTAGCTATTTGGCTGGGGTCGTGGACTGTTTCCCTCTCGAGGGTTTTAACCACGTGACAAACATTGGTGTATTAATCTATGATTTGTTTGTGTAAATCAATTGTTCTTGGTGTTCGGTCCTTTGGGAGTACCCTGTGTACCCTAACATGCTATCAGAGCTTTTATGAAGAGCCGCTTTCGGTTTTGATCAAGATGTGGAACCAGTGTTGCCAAAACTTTGAAATAGTTTCTGGTTTTGGATTTTCTGTGCATTTGTGGTGGATTTTCTGTGCATTTGTGGCCTGTGGGAGCTATTCCATAATTTGGAAATAGTTTTCTTTTCACCGAAAATCGTTTCCATTTGCTACAGAAACACCCATTTCGGCAAATCTCAAGGTATAATGTTACGTTGACGGTTTTTTTTTTTTTTTAAAATCTCTCATATTTTATCAGTTTATTATTAGATCTTTTTGATTTAGTCCCGAGCTGTTGTTTTCCCTGACTGCGTATGCTCTTTGCTGTGCACCTTGCGCGATCGCGGCAAATCATAAACAGTAAGGGAAAGTTTTTTTTCTTGTCTTCTCGGCTACGTATGCTCTTTGCCGTGCACCTTGTGCGATCACGGCAAATTAGAAACAGCGAGAAAACTTGAAAACGTAGACTTTTCGGGTAAGCTAACCAAGATCTAACCCCATTGTGTGGAAATTTTTTTTTGTTTGTGATTTGCAGGAAAAGAAAGCAAGCACGGACAACGAGAGAGAAGAGTAAAAAACAAAAAAAACAAAAAAAAAAACCCTTTCCTCTTTCCATAGTTTTACGTACTTTTTAAACTTAGCTCACTTGGTCCAAAGTTGCTTTACACCTTGATAAGTCTTGAGTTCAAGTCTTATCAAGTTACTTTTTAGTGCATGAAATTTCTATTTTCAATTTATTTTATTGTAAAAGTGCATCTTACATTAATAAAATAAAATAAAAGTGAGTCACTTAAGTCCTTTAATTTATTGCCGCACTATTTAAAAGTACTTTATTGTAAAAGTGAACCTCACTTATTCTACAAAAGTGATTCACTTCAAAACAATTTTATTGTAAAGTAATTGTCAAAGGTTGATCTTTGGAAGAAGGGGGTTCTTTTTTTTAGTTGTTCAAGTTAATATCTGCCACGTCACTATTGGGGACATCTTCAACATTTCCTTTGATCAAGCATAAATTCATCATTCGGAATCCGTTTTAAGTGCCGTTTTATTTAAAATCGCATATTTTTTCGAGATATTTGCATCCAGACAGTTAGTTTTTGTTCTTTCAGCCATTATTTTACAGTATGGCCGCCCCTTGTGATATTATACTTACAAGTTCTAACTTTTTCTCATGGAAATCTCATAGGGAGGATGTTTTGCGAAGTAGGGGACTTTTCAGGATAACCCCAAGGAAAGAAACAGAACCCACTGATGATGATAAGAAAATTAAATGGGCAAATAGATGTGATGAAGCTCATGGATTGATTGGGATGTCAATCTACACTGAATTGAGATTCCACATATCTGGCATTGATGAACCTGATAAAGATTGGGAAAAGTTGGAATCTTTGTTTGGTAAACACAATGAAATTCGGGGTCATAAACTTGAGAATGAGTTGCTTACCTTGAATCCAAATGATTTTTCTTGCATTCAAGACTATTTATCTAAGTATAAAACTCTTAGAGTATTATGTGCAGAATGCAAGATTAAGAAAGAAGACAAACATTATATTTATCATATTCTTTCCAAACTTGGACCTACATATTCTGTTTTTGTATCTACATTCTACTCCATGAAAGAATCCTTGAATGCAGCTAGCTATGTAGAGCCTAGTCTTGAATCCTTTTGTGATTCCTTAATTAGAGAGCAAGATAAGCTCATTCATCTTGGAATAATTAACAATACAGATACATCTGGGAAATCCTTATTGTCCCAACAGAAAGAAAAGTCCAAGCCTCCCAAGAAACAGAATTTTCACAATAAAAAGCAAAACAACAAGGGTCCCAAACCCTCTCAGTTAGCTCCTCCCTTAAAAAATGATAAAGGATCCAAGCAAAAAGGAAAGAAGATTGAGCATCATTGCAATTTTTGTGGGAAATATAATCATGATAAATCTAAATATTTTAAGAAGATGGTAGCCTTGGAAGCAACAATGAAGAAGCACCACATCAGCTTAGATTCGTCTTCAGAATCTACCTCTCATGGACATGCACTTTGTGCTTCTGGTTACTCTTATACTGCATCTTCTTATTCTACTTCAAATGAATGGCTCATTGATTCTGGAGCATCTTATCATATGGATAAGGATAAAGCCATCTTTTCTACTATGCATGAATGTAACACCAAAAAAATATTTGTTGGCGATGATAGATCTCTAAGTGTTGTAGGATCTGGAACAGTTCCAATATAAGATGGTCATTTCAGTGATGTACTATGTGTTCCAAAAATTTCCTGCAATTTGTTATCAGTATATCAAATTACTCATTCAGGTGAAGGTAAAACTGTGATGTTTACACCTCACCAAGTTGTAATCAATGATTTTAAAAATCCTCAAAATATCCTTGCTATTGGAATTGTTGATGATATTACCAGGTTGTACAAATTTAACAACTTTGGGTCATCACCTTTTTCAGTTTTTGTTGCTCATAGTGATAACTTGAGCAAACTTTGGCATGAGCGATTTGGTCACTTAAATTATCGCTCATTGCAACAACTATGTAAAGACAATATGGTGACGAGTCTTCCACTGGTATCTTGCAAGGATGGTGTTTGTTCTAGTTGTGTACTCAAAAAACATCATCGGGACGGTTTTGACAAACGTACCTCTTGGCATGCCTCGGTTCCATTAGAGCTTGTGCATAGTGACTTGTGTGGCCCTCTTCCTTCTGCTTCATTTTCTAGTTTCAAATATTTCTTAACTTTCATTGATGACTACTCCAGATGCACTTGGGTTTACTTCTTAAAACTTAAGAGCGAAGTATTTAACATGTTCTTGGCCTACAAGGCCCAGTGTTGAAAAACAATCTAGTCATCAAATTATGAAGTTAAGATCTGACAATGGAGGAGAATACGTTAACAACAAGTTCACTACTTTTTGAACTGAACAAGGAATCCAACAACAGCACACTGTTCCATATACACCACAGCAAAATGGTGTAGCTAAAAGGAAGAACCGCACTTTAAAAGAAATGGCTAATTATATGATCCAATCTAAGGGACTAAGTCTTCAATATTGGGCTGAGGCCATAGATTGTGCAAAGTTACATAGTTAATCGCACACCCACTAAATTTTTACAGGGTATAACACTAGAAGAAGCATGGAGTAAAATTAAACCAGATGTAAGTCACTTTCGTGTGTTTGGTTGTGAAGCATGGGGTCACATTACGGATGAAAAACGGAAAGCATTGCAGCCTAAAGTGAAAAGTGCATATTTGTTGGATATTCTGAAGATGTAAAAGGTTATAGACTTCTTCAACCACATTCTCATGATATAATCATTAGAAGAGATGTTAAATTTGATGAAAATCTCTTGGCCTACGAGCCTAACTTGGCGGGCGTACCATCTTTTGCCTGCGAGCCTGATTCAGCGATTGTGCCTTCTTCTTCTTCTTCTTCCAGCTTCCTTGATAGGTTTCAACTCCAGTTTCTGATGATGACAGTGAGGATGAAAATCCACCTCCGCCTGATCATGTTCCTCCAATTGCACCAACACCAATACTTCCTCTATGGGTTTGTTCAACATGTGAAGCGGCTAGTGATCTTACTGGTGATCCTAGAGATCAACGTCAAACATGTTCTTAGTTTCAGTGAGCCTCTTCTCTTTTGGCTCAAGTTTCCAAGAATCATGATCTAGAAACTTTTTCAGAGGCTTCAGGAAATCTAGATTGGGATGCAACTATGGATGAAGAATATCGTTCCTTAATGGTGAACGATACTTGGGATCTTGTTCCTCTTCCAAAAAGAAGAAAACTTGTCAGATGTAAATGGGTCTACAGAACTAAGTATGCATCAGATGGAAGTGTTGAAAGACTTAAGGCAAGGTTAGTTGCCAAAGGATTTTCCCAAGTTGAAGGGATTGACTACAATGAAACCTTTTCCCCTGTAGCAAAAATGAACTCCATTCACCTTATTCTTTCACTTGCAGCCTTACATAACTGGGAAGTCCATCAAATGGATGTCAAGTCTGCCTTATTACATGGTGATTTACATGAGAAAATTTACATGGAACAATCTCCTGGATATGTTCAGAATAACTCTAGCCTTGTTTGTCTCCTTAAGAAATCCTTATATGGCCTTAAGCAAGCTCCTAGAGCTTGGTATGCCAAAATGGATAACTTTCTCCTTGACACTGGTTTTTCTAGATGCCATTCTGACCCCAATGTCTATAACAAGAAAGTAGGAAACCATCTCATCATACTTGTTCTTTATGTTGATGATCTTATCCTTACTGGTAGTGACCCTAACCTTATAACCCATGTGAAATCCAGTCTTAAGCAAAATTTTGAAATGTAAGACTTAGGACATTTGCATTATTTTCTTGGTCTCCAAGTCTTACAAACCAAAGAAGGAATCTTTCTTTCCCAGTCTAAGTATGCGTGTGGCCTTCTTTGTCGCTTCCACATAGAAGATTGTAAACCAACCCCTTCTCCCTTCCAGTCTAGAGTCAAACTTTCTACCACTTGTACTTCCCTTGAAGTAGATGCCACCTTGTATTGTCAGCTTGTTGGTAGTCTTTTCTACTTGACTCATTCCTATCCTGACCTTTCCTTTGCCGTTGGTCATGTTTCCCATTATATGCAAACTCCTCATGAAAGTCATTGGAAAGCAGCAAAAAGAATACTTCGATATATTTGAGGTACAATTCAGTTTGGGATTCATTACAGTACAAGGGGGAAACCTTTGTTGGTTGGTTTCACTAATTCAGATTGGGCCGACGATCCTGATGATCGGAAGTCTACTGAAGGTTATGTTTTCAGTCTGGGATCTAGACCTGTCACTTGGGCTTGTAAGAAACAACAAGCTCTTTCTCTTTCTTCAGTAGAAGCAGAATATTGAGCCATAGTTAATTCCAGTCAGGAAGCTTTATGGCTTCGACAGATCCTTTCAGAGTTTGGATTCGAGCAGCAGCATCCTACTCCACTTTGGTGCGACAATCAAAGTGCCATCAAGCTTGCCAAAGATCTAGTTCTACATCAGCACAGAAAACACATTGAGCTACATATGCACTTCATCATAAATCTTGTTCATGATCATGTTATTGAAGTTCTCTATTTCCCTATAGATGATCAAGTTGCAGACATCTTCACCAAGTCTCTTACAGAAGCGAAGTTTTCTAAAATTCGGTCTATGTTAGGAGTTCAGGAATGTGTCATTAAGGGGGGATAGGCTCTAATGCCTCCTTCCTTCTCCTAATAGTGTCACTTTTGTAAATCCTTCAATCCTATCCCAAGTTGTTCTTAAGGGGGGATGTTAGGATATTTAGACACTTAGGAGTTAGTTAAGATCAACTTGTGTAATATATCTTTTAGGTAGAAGTATGTTTCTTTAGTATGCATTAGTATGCATTTGTAAATATTCTAATCCGACGGTCACGATATGTTCTAGACATAGAGTGATCCGACGGTTCAACTTCTCTTAGATCATACCTACCATTGATCCGTGGCTTAACACCCGATTAGTCTATGATCTCTAATTAAAGAGCATAGAGGGTCCTTGGCTAGTTGATCGATTATGAGAAGCTCATGTAACTTTCTTTCTTTTGCATAATAAATTGCTCCAAGTAGCTATTTGGTGGGGGGCGTGGACTGTTTCCCTCTCAAGGGTTTTAACCACGTGACAAACACTGGTGTATTGATCTATGATCTGTTTGTGTGAAGCGGTTGTTATTGGTGTTCAGTCCTTTGGGAGTACCCTGTGTACCCTAACAATGTCAATCTCTATTGATTTGCGATTCAACATATTTGGAATTGATGAACCTGATCAAGCTTGGGAAAAGTTGGAATCTATGTTTAATAAACACAATGAAATTCGAGGTCATCAACTTGAGAATGAGTTGATTTCCTTGAATCCAAATGATTTTTCATGCATTCAAGACTATTTATCGACGTATAAAACTCTTAGACTCTTATGCGTAGAATGCAATATTAAGAAAGAAGACAAACAATGTATTTATCATATTATTTCTAAACTTGAACCTGCATATTCTATTTTTGTATCTACATTCTATTCCATGAAAGAATCCTTGACTATAGCTAGCTATCAAGAGCCTAGTCTTGAATCCTTTTGTGATTCCTTAATTAGAGAACAAGATAAGCTCATTCATCTTGGAATAATTAACAATACAGATACATTTAGGAAATCCTTATTGTCCCAATAGAAAGAAAAGTCCAAGCCTCCCAAGAAACAAAAATTTTGCAATAATAAGCCAAACAACAAGGGTCCCAAACCCTCTCAGTTAGCTCCTTCTTTAAAAAATGACAAAGGATCCATGCTAAAAGGAAATAAGCGAAGCATCATTGCAATTTTTGTGGGAAAGATAATCATGATCAATCTAAGTGTTTTAAGAAGATGGCAGCCTTGGAAGCAGCAATGAAGAAGCACCACATCAGCCTAGATTCGTCTTCAAAATCTACCTCTCATAGACATGCACTTTGTGCTTCTGGTTACTCTTATACTGCATCTTCTTCTTCTACTTCAATTGAATAGTTAATTGATTCTGAACCATCTTATCATATGGCTAAGGATCAGGCCATCTTTTCTACTATGCATGAATGCAACACCAAGCAAATATTTGTTGGTGATGATAGATCTCTAAGTGTTGTAGGATCTGGAACAACTCCAGTAGAAAATGGTCATTTTAGTGATGTACTATGTGTTGAAATTTTTTTCTACAATTTGTTATCAGGCTATCAAATTACTCATTCGGGTGAAGGTAAAACTGTGACGTTTACACCTCACTAAGTTGTAATAAAGGATTTTAAAAATCCTCAAAATGTCCTTGCTACTGGAACTGTTGATGATATTACCAGGTTGTACAAATTTAACAACTTTGGGTCCTCACCTTTTCCTTCAGTTTTTGTTGTTCACAGTGATAACTTGAGCAAACTTTGGCATGAGCGATTTGGTCACTTAAATTATTGCTCATTGCAACAACTATGTAACGACAATATGGTGACTACTCTTCTGATGGTATCTTGCAAGGATGGTGTTTGTTTTGGTTGTGTACTCAGAAAACATCATTGGGATAGTTTTGACAAATGTGCTTCCTTGCATGCCCCGGTTCCCTTGGGGCTTTTGCATATGACTTGCGTGGCCCTCTTCCATCTGCATCCATTTTTTATTTTAAATATTTCTTAACTTTCATTGATGACTACTCCAAATGCACTTGGGTTTACTTTCTAAAATTTAAGAGCGAAGTATTTAACATGTTCTTTGCCTACAAGGCCCTTGTTGAAAAACAATTTGGTCATCAAATTATTAAGTTAATATCTGACAATGGAGGAGAATATGTTAACAACAAGTTCACTACTTTATGCACTGAACAAGGAATCCAACAACAACACACTATTTCATATACACCACAACAAAATGGTGTAGCTGAACGGAAGAACCACACTTTAAAAGAAATGGCTAATTGTATGATCCAATCTAAGGCACTAAGTCTTCAATATTTGGCTGAGGCCATAAATTGTGCAAATTACATAGTTAATCACACACCCACTAAAGTTTTACTAGGTATAACACCAGAAGAATCATGGAGTAAAACTAAACTAGATGTAAGTCACCTTTGTGTGTTTGGTTGTGAAGCATGGGCTCACATTCCAGATGAAAAACGGAAAGCATTGCAGCCTAAAAGTGAAAGGTGCATATTTGTTGGATATCAGGAGATGTAAAAGGTTATAGACTCTCTTCAGCTACGTTCTCATGATATAATCATTAGAAGAGATGTTAAATTTGATGAAAATCTCTTGGCTTGTGAGCCTAACTTGGCGGGTGTGCCATCTTTGGCCTGTGAGCCTGATTCAGCAATTGTGCCTTCTTCTTATTCTTCCAACTTCCTTGATAGGTTTCCAACTCCAGTTTTTGATGATGATAGTGAGGATGAAAATCCACCTCCGCCTACTCATGTTCCTCCAATTGCACTAGCACCAATGCTTCCTCGATGGGTCCGTTCAACATGTGAAGTAGCTGGTGATCTTGTCGATGATCCTAGAGATCAACGTCGAACACGTTCTTAGTTTCAATGAACCTCTTCTCTCTTGGCTCAAGTTTCTGAGAATCATGATCCAGAAAATTTTGCAGAAGCTTCAGGAAATCCAGATTGGGATGCAACTATGGATGAAGAATACCGTTCCTTAATGGCGAACGATACTTGGGATCTTGTTCCTCTTCCAAAAGGAAGAAAACTTGTCAGATATAAATGGGTCTACAGAACGAAGTATGCATCAGATGGAAGTTTTGAAATACTTAAGGCAAGTTTAGTTGCCAAATATTTTTCCCAAATTGAAGGGATTGACTACAATGAAACCTTTGTTCCTGTTGCAAAAATAAATTCCATTTTCCTTGTTTTTTCCCTTGCATCCTTACATAACTGGGAAGTCGATCAAATGGATGTCAAGTCTTCCTTTTTACATGGTGATTTACAGGAGGAAATTTGCATGGAACAATATCCTGGATATGTTCAGGATAACTCTAGCCTTGTATGTCTCCTTAATAAATCCTTATATGGCCTTAAGCAAACTCCTAGAGCTTGGTATGCCAAAATGGATAGCTTTCTCCTTGACACTGGTTTTTCTAGATACCATTTTGACCCCAATGTATATATCAAGAAAGTAGGAAACCATCTCCTCATACTTGTTCTTTATGCTAATGATATTATCCTTACTGGTAGTGACCCTAAACTTATAACCCATGTGAAATCTAGTCTTAAGCAAAATTTTGAAATATCAGACTTAGGATATTTGCATTATTTTTTTGGTCTCAAATTCTTGCAAAACAAAGAAGGAATCTTTCTTTCCCAGTCTAAGTATTCTTGTGACCTTGTTCGTCACTTCCACATGGAAGATTGTAAACCAGCCCCTTCTCCCTTCCAGTTTGGAGTCAAACTTTCTGCCACTTGTACTTCCCCTGAAGTAGATGCCACCTTGTATCGTTAGCTTGTTGGTAGTATTTTATACTTGACTCATTCTCATTCTGACCTTTCCTTTTCCATTGGTTGTGTTGCCTGTTATATGCAAATTCCTCATGAAAGCCACTTGAAAGCAGCAAAAATAATACTTTGATATATTTGAGGTACAATTCAGTTTGGGATTCATTACAGTACAGGGGAGAAACCTTTGTTGGTTGGTTTCATTAATTCAGATTGGGTCGGTGATCCTGATGATCGAAATTATACTGCAGGTTATGTTTTCAGTCTGGGATCTGGACCTATCACTTGGGCTTGTAAGAAACAACAAGCTCTTTCTCTTTCTTCAGCAGAAGCAGAATATCGAGCTGCAGTTAATTCTAGTCAGAAAGCTTTATGTCTTCGACAAATCCTTTCAGAGTTTGGATTCAAGCAATAATAGCCTACTCCACATTGGTGCAACAATCAAAGTGCCATCAATCTTTCCAAATATCCAATTCTACATCAGTGCAACAGACACATTGATCTACACATGCACTTCTTTACAAATCTTGTCCATGATCGTGTTATTGAAGTGCTATGTTGCCCTACAGATGATCAAGTTGCAGACATCTTCACCAAATCTCTTACAGAAGTGAAGTTTTCTAAACTTAAATCTATGTTAGGAGTTTAGGAATGTGTCCTTAAGGGGGAATAGGCTCTAATGCCTCCTTCCTTCTCCTAGTAGTGTCACTTTTGTAAATCCTTCAATCCTATCCCAAGTTTTTCTTAAGGGGGGATGTTAGGATATTCAGACACTTAGGAGTTAGTTAAGATCAACTTGTGTAATATATCTATTAGGTAAAAGTGTGTTTCTTTAGTATGCATTTGTAAATATTCTAATCCGACGATCACAATATGTTCTAGACATAGAGTGATACAATGTTTCAACTTCTCTTAGATCATACCTACCATTGATCCTTGTCTTAACACCTAATTGGTCCATGATCTCTATATAAAGAGTATGGAGGGTCCTTGACTAGTTGATTGATTATGAGAAGCTCATGTAACTTTATTTATTTTGCATAATAAATTGCTCCAAGTAGCTATTTGGCTGGGGCCATGGAGTATTTCCCTCTCAAGGGTTTTAGCTACATGACAAAAATCGGTGTGTTGATATGTGTTCTATTTGTCTGAATTGGTTGCTCAAGGTGTTCGGTCTTTTGGGAGTACCCTATGTACCCGAACATTCTGATGCTTTAGTGTTTAGCAACATAGTTATGGTGGAGTACTTGTTTTGAGGAATCAAGGAGAACGACCCTGTGAACCCATCCACACTAGCCAAGACACATACTTCATAGACAAAGACATATATAAACATAGAGTCTATCATACATAGGGGTTAAAATGGGGAAATGATATTCAATCTCACAAGTTTCCATCAGTGTGAATCATGGTATAAAAATGAATATGAATGAATCTGAATGGGCATGCACTGATGACATGGAACCTACCTAGCACTAAGGTTTACACATTTTTTGAGCATGGAATGGGTAACGGTCTTCATATTAAATACTTCGATAAATCATAACACGGGATAGAGAAATACATAATATGTAAGAACATGTCACCATAATCATCCTAACATGATAAGAATAGGTTTTTAAGATACATCACAAATCAAAACTAAACCAAGGAAATATACTTGATCTCACCATGTATACCTATCTCCAACTGATAAGCCCCTATATAACCGTGTGTACCATCTCTTGATATAATTCTATGCTCTAATGAACTAGATCATCACCAAAATCATCTCGAAGGACACCTGAATCTTAGTCCTCACAAGGAAAATATCAAGAACAAGGCTCTGTGTTGAAATGAAGTTGTAAAGATCCATGATTATACCCCATGTAAAAGTAGCCCATAATAGAAAAAGAGACAAGTTTACATGCTGCATCATGGAATCCCAATTGCAAATGTATATGTGATAACACATCTCAAAAAGACATAAACCATGACAAACAATGACAAAAAAGTACTAGAAACAAAATAGTATCATTGTAACTAGACAAGATAAGCGTAAAGCATACTTTTCATCTCTTTCAACTTTCACACTCCCTAAGGTGCCTGTGTTAAAGATGAAAAGCAAACAAAAACAATAAACAACAACAGTAGTAAATCTAACTCAAAGTTAAAAGAAAACAAATAATATAACCCACTAGGAGAGTTCAAACCTTCCTTATACTCAACTTAGCACGCCCAAACAATGCATCAAATATATTAGTCCAGACAAGTCTAATGCATAATTTTCATCTCTTTCAAATTTAACAGTACTAAAGGTCCACATTCAGGAGTGTAAAAGTTGAAAGAGATGAAATTTATGCGTTAAACTTATAATTTCAATGTCTTGTCTCACTCTTGTGTAGTTACAATTGAAAATCATACAAAGACAATAAATAACATTAGTAGTAAATATAACTTGTGTCTAACTCAAAGTACAAAGA
The DNA here is from genome assembly GCA_001517045.1 of Pseudotsuga menziesii. Taxonomy (NCBI): domain Eukaryota; kingdom Viridiplantae; phylum Streptophyta; class Pinopsida; order Pinales; family Pinaceae; genus Pseudotsuga; species Pseudotsuga menziesii. The sequence continues at coordinate 178,065 of LPNX010375160.1, forward strand.
AAACAAATGAGATAACCCACTAGGAAACTTACAACCATATTTTGATATTTAAACTTAGCAACAAATAGCTGCTAAAAAGAAATACATAAACCATGACAAACCATCTCAAACAAACAAACCATGACAAAACATGACAAAATAATACTAGAAACAAAATAGTATTGTTATAACTAGACAAGATAATTTTAACATGTCATTTTCATCTCTTTCAACTTTATCACTCCCGAAGGTCCACATTCGAGAGTGTAAAAGTTCAAAGAGATGAAAATTATGCTTTAAACCTATCATACAAAGAGAAACAATAAATAAATAACATAAACATTAAATTATCTAGTTACAACTGGAAAGCATACAAAGAAAATAAAAATAAGAAGGAGTAAATCTAACTCAAATTACCAAGAAAACAAATACAAAAACCCACTAGGAGAGTTGAAACCTTCCTTATACTGAGCAATGCATTTTTATATCAGATATTTTTTATTAAGAGACAAGTCACTACATGAACAAAGGACATACCCGAGTGACAATAAATTCAGTTACTGTAGGTTTATTCAACTATAGTAGTAGGTGAGTAGAAGTCAAGGTAACCCAGTCGACAAGCAAAGAATCCACAATTATTAGAGCAGCAGTCCAAGAAACAAAAATCCATAAAATATTAGGTAATGATGAAATTCCACACACAAACTAGAGCTTGCTTTGTAGCCCATAAAAATCCCATGTATTTCTTGAGCAAGATGTGAGTTGTTTGAGGATGCTAAAAGAAGCCGTAACCCTATTTGAGTGGACTAATATATTTGTTGCACTATTTGAGTGTTTGGGTATGCTTGAAGTAAACCATAAGGAAACCCCAATTACTAGAGCAACAGAACCAGAAACAACAATCCATAAAATATCAGGTAATGATGACACTCCACACACAATCCAGAGCTCAGTTTGTATCCCATACAAATCCCATGGATTTATTACAACTTAGCACACTCAAACAGTGGAGCAGAGATATTAGTCCATAGGGGTGTCACTAACATACCAATACCATATCACGTCTGTTCATATAAGTGGCTTAATAAATAAATAAAAAATTATATTGGGGTCATATTTAGGGTTGACAGGTTTATTTTATGGGTTAAAAAATATTTAATCAAGGTGTGTCAATCAAGGTTGGAGAATAACTCTTTTAACCATATAACCAAGGTGTACCATCAAGGTGGGGATACAACCCTTTTACCCAGAAGACAAGGGTGTCAAACTACTATATTCTCTCTCATGGTATGTAGTCCATAACTGTTCCAAACCACAGGAGTACGTTTGATCATCACTGTGTAAGGAAGGTCTGTGGAAGGTCCATACCACAACAATGAGTTTTACAACAAGAGATTTCCACACCCTAGCCATCTTTCAAATCAACAATACTCACAATTTCCTAATGAGTTAATATGCACTCCACACAAACATGATGAAATTATAAAACACTTCCACTGGAAAATTTTAAGATCTGAAACCATAAACATCGAATGGACTATCAAGATTTAAACTTTAAAATTTCTTTGATTTATCAACTTTGTTGTCAACTACTGAACTATTAGCATCATAATTGTTTCCAATAATATCTGAAAAATCATTTTTGCTAATTCCTGTACAACATGAGACTGAAAAAGAGATACCTTTTCTTTTAGTAATCATACAAAACTTGGAATGTTCTATGCAGCTTCCATGAGCTAATAACACATATTCAACTAATAAGCTTTAAAAGCATAATCAAATTACAATGTTAGATAGAGAATAATGAGTATCCAATTGCATGAATTTGGATCATCGTAGACGAATTCCAAAAAAGTTTTTCTCAACCATATAATTAAGAATAAAAACACATAATGGAAATAGAGGTAAATATTTACACATACACATAGAGGGGATCAAAAACTTAAAACCATTACCACAAGAATTTATGTCTCAAAAAAAGTTCCTTTTTTCTATTCTCTGCAAAATTGTATTCAAAAAATATTGTCCATGAATAATTTGCTTCTTTTGTTTGGGATCCAACCCCCAAACATCATAAAATTCAAATTATATACAAAATGTCTCCTCAAGCAAATGTTAACAAACCTCTTGTAAATCAATGTTCTTTTAACTAAATCCCTAACACCTAGGAATCTAGTAATAGGAATTTTTTAATAAAAAAAATTTTTGGTAGGAAATCCATGTGATAGGAAAAATATATATCCAAATTGCTCCCTTGCATTGTGACTCCTGTTCATCATTGGTGTAGTCTATATTTGGTTTTCCCAAATTTTTCCACATCCTTCCATTGTTCATGATTTGAGATGTCACAATCCATGATTTCTTTAATTTCCACCTCTAACTCCACGTATTGGGTGTAAGAAATAGGTGGTAGACTTATTTGAGTGATGAGGAACTGTTCAAATATATAAAAGTCATCATTCAATGTCTCTATAATTGCTTTTTCTGTTAGTTCCTTTATCAATTCTTCAAATTTTGAGTGGTTAATGCGTTCATGGACTCGAAATTTATGATTATGTTCTTAAGAAAATAACTTTCCTTATCATCCAAGGATGGAGGAATTCCTTCATTGAATTTTTCTTGAAAATGTTTCTTTAAATCCTTAACCTCTAGAAGCATATGATTTGCTTTCTCTTGTACAACTTTGACCAAATTATGTTTATTAATAAACTTTATAGGCCATACAATGATGGACAGCCTATCCTTGATTACCATATCTTGCATGTCTTCATATGTCAAAGTTTTTTAAAAATTTAACAACATTTTGGGAACTCTCCATTGGATTTTTTCTATATTTTCATTTACCTACTTACATCTTTGAAGAGCTAAATCCACTATTGCATTCTTATCATTCACAAAATTTAAATAGGATCTAAACTTGGTGATTTCTATAGTCATAGTATCCCAAATAAGATGTTTTGATCCATTCAATTTGTTGATCCTCTTCTGAAGTTGTTTCTTTTCACCTGAAAGTTTGTTTCTTTCTTCAATAATTTTATCCATTTCATGCTTCAGCTGAACATTACCTTATTTTAACTCTTTGATTTCTCCCTCTCTCAAATTTATCTGTGACATGGAAACAGATAAATTATCAGCAGGATATTTGTTTACTTCATCTTCAGTCTAAATCAAGGGTTGGCTCATCAAATCCTCCAACACTTCCTCTTATTCTTTTCGATTGGCATTAAAAGATGAAATATGGGACAAAAATCAAGATAGTTCAATTTTATAGGCTTCTTTATCCTTCTGTAGTTTTAACATTTTCCCCTTAAATTACATTAATTCCTCATAAATTTTATCCTTCTCTGGCTACAACACTTCCAACTAAGATAGTTGAACGTGATGCGTACCTAAAAATTTTAGTTTTTTCTTAAGGACTTGGATAGTGTTTTATTTTTTCTTCTAGTAATTTTTTACTTGCTTAAACATTAGTCGGTTCAGTCCCTGAAGTTATAATTCAGTCTGAAAATTTTTAATCTGAACTGAATGGGCTTTGTTCTCCACTTTCTCATGCTGGAGTTGGTTCTCCAACTTATCAATAGATGACTGCATCCTTGTAATCTTTGTTGGGTATATGTTGTATTATTTGCATGTGCGTGTCGAGGGTAGGTGCGCATGTCAACGCTGTAGCTTATAACTGTTTTTGGTTATTTATAACTATTTTTTGCTATTTATAAAGAACCTTATAGTTGTTTTTGGCCATTTATAACTGTTTTTTTCTATTTATAGCTGTTTTTGGCTATTTATAACTATTTTTGGCTATTTATAAGTGTTTTAGGCTATTTTTGGATTCTTTCTAAAAGAATGTAACTTAATCCCTGTTAAGGGATTGGATTCTTTTTCTAATTCAGGTTAACATATTAGGGTATTTGGATGCTGATGAATACCTATATGTTGTATTGTGAGGATTCATAATGTAATGAAGAGAAAATAGGAGGTGTGCCTCCAAGGTTTTCTAGTTTTCCTGGTTAGAGGTTTCTAGGGTAAATCTCTGTGTTTATGTGTGAATGATGTGTTGTGATATCTATTTTTATTAAAAGAATCTGTATGCTTTTCTTCTCTGCATAGGTTTGAAACTTACAGTCTTCAATGTGGAATTTAGTAAATCAGAATATAAAATATCACCCGTCTATTAGTGGAGTTGGATTTTATCAGGAATGCTAATTTTCTCTAGATAGAAATCGACTTCAGAAACTTACTCATCATCTATCGTATCAAATTTAAGGGTGTTCCTCTCTAAATTCTTGGTGGAAATTAGCGACTATTGTTAATATTCTAACTTTCTCACCTTGAAAAAATATTTTGTGTCTCGTTTAAATCTTGCTTCCTTTGTTCTACATAGTTAGAAACAAAGTCAAACTTAGATCTATATCTAGAGTCAGATCATGTGATACCTTATTCATGAAAATAATATTCTCTTATTTGTACATGCTGTTGCTGTAAAATAAGACGTTTTTTTCATCATCTACACTCTGCTCATTCTGCATCGTCATTTCCCTTTTAGGTTGTGTCTTTAGTATTTTGTTTGATTTTTTTCATCGACATCCATTATGTCAATTTCTGAAAGGTCCCTTTTATTTAAGGATGTAGAATTATATGGTGTGTGTACAATTATATCCAATTAATTTCCTTTATCTTCACCTGCATCTATTATTTCTTCTTTGACTCCTTCACAATCCTCCTCAAATTCCAACAAATTAACTATTTTATCCATGCCTTCCACTGATTGATGTTTGAATGCCTTGTTTTTATTTTGTTGTCTTATTTGTGATATGACTTTCCTTGGATCATAGTTCAACCTCTCCATTTTCTTGAATTCCATAGCCTCTAATAATTTCTTAGCAATATCAAAAGAAACCTTGTTTTTGAAAATGAAAGGGTCGATCTTGAATGGGAAATTTACATTAGAAAAATTCTTAAAACTACCAAAGTGTTCTGGTTCTAAACAAAAACTCTACCTGATAAATTATAACGCAAAAATTCTAGGAGTTAGAAAGGGAGGGAATTTGTAAGGTGGTCCTCTGTAACCATAAACACAAACAATAGTGAATTCCTTATATTAAAACCAGCCTCATGTACAACTTTCCACCAAGGGATGCAAAGTACTTTTCATTTCATTTAACACTATGGGCAACTTTTTATCAAAAAGTAATTTGTATACTTCTGCCATGATTTTATTCACAAACTCAAACATATTTATCTGCCCAGGTAGCCTAGGAAAAAAATTTTTATTGATGAAATGAAACTCAGAGACATTTGAGCATAGGAACATGTCAGTAAATATGACTGATACCTGAAATGTCTCAGCTTGAGAAAATATGCTAGTTGAAAATGAATTGCAGTGGCTAAGAATTCATCGAAACCAAAACAATAGACTTGGTTTGTCTCTGGTTCTGGTAAATTTGTCTTCAACAAAAAACCAATCATAACTTTGGTCACTAAGTTGTTATCATCATATCCCAATATTTGACTCAATATTGACAACACCAGTTGGACCTCTTCTCGAAAAATATGAGCATCCATGGGAAATGAAAGATTCTCTACCACATTACGATATTTTATAATTCTTGTCAAAAAGGAATTTTTAAGCTCATAATTACATTCCTTATACACTTGGACTAGGGTTTCTTCTCTAAGGGATTCAATATTTTTAGGAAAAATATCAGGCACATTCAAAACCTCGTGGATGACATTTGAATTAATCTAAAAAAGGATCCTAGTAGCATTTGTGTTCATAATTAGTCTCTTAGCGACAGAATAATTATTTACAGACCACTCTACAAATTCAGGGTAATACAGGGTTTTCTCAACAGAGAAATAATACATAAAAGAATTCCACACATTCAAAACATCTCTTCCTTGCAATTTAAAACTCCAGAACTATTATTTCGACTAAGAAATGTTGCACATAGAGAGAATTGGGTTGAATACATTTCCATCTCTATCAACTATAACCTTTTCTTTCCTATACAGGAACCTGTAGAGGGAAACTGAACTTGAAGATTCTTACTTAACACAAACTCAGTAAGACATAACATTGAAATAACATGTTAGAAATACCTGGGAGGTGTTGAAAACAATGTAGTTGACCTTCAGACAACAACCCAAACCATAAACCCATGTGTTGTCAATTTATTCACTATTTCCTCAATGTTGCGACAAAATAAAACTTTTCACAATGACCAATGATTTTTATATTATGTAATGGGACAAGTTTTGTAATCCACAGAAAGTGGTTTTCCCTTTACCATTTTCCCCTACGGATCTCATCACATCATGCCATGTGGCAGGAGGTTTATAATGTACTACCACTTATCTCCTTTATCTATCATGCTACTCCATGCTTCAGATCACCTGCCAATTGTTGATCTTATCCCGACCACATATTTTATGTCCGATCATGTCGTTCCGATCCCCTACATCATATATGGTTCCCATCACCACATGGATACACCGCATGTCAACATTGACATTTATGCAAAATTGAAACCCATAGATTTGATGCTCATTGAATTTAATTACCCATCATAATTACTAGTACCCTTTGGCTGAGTTCTGAGTTTGCAACCATTAACCAACCTGCAGCAGAGCAATGAGTGTTTCCGCATACTCATTGATTCCGTTCTATTTTAGCATATTAATATCCAATGGTAAGCAATGAGCCTGCAGAAGCAATCATTGCTATGCCATAGGTTGGTTAATTTTCTCCTTATGAGTTGGTAACTTGGTTGTTACGTTGGTTTTGTAAAATGATTCAGGAGTCATGTTCACCAAATTAGACACACTATGTGAAAGGATGACAACTCAAGTACACATTCTTTGAACTCTCTAGGATAAATGAGCAGGTTAAATCATTTATTATTACCATTGGCCTCCCAATGCTCACACAGGTCAAATTCCATGAATCCACTTCGCAACATGCAAACTCATTTCTCTCAATATTGGAAAATGGGAACATCCTGGTTCTATTAATTCAATTGAGGAAGCAAGAAGGAGCATACACATTTCCAATCCTAGAATTATTTGAACAATGAATCCAAGTAGGATATGGTCCACTTCAAGAGTAATTCTTTATGCTTATGTCCAAGTATTTTTGTACAGAGTTAAGTGTTTTTTAAATTTTAATATTTTTTATTATTTTAAAATGTTTGAAGGTGGTTTATTTCATTGTTTTCAAGTAAACATCAATTTGAGATAGAATTAGGGTAATTAGTATCTTAGATTATTTTATTCAGCAGAAGGAACAATAAACCATATATTTTTTAAAGTAGCTTTTGTTAGCTAAAATGAGAAATATATATATATATTTTTTCTATTTTTGGATGAGTGCTAGAATATAGGTCTCTCCCTTCCTCTTCGATTGGCAAGATTAGTATCTTTCTATTTCCAAATAACTAAGCCATATCACTTGAGTTTAGAAGTTGCGATGATGAATTTTAATATGACATTTGGAAGATCCATAGATTTCTATTTCCAAATAACTGAGCCAAATCACATGAGTTTAGTAGTTGCGATAATGAATTTTAATATGACATTTAAAAAAATTACTTTAAAAAAATTAAGTAAATGTGATATAAAATATTGACACTCTATAAATTTGTAGTAACGTAAACTGATAGGCAATGAAAATACCAAACTGTCAACAAATTTTGATTTGACGAGCAAGGGGAATTTGAAATTCGAGGTTTGGATAAGAGAAATATCTAACCTTAATCACATACAACTCAATACTTTTCCAATTCCTTTAAAATGTGTCGAACTTATCCTTTAACTTAACATTTCTACAAAATGAAAAATATGGAACCCCTTAACTTAACATGAACTTAACTTAACATTTCTACAAAATGAAACCCTTCCATAATAGTAAACTCAATGAATAACAAGATACTAAATATTCCTAGTGAGAGGCGAAGTTTATAATTGACCTTTGGACTGCAACTTGGAGCCTGAATTCACATGTTTTCCTCCTATCCACATTTCCTCTTGTGATAAGACAAAACATCCCTTTTAAATTAGCCAGTGACCCTTTATATTAGGTTTCAAAAGACTGATTTTTGGGGCTCTAGACAGTGTTTTTTTTCTTACCACTTTTCCTAGTAGATTTCATCACATTGCGCCATGTCGAGAGTGGTTTGTAACTCGCTACAACTTCATCCTTTTATTTCCTGTGCTACTCCATGCTTCAGATCACCTCTCTGACATCAATGAAATCTCAATTAGATATCCATTGTTCGTCTTCATTTGTCTGCTCCTTGACATCACATCTGGGTCCCATGATCACGTGCATACCCCGTACGTACAATCCGCTATAGATTTTTGTTGCTTCCCTTGGTCACATTACAATATTTTAGTCTAGCTCCTCGTTCTAAGAGAAATTTTTCCAGTTCCTTTAAAATGTGTCCAACTTATCCTTTAACTTAACAATATTTCTAACAAATGAAAAATATGGAACCCCTTGACTTAATGTGAACTTAACTTAAAATTTGTACAAAGTGAAACCCTTCCATAACAACAAACTCATTGAATAACAAGACACTAAAGCTTCTTGATGAGAGGAAAAGGTTATAGTTGACCTTTGGACCACAACCTGGAGCGCAAATCAGTGTGTTGTCCTCATATCCACCTTTCTGCTTTCTCCACGACAAAACATCCCTTTTAACTTAACCGATAACCCTTTATATTAAGTTTCAAAAGACTAGTTTCGGAGGATCTAGACAGTATTTTTTCACTTACCACTTTTCCCAATGGAATTCATCACATTGCACCACATCGAGAGTGGTTTATAATCCTCTACCACTTCATCCTTTTATTTCCGATGCTACTCCATGCTCCGGATCACCTATCCACCATCGATCCAATCCTGATCATATCTCCATAGTTCCTCTTCATTTGTCTACTCCTTGAGATCACATATGAGTCCCATGATCACGTGCATACCCCACACTTACTATATGCTAGCACTTTTTGTTGCCTCCCTTGCTCACATTACAATCTTTTAGGCTAGCTCCTCATGCTATGAGAAAGTTTTCCAGTTCCTTTAAAATGTGTCCAACTTATCCTTTACCTTAACATTTCTATAAAATGAAAAATATGGTGTAACAATAATTTTATAGTAACAATCACAATTTAAAAATGGCAGGTATGTATTTTCATCACTTGATTTTATTTTTTTGCGAATTCGGTTGGTTTGACGATGATAATGTGATTTTGCACAATTTGATGCATCTCTTAGTAAATATTGAAGATTTTTTTTTTTACCAATGCACTTGACAAAAAAACCCAAATACAATGATTGTATAGCTTGTGTTGTACCTTGAAACAGAGGAAAAATGAATAAGATAGAGTCGAAAACATGTGCATGTTTCATATATGAGATTTAGGTGAAAACGTCATCATGTTCAATTAGTCTCTTTGGTGACACTTGTCACCTAAAGTAGCCAGAGTTAGAGTTTCATCATGTCTTCCGAGACACAATCAGAAGGCAAACTGTTTATCCAAGGAGGCACTCTCTTTGTCCTCAGGCCTCTTGTCCTTCACATAATTGTTTGAAGACAAAATTATTTGAAGCCAGTATTGTTGGGGTAGGTGAGATTCAACTCTTCTAGAATATCAGCATATATGTTTCTTGATAAGTATTTTTAGCATTCCTTTGGAATCGATGTAAGAGTATATATTTCTTCAGTATCCATGGATGAAGGTCATCAATTTACGATTAGTCGATCCCTCAAATGCTTCCCTGGATAATCTGTCTAGGTTCTTTTTGTGTTCTTTATGGAAATGTTTATTTCTCTCTGTTAGATAGGTGGGTCTTTGTTGGGATTTGGGATGAATTGATTTATGCCTTTTCTATTCGTTTCAGCTGCTTGAATGATATTTTTATCTTCCTATGATGTAAACACTATCCTTTGATTCACATGAATATAGGGGCTAAGCTATTTTTCTTCTGAAAAAAAAAAGTAGCCAGAGTTAAGATTTAAATGTTTTGAACTTAGGAATCACAACACCTGCTCTAACTGTTGTATTTTAAAGAATAACTCAATTATAATTGTAATGAATATACTTTCTAGGGTCAAGATAGGGTCTTTAGTCTTTGGTATTTCATTACCAAGAAAATGAAGAATCTGTAATAGAAATACCTTATCAATAATATCCACACATTTATCTATTACAATAACTCAAGCGAGTCGATAAATAGAAATATTTGATGCTTTATATAATGCATTCTAATTGACATGTACAAAACATAGACATAAATGGACTGTGATTTCAATGTTTCTCTCCATAATATTTCTCTAAATTCATTTCCATATATAAAGTTTAAATTTTTCGCACTTCTTATCGATTCAATACATTTAGTTGTCATGCCTAAATGGTCTAATGATATTATGAGATTAGGGAGTAGAAAAGAACAATAACTCTGTTATCAGTTGGAGGAATAGAATGATATAGTATAAACTATGAAAATGAATGAATGAAATTGATGACACAATGCTAATATTTTATGTACTAAATAGAGCTTACATGGGTAGAAATATAAGAAAACTCACAATCTTCAATGAATTACAAAGATGAGACAAGCCACTTTCTTTTGACTCTAAGATATCTCATATGAAAATAAGAATAGAGTCAACAATATATTTCTTATATCCAAATTCCCCCTCTTCTCTAAGTATATTACTTAGAAAGTTCATTCTTTAAAATCATTCAACAAACAACATAGTTATCAACTTTCCTCCAAAAAATATAGAGCAAAGATGACACATTTAAATAGAATAACAAAAAATATACCAATTACTCGGTGTTCGATACTTATGTGGGAACTTCAAACAAAAAGATATAATCGCTTCCACAACAACAATATTGAGCTCTCATGTTGGGGCACGCACCCTAACGGTCCTTAATTTTGGTAATTTCGTGGTTTTTGTGGAAGCTTGTAAGTGGAGTTGCGCATCAAAATAGTCTTAGGGGTGTCGGGGTTGAGTCAAAGCCCTCTTTTTTTGTAATTGTCCATAAATTTCAGGTATAAGCCCATGGTTTTGTAAAAGTGCACTTGTATAAATAGGCACTCATGTAAAGATGTCAAGGGTATCTAATGAAATGAGGATCATGTGATGCGATGTTGAGATCTATTTTTGGGGTTTTAAGGTTAAGTCCCAGCTCTATGCGTGGACGACCTCTGCAGCTGTGTGCGTAGAGGGTTTTTATAAGGAAAGGAACTGCAGCTAAGTGCGCAGTGTAAAGTTTGTAAGAAATGAACTGCAGCTAAGTGCGCATCTAGACTTGAAATAAAGGATCTGCAGCTGAGTGCACAAATCAGAACTGTTGTTTTGTGGAAAGTTGAATAAAAGCGCAGTTCTGTGGATGTAGCCCCTACCTTGGGGGTGAACCACGTTATATCTTGTGTTGTGGTTGTGCTTTTGTGTTGCTTCTGTAATGTTTTCTTTTCATTGCATTGATAAGTAGTTAATTGAGAAAGTAAGATAATTGCTAAATATTAACTTCGCTATGAATTCCCAGTTAAGGGTTAGGTAAGAAACGGTGTTTATCTAACTGCGAAGCTATTTAAGTAAAAGTCGAAGCTCTGTATTGTATGATTATTATTTGTTAAAGGCTAAAGGTACAATAATATCCCTCTTCTGCTTACAGAAACCTGATTCTGCGGCACCCCATAGCTATTTCAGGTGAGACCGCAACCTGTTCGTAGGTTGTTGCCGAAAGGGCCAACACTGTGGGTCTTTTTGTTGGTGCAAAGTTAATGGTATAAACTCGGGTCTGCCCTTAGCCCAAAAAATTGGTTCTATTGCCGGTTGAACTCAGTATCTGCTCAAGAGGGATTTACGTCGTACCTAGATGGCTATGTTCTGGAGACCCTCAGTGAAAGAAATCCATGACTGGATTGAAGAGACCTATTTGAAATTTGTTGAACAAGAGAATAAGGATCCTTGTCGTAGCTCAGACGACTTCTTGCAAAGTTATGTTTTTTCTGATGTTTATGAAACTTTCTTTGGTAGTATCCACATAGAATTGCACCAGTGGTTATCCAGGTTGACAAAGAGAAGGAAAAACTTCCAAGAAGCTCAGTTTCTGGCTTGGACCCCCCCAAGAATTAATATATTGAAAAGGGTGAACAACGCGATATCACGAGCTGTTGATTTCTGGACAACGTGAACCCTTGAAGCAGTTGTGATGGAGTTTTCCACCGACACGAGTATTTCCTTCAGCGAAGCTGAATGACAGTTTTTCAAAGGACCAAGAGGTAGGTACTTGAATTCATTTAGTTTGAGAATTAAAATGCTCTTGGCTGAAAAATGCATATTGCTTATAAAATCAGATTGGTAGATCTAGTATTACTAAACTATGTTTGGAAGTGAAAGTACCTTCAACGAGCAAAGTGGTTTGCTGCGAAGCAGTAAAAGATACAAGAGAAATCTAGAATCCTATACCCTAGGCTGGAATACCGAGTATACCCCAGTAATACCAGAAGACTATGAGTCCGAAGAAACCCCTTCTGTTAGAAACCCTCCTATAACTCCACAACGCCGATCTGTTACCCCCGAGAACCCGTCGCAGTATGAAAGTAACCCTAGCCCAAGTATTCATGTTGCAGGTCAGTCTACCTCAGCAAGTTACCCTCCCCCGCCCTCCCCCACTAGATCTTAAATGGCCCATATGAACGATGACATCAAACTACCCATCTTTAGAGGAACTGAATCAGAGGATCTAGAACAGTTTTGGTTTTTATGTGAAGCTGTGTGGACTGCTAAGAACATTATGGATCAAGATATAACAAGAGCGCAGCTGGTCACTTCTTTCATAGATCGGGCTTTGACCTGGTTCATAAAGTTCTCTAGTACCCAGACGCATGTCTTGGCTGATATTAAAACAGCTATGATCAAATATTTCAAGAAGCCTAAATCAGAGTCACAATGTATCACTGAGCTAAAAGAGATTTAGCAGAGGCATGGTGAATCAGTTTGGGACATTGATCAGAGGTTCAAAGTTCTGTTAGACCAAGTTAGCTTCACTATTGGACTAGAACAGCAAAAGGAATGGTTCATTGTGGCATTGTTACCTCATATCAAAACTCCACTCATGCAACAGAAGGTTGCTGATCAGCAAGAGGCTTTGGAGATTGCTATGAAGCTTGAAACAACACCTGTCGAAGATAATTGTAGCATAGCCCAAATATAAGCGTAGTTGGCAGAAATGGCTTTGGAGCTTCACGATATGAAGAAGGGGAAATATATTCATGAATAGGTTTGGTGTACATGGTGTAGGACAGAATGCCATGACAGAGAACAGTGTCCTGCGTTACGAAACTATCTGAATACTGGTGCACCAAACCTGCTTAACCCTAATGTTCTATATTGTTAGATCTGTAGGACATATGGCCAGTAGCAACCGAAATATTGCTATCTATTGCAGAGATATGTTCATGTCCCTAAGAATCCCTATTGCAAGTTCTGTAATTCAGTTGGACATAATGAAGATGAATTTCGTAGCTTTGACCTCATGAGAGAGCGAACCTATGATACTTATAGGGTACAAAATGAAGCACAAGGCAATGATGGATATGGTTACTATGGTAGTACATCAGGTCGAGGTACTTTTGGAGGTTGTGGTCGTGGTGGTATTTTTGGAAGAGGTTGAGGCCAGGTTGCATGTTATAACTGCAATTAGGTAGGACATCTATCTAGAGACTGTCGGAACCCCACTACAACATGTCAATATTGCAGAGCAGTAGACCATGTCATTGAACAATGTCCACAGTTGATAGCCAAGATATAAGAAAGAAATAGTGCTCCTACTCAGAATATTTAGATGATTACTGTAGAGCAAAGACCTATAGAGAAAAGATCCATTAATGTTGTTACAAGGAGTGGAGCTACGACACAAGAGCAGAATAAGGAGAAAAATCCTGACGAGACTTGGGTTCATAAGACCCCAGCGAAAATTCCAACCTTCAATGTGGGAAGAGAAAAGGAAACATTTATGGAAGCCAAAAAATACTTTGCTGACCCGAGCACACTGGTAGCACCTGTGCAACAGCCTCAACAACAATTACAATCTCAAGAAGCTTCGATGGATAAAGTAAGTACACTCTCTTCATTTTTGCAGAGTTGTATGAAGCTCTTAAGGAATCAGAATGCTTTGAATGAGTTACAGAAATTTATTGCTTCTTACGAACCCCAACGAAGCTCTGGTAAAGAAAAAAATATTAATAGAGTTAGAAGAACTGGAAGAGAAATGAGATTGCATGCCCAGATAGGAGAGTATGACATGACTGATATCATTTTAGAATTGGGATCAAAAGTAAATGTCCTAACTAAGAAGACATGGGAAAAAATGGGAAAACCTACTCTTGAATGGTCCCCTATAAAGTTGAGATTAGCCAATCAGCAGAAGATTGTGCCCCTAAGAAGATTCCTTAGTGTCCCAGTAGACATTGATGGAGTAAGTACCTTAGCAGATTTTGAAGTCATTGAGATAATTGATGATAGCAATCCCTATCTAGCCTTGCTAGGAATTGAATGGGCAATAGAGAATTCTCCAGTAATCAACCTTAAGCATATAAATATGACTTTTTAAGGAAAAGGCTTGAGAGTCATAGTACCCTTGGACCCTTCTCAAGGAGAAAGGTATACAGAGCCAGTCAGAGATGAAGATCAGGGTGTTTTGGATCATATCTACAACATCATAGATAAGGAAGAAGACTATGTTAACCCTACTACTAAAGGTATAATGGATTGGCAGTGCAACAGTTTCTACATGAATGATTTAGATGAAGGCTTAGAAAATTGGTAGAATAGACTTTACGAGCTACATGGACATCGATGTGCCAAAATTACCAAGACTCTCAAATGGCTTGGTGCACAGACAAGAGTCTTTCCTACCTTTGATGGATTGACAGACCCAAGAGAATTTATTGTATAATTCTCAGAGAAAGTACCATATTCACAGAAAATAAAGACTCTAGATTCAACATTCATAGCCATAGCAGCTAGATGGTGGAATGGCCATAAAAAATATATTCAAAGTTGGGAAACTTGTCAGAAGTTCCTTCGCTTGAGATTCATGGGTCAACCTCAGGAGGTGTGAAGTAGGTTTAATGGTCAGACTAGCCCTCACGAACATTTGGAGCAGTTTTATGAAGCATGGAAGCATGTACCTCGTTAAGAGTGGGTACATGGGTTTGTGCACACTCTGGAACCTATAGCAAAGAACTGGTATGCGGAGGTCGAGCTTCGCCTTGGTCCTATAAGTTGGGATAGTCTTGTTGATAGTTTTGTGCTCACATTTTCTATTAATGAGGTTTGTCCTACTTTGGATTCATCTATTAGGTTGATCCATACTAAGGTGTTTGATGATAAAGAAATAGCTGAGTACCATACCAATTGGAAGAAGCAAGAAGCTAATGCAGTAGAATGTTATAACCTCTCAATTGATGAGGATGATGATCCGTGCAACATTAACATTCCTGAGTTAGAAGGACACTGTGAAGTGCATGGCCCACCAGTCAAAGCACCTGAAGTGACTCAACGCTTGAAAACAAGGCAAGTAAACATTGGCTCAAAAGAAAAACCTAAGTACGCTACCGTTGGAGATTATTGGGATGAAGAAATGGTGAGCAAAGTGACCCAACTTCTCCATGAGTATCAGGACTTATTTCTGATGAAGTTCCTAGAAATGAAAGGCATATTGTCATGGGTTGAAGCTCGAAGCCATGTCAAAGCTAGTGCCAGGAAGTGTCAAATGTCCTTATTATGGTGCAACCAGAGTTACTAGTTCTTCAGAAGAAGGAAAGATCTATCGGAGCTTAAAATATGACCGTTGGAAGAAATCAAAATTTGTGACACCGGTATGTTACCTGTATTAACTGCCTGTATTAATGCGATCTTGGGAAATATACCACTGTTAGGACAAGATCTCTTTCATATTTGGTGTCTTCAATGCACAGTTATGACAGATTTCATTGATGGATTCTATAAGAAGACACCCACACCCGTGAAGTTCGCATTTTGCATTTTCTTGAGTTTTACAATTGAGTCCATGACAGCTGATTGCAAGCTTCAGGAAGTATTGAGAGAATTTGAACAGGGGGGTCTGCACCCCCTGAAGAGACTCCCCCAGCACCGACTTAGCCAATGTAGACACGATCTACCAGGAAAAAGTTTAAGCCCGAAGTTCGTTCTAAGCGGAACAAAGATAGACACAAGCAGTCAGGGAAAACATCGAAGGATCCCGAGATGAATATGTCTGGTTCAACAGAGATCCCACCTGAAGGGGATGATAACATCGCACTGCAGTGTCCACCATACCTTCTGCCAGTTCGACCAGGAGTTTAGCTACCTTGGTGGACAAATAAGTTCACATTACGCACCCCTTCACTGCCACCGGGTGTGCAGTTGGTCGAGACAATGAAAGGGAAAGTAGACTGGCTCAAGTATGTTGTTTACAATACAAATGATCAGGGGAAATTTCCACAGTTCTCACCTGGAACATACTTACACTCTGTCTACTATCCGGAGACTCGAGCGACATTATTAGAAGTGAAACAGTGGGCTACTGGCTTGGACAAAGCTAGTTTGTTGAAGATGCTCAATGTTCCCCACTTCGGTCACAGCACACACGTAACTGTGGTAGTCAATCAATTATTGGTGTTGGTGCATGGTGGGACCCTATGGATTGGAAACCATAAAATCACCATCAATGGAGAACTCATTCACCAGATTACGGGCTTGCCGAAGGAAGGGCCTGATCCTAGCATTAAGTTTATGGGAAAACATGAAGACATGAAGCTAGCACACAGCATGAAGGAATGCTTCGGGCTCACAAAAGGAAAGCGAGGGTATCAAACCTTGACCATTCAGCATCAAAACGTTTGATTCGCCGTAGAGCTCTTAGCATGCAAGCTAATGCAGAAATGCAGACCAAACGAAGTACCTGCCCCGATTGTCAGTATTGCTACGAACTGTGTGGAAGGTTATAGTTACAACTAGGTAGCGTACATTGCTAAGGAATTCCTTGAAGATACCCGTGATGCACAGGAGAAAGGTAGACCTTTTCATTATTCATGGCTGATAGTGCTTATTGCACTAGTCGGGTGGAAAGAACCTACCGAGGCTTAGTTTATTGATGTGCCTCCAAGCATGCCTGGCGCAGCAAGGTACGCATCTCTTTGGGTGTCATAGGACAAAGCATCCCAGCAGATGACGAACTATGTGTTCGCCTTTTATGCCATGAGCATATCCTATGAGATCTTGCAAACACCACGGCTCACTAATGAGCTATTCTCCCAGTATGATGGAGCGACCAACTTCAAGGCTGACATGCATCATCTCTTCATCCAGGCCCGCATAGATAAAAAGCATAAATGGTTTAAATTACCATACGTAGTAACCAAAGAAGACATCCTCACGGTAGTTCAGCAATGGCCGATGGAATGGTTGAAGGACACAGGGACAAAACCCAACATTCCAGTCCCCAGTCAGACGCAGCAGAATGACCCACTCAAATAAATCAAAGAACAGAGTGAGTCGCAACATAGTGAAAGCGACCAGGGTGGAGATGACGGAGATGAAGAAGAATAAGAAGACTCGGTCAAAACAATCTTAGACCCTAATCAGCCAGATAAGTGCAAGTCACCAGAGGCAGAGGAAGTAACCAAACCTCAGTCCTGAAAGAAAACGAAGGTGTCGAAGGAAAAGAATATCGACGAAGAGCCTGCCCTAACAAGTGAGGAGCTTGATCAAGCTCTGACAAAGTCCACAGAAGTTCTCACTAAGAAATGGTCAGAGTTTGTGGCTACAAAACTTGATGCACTCAAACGGTAGCACAGAGAATTACAAAACTAAAGGACTTAGCAGAAAAATAAGCAACTGGCGCTGCAGCAAGCAGTGCCCTAGTAAGCGCGCAGCCAGACACAAGACAATGGCCAGTTAGAGAAAACAGGGGAGAAGTGTCAAGTGTAGCCCTCATAATAACTGACACAGCATCGCACTTGGATATGAGCATGATAGTTGGAATAGATTACACCAAGATGTCCATGACGGAATTACATCTCTGCCAATTAGCTATCTTGAAGGAGATCCAGGCGCGAGACCACTACTCACAAATATAGTTGGAAAATACCATGAAGCAGAGTGATAGCCTCGCAGCGTGTTTGGAGGAAGCGGAGCAGAGGAAGAGCGACGTAGAACATAAGAAGGTCACATTTTCATGAGTATTGGAGGAGGCATGTCGAATTCTTCCTGACTTCAACATCCAGGATGAGGAAGAGCCGGAGCAAAGAATCACCAAGCTAAAAAACTATGCACAACCGTCTTGCAGTGAAACAAAGAAGCTCAAAGCAGAACATGAGGCTCAGATTGCGGAGCTTCAACTTTGCATCATCCCAGAGAGCCCACCAGAGGTTAGGGAGCAGTGATGTGGAGACATTCAGGCCTCAGCAGCAAAGATCTCAGATCTCATGAGTAGTGCAGCAAAACTGCTAGAGGAAACCGTCGATGCCTGGGAAAACCTATAGGACAATCCAGAAGTAGAAAAGCTACAAGAAACCATCAAGCAGTGACAGGCAGAGCTGGATGCAATGAAAGCGAAAATTAAGACTCTACCTCCTATGCAGAAAATGCTCAAGGTAAAGTAAAGTAATGAACTCTAGCAAGAAATTGAGTTGTACAGAACGAAAGTAACACTGTTCGAAAATTCTATGCAGCCCCTTATCAACGAGGCCTTGGATTTGAGTACTGCTGCAGATAGCCAGCTTAAAGTTCTGAAGGAGTATGATGCATTTGTACAGAAAAATGCCAGTGAAGCATCAGCAGCAGTGTTGCAAAGGTTGGTAGAGAAGGAGAAAGCGGCCGATGATATCATGCACCACCTCAAAAAGTAGTTTATAATCTTCGCCAACAAGATTCTCCCACCAGACAAATAGCAGAGTGTCCCGGGACGGGACACTGGTGAGTCTTATGGGCCTGTTGGGGCACGCACCCTAACGGTCCTTAATTTTGGTAACTCCACGGTTTTTGTGGAAGCTTGTAAGTAGAGTTGTGCGTCAAAATAGTCTTAGGGGTGTTGGGGTTGAGTCAAAGCCCTCTTTTTTTATAATTGTCCATAAATTTTGGGTATAAGCCCATGGTTTTGTAATAGTGCACTTGTATAAATAGGCACTCATGTAAAGATGTCAAGGGTATCTAATGAAATGAGGATCATGTGATGCGAAGTTGAGATCTATTTTTGGGTTTTTAAGGTTAAGTCCCAGCTGTGTGCGTGGACGACCTCTACAGCTGTGTGCGCAGAGGGTTTTTGTAAGGAAAGGAACTGCAGCTAAGTGCACAGTGTAAAGTTTGTAAGAAAGGAACTTCAGCTAAGTGCGCAGCTAGACTTGAAGGAAAGGATCTGCAGCTGAGTACGCAGATCAAAACTGTTGTTTTGTGGAAAGTTGAATAAAAGCGCAGTTCTGTGGACATAGCCCCTACCCTGGGGGTGAACCACGTTATATCTTGTGTTGTGGTTGTGCTTTTGTGTTGCTTCTGTAATTTTTTCTTTTCATGCATTGATAAGTAGATAATTGAGAAAGTAAGATAATTGCTAAATATTAACTTCGTTGTGAATTCCCAATTAAGGGTTAAGCAAGAAACGATGTTTATCTAACTGCGAAGCTATTTAAGTAAAAGTCAAAGCTCTGTATTGTATGATTATTATTTGTTAAAGGATAAAGGTACAGTAATATCCCTCTTCTGCTTGCAGAAACCTGATTCTGCGGCACCCCATAGCTGTTTCGGGTGAGACTGCAACCTATTCGCAGGTTGTTGCCGAAAGGGCCAACACTGTGGGTCTTTTTGTTGGTTCAAATTTAATGGTATAAACTCGGGTCTGCCCTTAGCCCAAAATCTCATGATATATCTAACATAAAATTTGTGATTTGCTTCATCAAAGGATTCACACTCAACTCATTCCTTGTTTTCAGCAGTGTAGTAATAGCCAGAGTGGCTATGTTTCGGTTTTGATATGAAATTAGGCTCTACAATACATTATTATCTCTTACCTACTATTCAAACCCAGGTGTATTTAAAAGAAGATACATATTGTTATCACCCAATAAATTTCCTATGCTTGTTGTAGGAAGTCACTGGCTAACCATTTCAAACCAATATTTAGATTGTAATCTACCCTATAC
Organism: Pseudotsuga menziesii; assembly: GCA_001517045.1. NCBI lineage: Eukaryota > Viridiplantae > Streptophyta > Pinopsida > Pinales > Pinaceae > Pseudotsuga > Pseudotsuga menziesii. The sequence continues at coordinate 198,262 of LPNX010375160.1, forward strand.
AATCAGAGAGGCATCTCTCTTGTCATAGGGTCATGCACATACACATTTGGCTTTAAACAAGCATTCAAAAGGATAGATATTTGAAGGGAAATGGATTTAGGGTTTTAGAAGGTGTAATATAGACAAACAGATAGCATCATTGGCCAATGGAGTCAAAACCTAGAACATTCAAGGACTTAAAACAAAAATGACTAGTGATAACCTTCGTAGTCTGAGGAAAAAGAGGTGTTAGTATTCAACATAATATCTTCAAAGAGATGGCAGGCGGGAATGAGATGAAGGAAAGTGAAGCAAGAGGCACCTATCTGTGGATGAATCTCTTGCACCACCTTTAGCATAAACAACAATAAATGATGATATATGAACTCGAGCATCTAACAGAGGATGAATTATAGGAAAGTTACCATAAATATTGATGTAATTGTAACTTTGGAATGTATTCACTTGTATTTCTTATCTATTGTAACCCGATGTTCATTCCGGGATGTATTGTAATGTACTTGAGTCATGTCATACCCCGATGTTTATTCTGGGAAGTTTCTATAACGAGAAAGTCATGTGAATTCATTATGGGTAACCCTCCTATTGATCAAGGGTTAAAGTCCCCAGAGTTGTGGGGCCCTAGGGTTATTAGAATATCTTAGTGAATTTGACCCTAGGTCATTCTATAATGTCCCCAACCCTCTGACTGGTGAAGAGGACGCTACCATGGCATTAACCATCTGGGATACCATCCCCATGAGCATGTACATTCATAAAATGGTAGAATGTTGAAACATAGAACATACACAGATGCAATTATTTATCATACACAGTGGAAGCAACATACATTCACACAATAGTTCATTCCACATGTTCATCATAATCATTAACAGTAAATATAGTTGTAGAAGTAAAATATACAAGATTACTTATCTTATAAAGAACTCGTTCCACAACCAGATACGTCGCTGCAACATTCCACCCAACCATAGTCCAGTGTGCTCCTTAATCTCTCAGCAACATTGCCACCCCTGATTTGGGCATGATTTCCCAAGGAATAAGGAACAAGCAAGATTACACATAGCCAAGGATACACAAAACACATCCAATCCAATGCAGTTGGGTTTATCAAGCCATCAACAAGACATCCAAGAAAACATGGTCAGGTTTATCAGGCCATCAAGGAGTTGGGAAAGGCTAAATTCTAAGTTGGTGAGCGCATTACAGAGCTAGGAACACCTACACCAGAACTACCCTAACTTCTAAGACACCCACACACACCCAACACAAGGAATGAGTCCATTCTCTGCTACACAGTCCCTCATGCCCTGACTTCCCTTCCAGTGCTATTCAGGGGTTGTGGAGAAGAAGTCTAGCCCTATAGCTCTGTCTGTGTGGTTTCCAACACAGTCCGAAGACCAACCACTGCATACATGCAATCACACAAGCAATTCATAGCTTGGGAAAGGAAAACAAATCCTGGGTCATTCTTGGCCCTATCATGGTGAAAATGACTCCCAAAAACCTACAACAGTCCGACACATAGAAACAACACATCGAACAAAACATGGGGAAACAATAGAAACGAACAACATGGGGAAGACCCGAGCCCCTAGCTCCACAATGGGATGAAGCATCTAGAAAATAATTACACAGTCTGCACTAGGGAAAGAAATCAGACTCCCATCCTGTGCATGAGGAAAATCATACATGAAGAACACAATCCAAATAGGAACCACAGATAACCCTCTGTAGAAAGCATGAATGATAGTCGAAACGGATCCCTCTCTTGGCTGCGGGAGACCAAATAGAAAAAGAAATCCTTTGCGTGAGAAACGGGACATTTTCTCTATGTGAGAATGAACAAATCCTACCTATGCATTAGGTTGAACATGCAATGGAGAGAATGGCAAGTCGAAAGTGCATGAGTGGTTTAGCACCGTCATGGAGAGAGTGGAAATATTCTAGAGTTCACTTCCTTTTCCCAACGTGAGGTTCCATTGCTGGTGGAGTGTGCGAGTGGGGGAAGGAATGACAATCCTGCCACCCCCACTCACAAAACAATAACTACCTCAACTACTCAGCTGAACATTTAAGGTGGTAGTTGGATAAGACAAGGAAAAATGGGAAAATCAAACAGGGTGGTGGCACATGGATTTTTCCCATTCGTTCAAGGTTTGACATCCCCCCCTTATCCTTGTGAGAATCATGCCCTTTTAATTATGGTTGCAGTGAGCATAGCTGGTTTGGTTCATTTAATTAAAGATGTATATTTACATGAAGACAAAACTTAACATGTATGTCGCATGCCCCGATATACCATCGGTGACAATTTCAATACGAAACACAGCATAACCAATCGATGGGGGGGCCTTGGCCTTTAGCTCCACACCAGGGTTATTTACAATATATACATCTAGTGCAACGAGGTCAAAATCAGGGTGTTACATTACCCTCCCCCTTCAATAGAACTGTCCTCACTGCTTACAAAATTTGAACAAAATGCTACACTGGTACAGCCTCAGTGTTCCGCAGAATTGAACAAAAATGGATGTGCCAACTGCATGGCATCCTCCAGCTCCTATGTAGCCTCCTCAGGTTCGTAGTGCTCGAATTGCACCTTTACCTGCCCTATGGCCCGGTTCCAGAGCATTGTGACCTTCCTGTCAAGGATGGATATTGGCTTGGTTTGAAATTCTCCCTCGGGTTCCACTTGAATCACATCCCAATTTATCACATGGTTAGGATCATGTACATATATCTTAAGCAAAGAAACATGAAAAACATTATGAGCTCTAGTGTAGCAGGCAATGCAAGTCTATATGCAACTGGCCGTATTATTTCAAGAACTTCAAATGGCCCACAGTATCTTGGTGACAGCTTGGCACAACTTCCAAGCTTCAAGTAACTCTTCTTTGCCCTCACTCTAAGGTAAACATGATCCCCAACTTTAAACTCCCTGTTCACCCTATGCTTATCTGCATAGCTTTTCTGTCTGTCCTGTGCTGCTTTCAGATTCTGCCTGATCTTTACAACCTCTTGCTCCATTTCCTTGAGCAATTCTCATCCAAGTACAACCCTGTTCACAGGGTTATCCCAAGTCACAAGTGTCCTACACCTTCTTCCATACAAAGCTTCATACAAACTCATCCCCAAGGATTCCTACTGTCCATTGTTATAAGAAAATTTTACCAAGTGTAAGTAATCTTCCCACTTGTTTGGTTTGTCCATCATGTACATGTGAAGCATATCTTCAAGCACTTGGTTCACTCTTTCTGTCTGCCCATCTGTCTGAGGATGGTATGCAGTGCTGAAGTTTAGCTTTCTACCCAAGTCTGCAAACAACCCCTTCCAAAAGTTGGAAGTGAACTTGACATCTCTGTTAGAGACTATTTCCTTCGGCAATCCATGCAATTTGAAAATCTCTTTCATGAAGATCTTTGCAATGTCATCAGTCTTATGCGTAGACTTCATCGATATAAAATGTGTTGCCTTAGTCAACTTTTCTACCACAACCATGATGGAATCATGTTGTCTCCAAGTCATCAGAAATCGTGTAATAAATTCCATGGAAATAACTTCCCATTTCCATTCTGGAACTTGCAAAGGCTTCAACAAACCTGATGGATGTTGATGTTCAACCTTTACCTGTTGACATTTCATACACCTTGAAATGTACTCAGCCATATCCTTTTTCATTCCTAGCCAAAAGTACTGCTTTCTAGCTATAGCAATTGTCTTCTGATATCCTGAGTGACAATAATACGGAGCTTGATGGATTTCATCCATAACAACTCCCCTCAAACCTACTACATCTAGAATATAAATTCTACCTTTTTAAGTAAGAAGTCCATATTCTTCCAATTTATATCACTCATACCTCTTCTCAAGACTTTGCTATTGCAATTTGTCCTTTACCTGCTCATCCAATTCATCTCCAGCAGCATGACTAGCAATCTGCTCCCTCAAATCTGATTGGCAAATACTAAGAGATGCCACATGCATTTCTTGCATCTTCCTACCGAGTGCATCAGCTACCTTATTTTCCTTTCCCTTTTTGTGCTTGATTTCAAAATCAAACTCACATAGAAATTCCAGCCATCTTGCTTGCCTAGCATTCAGAGTAGGCTGATCAAATAGATACTTCAGCCCACAGTGATCTATTCTGATCTCAAATCTTCTACCCATCAAGTAATGCCTCCACATATTGAGAGCATGTACTATGGATGCAAGCTCTAGATCATGAGTGGCATAGTTCTTCTCATGTTCATTCAGCTTTCTCGACGCATAACATATCACGTGTTTATCTTGCATAAGGAATTTCCTAATCCCTTGTCTACATGCATCGGTACACACCACAAAATCTTTCTCTGGATCTGCAACCATCAATACTGGTGCACTGGTGAGAAGATCCTTCAACCTCTGGAAACTTTCTTCACGCCTTGATGTCCATTCGAACTTCATCCCCTTCTTTTACAAAGAAGTGATGGCATGTGCAACTTTGGAGAATCCCTCAATGAATCTCCTGTAGTATCCTGCAAGTGCCATAAAATATCTTACATCTGTCACATTTCTTAGAGTAGGCCAATTCATAATGGATTAAATATTTTCAGGGTCCATAGATATACCCTCCTCTGAGATAATGTGAACCAAATACTGAATTCTATCTCTATAGAAGTCACACTTTCTCAGTTTTGCATACAGTTGATGCTCCTTGAGCAATTTCAATGTCAATCTCAAATGCTCTTCATGTTCTTCCTCAATGTTAGAATAAACAAGAATGTCATCAAGGAAGACAAGAACAAAATTATCCAGATATCTATTGAAGACACTATTCATAAGGCATATAAATGTAGCTGGTGCATTCGTGAGACCAAATGGTACCACTACAAACTCATAATGCCCATACCATGTCCTGAAGGCTGTCTTATGAATGTCTTCATCCTTGATTCTCACCTGATGATAACCAGACCTCAGGTCAATCTTGGAAAATACCTTTGCTCCTCTCATTTGATCAAAGAGGTCATCAATCCTAGGAAAAGGGTATTTATTCTTCATAGTAACCTTGTTCAACTATCTGTAATCGATACATAACCTGAGTGTACCATCTTTCTTCTTTACAAACAGAACTAGTGCTCCCTAAGGAGACAAACTCGGTCAGATATACTTATTTCCAACAACTCTTGCAATTGCATCTTCAATTCTAGCATCTTTGGTGTACTCATCCTGTAGGGTGCCTTGGACACTGGTGTTGTTCCTGGCACAAGTTCAATTGTGAAATCAATGTCCCTCTTTGGAGGAAGCCCTAGAATCTCATTAGGAAACACATCCATAAATTCCTGTAAGACCTGATAGTCCTCCAACCTCGGAGTTTCATCTCCTGATGTCTCCAAAATATGAGCTACATACAACTGGAAACCCTTCCTACAAAACTTCTTTAATTGCATTGTTGAAACCTGCCTTACTGAAATCACCTTTGGATTACCTTTCACAACTACTAGGCTCCCTTCTTCATCCATGCATTCAAAAGTCCTATTGTAACAATCAAGCTTCACTCTGTGAGATTCTAACCAATCCATTCCAATGAGAACATCATAGGAATCAAGTGGTAGAACATTCAGGTCTACACAAGTGACCAGTCAATTCAAGACCAATGGACATTTCTCTACCACTTCACTAACCTTTCTCTTAGTTCCAGCAGCTAGCTGAACTAACCAACACTTCTTATGCTTTACTTTCTTAAAAACACAAGTATCCACTACTCTAGGATTAATGTAACTATGCGTAGAACCAGGGTCAATTAAAATAGAAACAAATTGCTCAGTAATCTTACTTGCTACTTCAACCACAGTTGACTGGTGGTCTTCCTGGCGGTCCTCCAATGCTGCATAAATCCTAGGGACTGCCCTTGCTACTTGTTGTACATGATTATGCACCTAATAACCATAAGTCTGGGGTTACCAACATACTCAATTATTTGCAGACAATTGACTTCTGAAGTGCAGAATAGGAAATAGGAGGGTTAGAAGAACTTACTTATTAAATGAAGGTTGATCCTTGCTTATCCTCTTCCTCTCTGTTCCACTTCCAAAGTCTCCAAGATTGCTCCTCTTTCACCTGTCAAGAAACACTCTTCCAGATACAAGATGATTCATATATATATATATATATATATATATATATATATATATGCAGGTTAGGAAAATCATATATCATACTGAAATGTAAACATTTACCAATCTACAACGCATGAAACACATATGGAAGAAGTAATCTCTTTATTATCAATAATGGAAAGAGTTTAGGTTACAACCCAACGTCTGAGACAAGAAATCCTCTACAACCAAGGGATTCTGAGTTTCATTGATCCAAAGACTTCTTTATACAATCCACCAGCATAACTTTTCTCTCCAAGTGTGTCTCAAACACCCTCCCTAAGGCCTGTATTTATATGGGTGAAATAAGGCAATTCTCGAAGGTTGGGGAAGTTGTAGCAGTTAAGGAAATTAAGTTAAATAGCTTAACTAATCTCTCATTAGCACATGTTTTTATTTTTAAATGCTAAGAAGCACATTCGTGGGTCTGTAGTAGAGCAACCCGCAAATGATTCGCGACACTGTATAAGGGCAACCCGCGAATACATAGATTCGTGACTTGCTGCAAGGGAGACTCACGAATGATGCGCGAGTTGTCTATAAGGATAGTCGTGAATACATCTTAACATGGAAAAAATGGCAAAGTGGCTAGCTGGATAAAGGAAGAATGTATTTCATGATAAGCCAAGATATAGTGTTTTGGGCAAACCTCTATCCATAAGTGTCCTTTTGTGTGCCAACCTGAGGGATGTCAGCACTCGAACGGAGAGGTGTCATTCAAGTGTATAACAGATGCCCCCTAATGTGTGAGGTTAGAGGGGAATGATGTTCGAAATACATTATAATCTTTAACGCTGGAGAAACTCAGAAATCCAATGGAGCAGAGAGAGTACCTAAAACAAATACATAGTAATGTCATATACAAAGTTACATCTGAGGATGCTATGTTCAATTTACTGGAACACTAGCTCCTTTACAATAGTTGATTACATCATATGATATGGGTAAAACCACGTATATTACAAAGGTGGATCGAAGCCACAATACAATAATGATGATTCTTCAAAGATCTGGAAGCTGGATATAGAAATATAACATAGTCTTGCGCAACTTAGTTCATGAGTGAGGAACTAATGTCTTCATAAAGGATCCCAAAGAACCAGTACAATCCAAGCCATGTGAATAAGGGTAAGCTGAAGTCGAACATGGAGAGGATTCAATAGTTTGTCAACCAATAGATGATAATTGACAACTGAAGCAAAGGAATTCACCAATAATGAAAGTGAATCCTGAGGTACTATCGTCAAAACTCTAGGTCTTCGTCATCAGGAAGTACTAAAACGGAACCATACTATGATAAGGAAGGCAATCGATCCTCCAACGGATCACAAGAGTGACTAGGAACTGGGAAAAATAATAGAGACACAAATAGATAGATAACAGATATAACAATGATGGGATTAGGTTATAAGTCAAACATTGGAAAAAGTCCTTGAACAGTGAGCACAACACAGAGATGACCCAAGGCAGCATACAATGGATAAATAGAACAACTAGACTTATCTGTCATGTAGGAGACATGATCAGATTCCGTAGGTATAATGGACAAGAGGAGGAGTCAGAAACTCAAAGTGATAGCTGAACAAAAAGTGGACACTGAAACATGGATATCGAAAAAACAATAGTGCTATGTTCAAGGATAACATGCTGCCATTACTGAAAACAAGAGAAAACTTCTTCCTTACCTTCCCTGTTAAGTTTTAATGAGTCCAGGAAAGTCAACTCGATTCCCTCTTTATTTTTTAACAAGCTTTAAGAGATGGGAAAATAATGCTTGATAGTATCACTGATTCGTGGATTTAATGAGCCCAAACTAGTACATGCTCAGCCGGTGATTTCACATTTAGAGAGTCTGAAAACTCCAAAGAAGACTCCAGGGGGGTCCTTTTTCATCCAATTTAGTCTCCTGAGGCCGAAAAAGTATAAAACAAACCACAGAAGAACTCTCTTAACTTTCGAAGAAGAAAAGGTGAACCTTTTTAGTACTTAGTCGGGAAGGTCTGAAAAAGGTTAAATTACCACCCACCCAATGCTCCTTCCAGAACATCATAAAATAGCTTGATTTTTACGAGTGTGAAGGAAAGCAAGATCACTCGGAAAGATCCATTTGGTTATGAGAAATAGGGCTTACAACAATAAACTCATTGCTTTGTTCTTGAGTGTTTAATGAGCATGAAAAGGACACAAAGTACACTTGGAATCTTTTTCATGTTTGGGTCCAGAGCACGAAAAAGAGAAAACTAAGCTCAAACCAGGTGTTCCTTTTCCATAAATTTAGTCCCTCAGGTCCAAAAAAGTGATAAACCTATACCTGAGAATACTCTTCTCAATTCAAAAGAAAAGAGAGTGATCCTTTCTCATATTATTCCGCATGGTCCGAGAAAGAGATAACCTACCACCAATGTGGGTGCCCGTTCACATATTATTAACGAGCTTGAATAGACGAGATAACTCGGCAGTCAAGTCTGTTTTGAAGGAGTCATACCTGGGCCTAAAGAAACTCGATAAGGGAGGGGAGTCCTATAAAGGGATATCTTGTAAAAAGAGATTCATAAGAAGCTCTATTTGGCGTGAAAAATAGCTATGAGGAAACCCCTGGGCCTGAAACAGTGACGGTATGAGTACCAAAGGATGACAAGGGCATATAAAGATGATACTCATGAAATTAGGACCCTAGCCACAGAAGAACAATGGTAGAGACAAGGGACTAATGGCTTAGAATACCATAGTCCATGGAAAAATGTTGAATACTAAGGTTAATGTGGAGTGATAAGATGCCAACATGTGTTGGAAATAGCAAAACCACCCTATAGGAGCAACAACACTTTGTAGAAGATGATAAACCTATTCCAAGGCACAAAGAGGGTGATATTAGTCAATTGACATTTCAAACTATATAAAAAGACCCACTTTACGAAACAATATTTCTATAAATAGCTTGAAAATTAAAACATTTTTCACCATTTGAACTTTTTGAACCAAAAAGGAAAGTTTACCCTCTACTGTTGATCGATTACCGTGGACAATTGGACCATCATAATTAGAATCCGACAACTTCAGGTAACTCTACACCCTAATCTCATCAATTTGATCCAAACAAATATTAAAATTAATGGTGAATTCAGTATCTTTCAACATCCCAAAGTACATCAGGGCACATTCACGGGTTGCTAAGCATAAGAGTCGCAAATACGCGTTTCATTCACGAGTTTCCTAACTAGGCAGTCGCGAATGAATCGTGACCTGCCTAAGTAGACAGTTGCGAATGGTGCGCGATGGGCCAAAACTCAAAATATATGCAAAATTTTTAATTTTTTATGATGAAATACTGAACCAAATTACTTGTATTTGCCAGGAAAAATATGGTGCTGGAGTGGAGGGAAAGAGAGCATGAAATAATGCATCATGTGGTGCTCCAAAGCACACCCACTATACAAGCATTGAGAACTTGTGGGCTGTTGAAGTTCTTTTGTACATCGCCCATGTGGGCCAATGTCCACTTACTAGAATTCATGGTCAATTACTGGGATCATGACCTGGGGATGTTCAATATTCAAGGTGAGACCTTAGAGCTGACCATGGAAGATATATATTTCATTATCGGGTTGTCACAACAGGGAGCACCGGTGAATTTGGAGGGCACTGGCAGGGGCGGAGACCCCTTGAGTGTCCAAAACTATGTTGACATATTCTGTACACCGGGCACTCAAAAGGGCAGCAGTGTTCTTATTGCATACATCCAGGATTTTACACTCTAGGTACTAGCTAGTACTATTGTGAGACTTGCAAGATCATCAGGGTTACATATGGCCACCAGGAATCAAATAAGGGTGGCGGTTGACTGCTTTAGAGGTGCACTCTATGACTGGTGCTCGGGAGTTCTCCCTATTATGAAGAGACAACTCTCCGACTGCAAAAGGGGAAGATGCAAAACTTTCGGCTATGTGAGCATAATAGTGGTGTTCTTCTTTGAGAGAGTGCCAGCCATGAGCCCTGCTATACCACTACCGGTCAGGTCTCCACGTCAGCCGAGGCTGAGCCGGTGGGGGGACATCTTCCTCCAACAAGGAGGAGGAGACATAGTACACAGCGTTTACGATGATGACTTTTATATATGGTGGGAATGACAGCTACTGGCATTGGAACAGTTTCCATACGCTGGGATGGATTTTCAAGGTGACCCCGACCTTTTCCTCTCTCTAGGAGGAATATGGGGCGAGATGGGTAAGTAATTTTTTAATTTTTTATCATTTTCAAATTTTTATGAATTTTCCAATGATAGAATATATACATATGTACAAGTCTTAACCCTATTCATGTGTCAAAATGAAGATATTGGACCAGTCCACCCTGAAGGGCACCCCCGTATGTTCATGCTTCCGGTTGTAGGAGGAGACCCAAGATTGGTCCGGGTACTAGAGGGGAAGCTGGCTAGGCTGACCTGGCGAGTACCGACTATACGGATTGAGCACATACCTACAGCCATGTAGGATTTTTTAGTGGGTGTTCCACCGATGGATATGTCTATTTAGATGAGTAGCTAGAGCAGTACTTGTATACAGAGATGCGGTGGAGGCTTCCGAAGCCGAGGAGGCTAAGGAAGCCAGGGTGCATAGAGATCATGGGGACCAAGGAGGTCCTAATGGCCAGAGTGGCCAGGCTTAGTTCTAGGGAATTTTGATGGATGATGATCCACATTTTTGTATATTTTGTATGTGACGGGATCTAAGGATCAGACTTGACCTATCTATGATAGATATTTACACACACACATATATATATATATATATATATATATATATTTGTTTGGTTGTCAGCTTATTTACAAGTGTTTCTTATATGTTTGCTATATATTTTATACAATGTGTGTGAGATACCAATCATAAATGTAATTAGCATATCCATCAGTCAATGAATTTTGGTTTCGTGGAATATGATTAAAAGTAATAACTTCAAAATGTCTTTCCAATAAACAAATTTGCATGAACTGACGTAACAAGGTAAGATTTTGTACCTGATAAGCTCGATTTAGCTGGGAAACCACCAACTGAGAATCCAAATGGACCTCAAGCTGGGTAATGCCATGTGACAAAGAATCCCATAGGAGCTCAATAATGGCCCTATATTGAGCAACATTATTAGAAGCAGGACCTAGAAAAGCGCCTCCCGTGGCAACAAACTGTCCTGAGGGAGAATAGATAACCCATGTTTCCGAAGCTAGGTTACAAGTGTGGCGGCTGGCACCATCTACGAAACCTACATACCATTCGGAAGACATCTACAACAATCAGCAGATAGTATAAAAAACAAAAATGACAACCTAATGTACATAAAAATACATACACTAATATACAAGAAAAAGTGCTAAGCCTAAGCGTAGTACTTCTTTAGGTAGAGCCCATTTCTAGGCTCGGGCAGCTTATTCCCATCATAATCCACTAATTCATATGTGCCTTTACTCAATACTTTCGACATGACATAGGGTCCTAACCACATAGCCTTGAATTTTCCTGCCCCCCAGAGGTTCTTTATCTTGGTCCCAGAGCAAGACAAGTTCCCCTTCAGAGAAAACCCTAGGTTTGACCGATTTATCATATTGAGCTTTAACTCTATTTTTATGAGCCTGATTAGCAGTCAGCGCATCTCTACGCTGTTCATCAAGGTGCTCTAAGTGTACCAGGCATTCTTCAAGCTCAGTCGTATCAGGTAACACATGAATAGCTATCTGCAAGGATGGGATTTCGCATTCAATCGACGTAATATCTTCCACCCCGTGAACGAGTTGGAAGGGGGAGAAACCCGTAGCAGTCTTTACATTGGTTTGATAATCCCAAAGAGCAGGATATAACATGATGTGCCAATTGGAGCGTGCTGCATCAATAGTAAGTTTAAGGATAGTTTTTAAAGTCTTGTTTACAGCCTCAACCTGACCATTTGCTTGCATATAGTATGGAGAAGAATGTTCTTGTCGAAATCCGAGTATGGTGGTTAGTTCTGTCATCATGTTATTTTGAAAATGACTTCCATGGTCAGTGACAATCGCTTTGGGAATACCAAACCTTGCAATAATCTGATTGAAAACGAAGAAAGTTTTTGTTTCCCCGTCAGCTTTCAAAGTAGGCATTGCTTCTGCCCATTTTGTAAAATAGTCTACAGCAACAATGATGTATTTATGCCCCCCAGCCGAGGCTGGGTTGCATGTCACGTAATCGATCCCCCATTTCATGAAGGGGCCTACCGAGACAACGGAAAATAATGAAGCAGGATGTGATCGCATTTTCCTAGTGTAAAGCTAACACAAATGATAGCGCTTCACTGCTTCCACACAATCTTTAAAGATCGTGAGCCAGAAATAACTGGCACACAATATTTTCTGGGCCGTTGCTAACCCAGATAAATCACCACCACACGCTCCGCTATGGGAATCATTTAGGACAATTTCCGCTTCCTCACGAGTAAGGCAGCGACGCAAGATGAAATCTACCCCTCGTCGATATAAAGTATATCCTATAATGAGTTAGTTCTTAGCATGAAGGCATAACTTATGTCGGTCCTCCCTAGAGTAAGCGACAGGATACTTCAAAGTCTGGAGATATATAAGAATATCTCCATACCAAGGATCAGAGGTGGATATCAGGAAGATGTGCTCATCTGGGAATGAGTCATCTTCAATCACTACATCTTTTTCGGTAGGAAATTCTGCTATAAGCTCAGCAAAAACTAAGGACTTTTTAGACTTAGCGGATTCAAAAAACCAAGTCAAACTCTTGGAGAATGACTATCCATTTGTTAAATTTTCCCCCAACAATGCGTCGAGATAAAACGTATTGGAAAGGATTTACATCCGCCACTATAGTAGTGGTCCTTAGTAAAATGTAGTGCCGTAACCTCTGTACAGCATAAACAGCCGCTAAGGATAACTTCTCGACATGGGAGTATCTAAGCTCAGGTCCAACCAAAGCACGACTAAGATAATAAATGACATGCTCCATGAGCTTATCGTCCTCATGAACTAGTACTACCCCAATGGTCGACTCCGACGCTGCCAGATATAATATAAAATCCCTAGAATAATCTGGTGGGCGTAATAAAGGTGCTGACAGCAAGGATTTTTTCAATGCCTCGAACGCAAGTTGTGCGGTTTCATCCCATACAAATGGGGTGTATTGTTTAAGCAAGTGCATGAAACCTTTAGTGATCTTGGCATAATTAATGATAAAATGTCAAAGGAAGTTAGACTTTCCTTGCAAGCTCTGAAGTTTCCTGAGAGAACGAGGAGGAGGCAGATTTACAATGGCCTCAACTTTTAATGGATCCACCTGGATGCCTCTACTAGAGACAATGAATCTGAGTAATCTTCCTGACTCGACGCAGAATACACACTTGTGGGGATTCAAGCGAAATTTATAGTATCTGTATCTCTCAAAGATCAACCGTAAATGATCTCGATATTGGATCCTCTTACGAGAATGTGTAGGCAGATCATCAAGGTAAGGCTCAACAATGGCTTTAATGTCGTGAAAATCAAAGTTCATGGCTCGTTGAAAGGTTACCCCCACATTTTTCAATCCAAAGGGCATTTTATTATACGCAAATGTACCCCAAGGGGAAATGAAAGCAGTTTTATGTTGGTCTTCTGATTTGATTTGGATTTGATTGTAGCTGGAGAAACCATCCATAAACGAAAACACCTCACTTCCCACACATGCATCTATGATTTGATCAATAAATGGTGTGGGGTAGTTGTCCTTAGGACAGGCTTTGTTAAGGTCTCTAAATTCTATACAAACGTGAATAGTCCCTTGCTTTTTATCAATAGGAACAGGGTTGGACACCCATTCAGTCAAAGATATGGGATATATAAAACCTTCTTTCAACAGCTTTTCAACCTTTGCCTTCACAGTCGCTGCTTTACGCGGGTTCACGGGTCTTAATTTTTGTTGAACTGGCTTAGCATCAGGATAGGTTCGGATTTCATGTTGGAAAATAGATGGATCTATGCCTGGCATCTCCTCATATGACCAGGCAAAGATATCGTGGAATTCCTTAAAAAGGGCAGTGTAGATAGCAATCTCCTCCGGGGAGAAGTTTGCACCTATATAGATGTTTTCCACGACATCTATGTTTACAGAGATATTGATAGGTATAGTAGCAGAAATGTTTTCCATATTCCCCTCGGCAAACACTCCTTCCCTAGGAAAAGGGTTGACAGGTGTATCAACATCTCCTGACAGTCTCACATGAAACTCTTGGTTTTCTATTCTCCTTAGCTCTGGAAGAAAATAGGATCGATGATGAAGATCCTCACATATCTTAGCACGTCCACTCATAGCTTCCAGAATAGCTTCATTGGAAGGTAAAATAGTATCTAAGCAATCTATAGAATACAAAGATTTTTCCGCCCATGCAGGCAAATAGACCTCTTCCAGATCATCCGAGACTGTTAGAGGATCTAGAATGGGATCAACAGTGGCTTGAGTGATAGCTTGATATGCCATGTCCACTATCGATAAGGGCACTTCCGGTTCATGGGGAGTTGGGAGAACCCAAGGATCAGTCCTATCAACCATCGTAGTGATGGACTTCCCCACACTAGTAGAACCCATATAGTTAACTAGGGCTAGAAAATCAAATGTGCCCATTAAGGATGCATACATTCCAGCCCCCAAGCTCTGTGCAGCAGGCTTGGCCTGATCAACCATTGGCACAGTGGATTCCTTAGACTCTAAATGGCCTTTTCGGGTAAAATAAAGTTGTTCAACAGTAACCAACTTTCCCTCATGTGGAAAAACCACGACACGAAAGACAGTCAATGCAACAGCAGACATTGCATAAGTCCAATTCCTTCCCAGAAGCAAATTGTAGTCCAAGGGAGAATCAATCACTTCAACTTCAACAAACACTGCTTTTCCTGCCAACTTAATCTCAAAAGCTGGCAAGATACCATGTCGACAGAAAGACCTTCCATCAAAAGCAATAAGTAAAGTGTTTGATGGGACCAGCTCTGGGGATCCAACAGCTTTCCAACAGGCCAGGGACATAACACATGTAGAGGCTCCCTCATCAACAACTTCCCTTCCAATGATCTTACCACCATGGATGACATCTATTGATAGGGCTACATGGTAAGGTAGGAAAATTTTGACATCAGATAAATGAAACTTCACCGTGAGACTCGAAGAGTCCGTGCTACCTAAAGCTGCTAAGAGTGCATCACGCTGAACGGGACAACTCTGTAGCACCTCCAAAGCTGACATTGCATAAGGGGTCTGAGCCAAGTCTTCAACCACAGAGTAGTTGGAAGCAAACTTAGCATTTGGGTTATGCAAAACAAAGTTGAGGATCTAACCATGTTGATATAATTGGGGTCAGGGGCAGTTTGAGTTCCCCCTGCTACGGTATAAGCTGACGCAGAGTTCTATCCTTAGGGAAAAGGATCCTTCAGGACAGTCGGTGGTTGAGTTTTAAGCAGCTTTTGAGCTTGTTCCATAAGGGGACAAAGGCGAGTAAGGTAGTCCCCTTGGCACAACTTACAAGGGAACTTGACTTTCTTCTTTTCTTTTTTGCCCCCATCAGCATTGTTTGTGGGTTTTGGATTATTTTGGTTTCCGTCTCCCTTTTTAGATTTCTTCTTCTTCCCGTCGAGCTGTTGATTGCCCTTTTGAGAAGTTTGTGCAAAAACATTTGCATTTTGGGGAGAGGGGGAAGCCTTTGTTTCCTCCGCTGTAGACTGTTTGACAAACAACTGGTGAAGTTGCTTTGTCAAAGACTCTATAGTGGGAGAGTCAACGGATCCAACCACACCATCGACATGGGGTCTAGGCTTAGGCGTATCCGCCTCATGCGAAGGCCTTGATGCATCGGGTATGATCTCATATAAGATCCCAGACTGTGAATAAATCAAGTCCAACTACTGGGCCCTGAGTATGGCTTCTTCTTCACTCGTTACTCTTGATGTAGAAACATCCTTAGATATGTATGGAAACAGTGATTTAAGGAACCACTCTAATAGAAACTAAGGAGGAATGGTGGCTTTCATAAGGCTCTTTCGCCTCCTCCTCTCTTGGATATGATCAGAGATGTCGGTAGCCTTGTTTTGTCTAAAAGTAGACAACAAGTCCGTTCTAAAATCGTATTAGACTGAAAGCTGAAAGTGGCTAAGAAAAGCACTAGCCAAGTCTCAAAAACTACTGAAAGCAGTAGAAGGAAGCTCAATGTACCATTTTTCTGTAGTGCCTATCAAGGTCCTCTGGAATAGCCTCAATCTCACTGAATCTTAATTCAGTGAATTGGAAGAACACCATAAATGGAAGGTGGTGGCATGAGCCCCAGGATCTTCACCAGCTTTACCTTCGAACTTAGGGATATTTGAGGGCAATTTGGTGGGAACAGGTGGCCACAAGGGGTCATGCCTCACCGGGTCATTCATCAATTTTGATAAGTCTGGCAAGTTCAAAGTTGCCAGAAAGGGAATTTTGGGCCTAACTGGTGCACTAGATGTGCCATCTTGGGGATTAGAGGGTCCTGCCCCCGAATGCCCATAGGTAAATATGGGGTTTCCCCCTAACACCGGTTGTGAAGTGGGAAGGTTTCCTTGAAACGGATTCCATCTGTAAGCCACTAGATTTTGGGTGGGAGGTGCAGTGTAAGTGGTCCGGGCCATCCCCATAGAAGTTGGGGTTTGAAAGACTAGAGCAGGTATCCCTCCGCTAAACAAAGAGAAAGGAGAGCTCGTGTATCGGACCGAAATAGGGGTTTGGAAGCTTTTCCTGTAAGAGGTGTTTCTCCCAAACTGCACTCCTACATATGAAGGAGATGGACCTACGTATGGACTAGATGGGGGAATGTGTCCCCCATTCCAAGGGAATCCTTGGACAAAGCCCGAGGATCCTACCGGACCACTCTGGGTAGTGTAAGGGAAGGAATAAGGAATGGTAGGTATATTGGGGATCCCAGTAACCATGTCACCAGAAGTACCTCCTATGTTTGAGTGAACCGGTGGTTCAACCACCCGGCTCGCTGGAGTCAAATGTGTAGGAGGAAAACTATATCTAGGGGCACTTGTCAGGGGAGGTAGTACCCCTTCAATCAGAAGGGTTGAGGTGAAGACAAACAAACTTTATTCTGCAGAAGACATGACTCTACCCAAAGGAACACCTAGCACTAGTGAATCAAAAGGTCTAACCTGCACGATCACCAGATCGTTCAAATCAGTCAAGGGGGTGTTAAAATTTCTTGCGAACTCGTCAGTCTGCAATTATTCTATCTCGACTGTGTCAAAATCAAAATGCTTAGCTATCAGTTCTGGTTCACCAAGGACTTCACTTATCCCTACTGGTTCAAAAGAACCGTCTGTGTCTAATCTCCTCCTTTGGGGTAAAGGTGGAGGCTCCAATGTGGTGAGAGGAGGAAGGTTTCTCAACCTTCTTGACCTTCTAACAGGTTGGTCCTCCAGAATTAAAAATTTGAGTAATCACACCCTAATTCCAACTGAACACAAGCAAATCCATAGAGCATACACTAAAAAGATCCTAGAGTCTCAAGCAATCAAACCAGGGTATAAAGATATACTTTCCTGAAGAAAGTTGATGAACGATTACTTGGCATCCTTGAAGTGGTTCTTAGGCACAAGTGGAGGAATCACCCACCGCCCTCCTACACTTTCAACAAGGGTTACCTTCCAAGCCCATTCAAGGTGAACCAGAAATAACCTTCCGGTTTACCTAGGTATGAACCCTAAAAGACAAGAGACTAAAGGCTACCTTGGCAATACCAATAGTCTGGGGGGACAGTCGTCAGCCGAACTTGTACGCATGGGCAGGGTAGTTGAGCCTGAAACTCTATCTAGGACAGAATCCCCAGATGTGCAAAAGTCCCGGGTTATGCTTTGACAAGGATTCAGAGGGTTATCTCCTCTGTCCAAGCCTCCACGCGGCCTAGTTCTTAACTCCCATTTAAGAGGAGCTTCCTAGATACATTGATAGAGTCAAGGATTTACCTAACGAAAGGTCCACTATGTCTAAGTTTATAACTTGTGGGAAGTTTACACTTCCTAGCCCATAAGTCTAGCCTAAGCTAGTAGGTGAAAGGCCCCTAAAAATAAAACTTACCAATAAATTTTAATTTATGCGTTTATTTTAGAGGGTTGTTTCTTACTCAAGAGGAAATGGAAGTGATATACTGTATGGTGTTTTGACTCAATAAGAAATAAATGAAAAACAAGGTGTATTCAAAGCAAACTACTACTATAAAACAAACTTCTTTTCATTTTCCAAAATATGTATTGATGAATTAAATGCAACGATAAGAGAAAATAAGCCTATATTTTTGTATATTTTGAGATTATGTTTTTAAAAATGAAACAAACACTACTTATGCAAAAATCACAATGCAAAAGATTAACAATGTTTTTCTTTTCACATTTAAAAATACTCAAAAATATACTATGCATATATAATGCACTATACTTGAGTAAAATTGAGATTTATAAACTGTATAAAAGCCACAAACTGAAGCAAATAGGCTACCAGAACCAACAAACCACCAAGAGGAGGAAGGCTAGGAACTCTAGCTTGGGTGCAAACAATGACAAAGATCACTGCAGACTTACAAAGGCAAGTGACAACCAGCCATTGTCAGAAGACAGACTGGAAATAACATAGCCCAAGACCGTGATCACTGATCTGGACTAAGACACTTTAACCTACAACCCAAACAGGCCAAAATACTTCAGGATGCAAACAGTAAATAAACCAAGAAAAAAGGACTCAAGGGCTTTCAAAAAGCACAAGATGTGATCACCTGATGCATTCAAACAAACTACACAGCATTCTTAAAGAAAGTCTTTTTAGAAAACAGGGATTATAACAATAAAAGAACAAGCAAACTCTTACTAAAAAACCCCAACTTCCAGGAGTACTTGTGACTGTCTAGCAGTGCAAGTCGTGAATGATTCGCGACTATCTAGTACAGCAACCCACGAATGCAACTTGATATTCGCGACTGTTTAGTAGAAAAACCCGCGAATGGGTATAAATTTTTTCTCAAAGACAAGAAAAAACCCAAAATACTTTCAAATACTGAGTTAGGTAAGAACCAGGATAAAAAATCACAAACAGACTTCCAAGCAAAGACTGGTCAGGAAGACAGAAATGACCTACAACAGTCTAGGCTTCCCCAACCGAGTCACCAGTTCTGTTGTACATGATTATGCACCTAATAACCATAGGTCTGGGGTTACCAACATACTCAATTACTTGTAGACAATTGACTTCTGAAGTGCAGAATAGGAAATAGGAGGGTTAGAAGAACTTACTTATTAAACGAAGGTCGATCCTTGCATATCCTCTTCCTCTCTGTTCCACTTCCAAAGTCTCCAAGATTGCTCCTCTTTCACCTGTCAAGAAACACTCTTCTAGATACAAGATGATTTATATATATATATGCAGGTTACGTAAATCATATATCATACTGAAATGTAAACATTTACCAATCTACAACACATGAAACACATATGGAAGAAGTAATCTCTTTATTATCAATAATGGAAAGAGTTTAGGTTACAACCCAATGTCTAAGACAAGAACTCCTCTGCAACCAAGGGATTCTAAGTTTCACTGCTCCAAAGACTTCTGTATACAATCCACCAGCATAACTTTGCTCTCCAAGTGTGTGTCTCAAACACCCTCCCCAAGGCCTGTATTTATATGGGTGAAATAAGGCAGTTCTCGAAGGTTGGGGAAGTTGTAGCAGTTAAGGAAATTAAGTTAAATAGCTTAACTAATCTCCCATTAGCGCATGTTTTTATTTTTAAATGCTAAGAATCACATTCACAGGTCTGTAGTAGAGCAACCCGTGAATGATTCGTGACACTGTATAAGGGAAACCCGTGAATACATAGATTCGTGACTTGCTGCAAGGGAGACTCACGAATGATGCACGAGTTGTCTATAAGGATAGTCACAAATACATCTTAACATGGAAAAAATGGCAAAGTGGCTAGCTAGATAAAGGAAGAATGTATTTCATGATAAGCCAAGCTATAGTGTTTTGAGCAAACCTCTATCCATAAGTGTCCTTTTGTGTGCCAACCTAAGGGATGTTAGCACTCAGATGGAGAGGTGCCATTTAGGTGTATAACACTACTTGACCCACTATTTCAACTTTTTGAATGTTGTAAGCTGGTCTTGCACTCTCATTCTCGAGTGGACAATTTCTGCGCATGTGGGGTCCTCCACATTTCCAACATTTAAGTGGTCCTCTATTATATTGTGGATCCTTAGGCTTTTCTTCTGTGATTCCAACTGGTTTACTCGCATCTTGAGATGGCTGCTTTTGTTGATTCCTGAAGTTAGAAGGTTTGAAACCTTTCTTTCTTTGGTCAAACTTCTCATTCTTCTTGTCCTTCCATGCCTTATGGTAATATGGTGTACCTTTGCTTTGCTCATAGCAATACTTAGCCTTCCTTATTGCTTCTTCGAGAGTTCCAAGTTCATAGAACTGAATTCTATCTTTGTAAGGTTGAAGTAATCCACTCAGAAAATGTTGGACCTTCACTTTTTCATCTCTAATGTACCAGACATACCTCAACAGCTCCAAAAACTTATTTGCATATTCTTCCATGGTCCGCTGTCCCAATCTCAGCTCATGGAACTCCTTAATCTTGTCATCATAATACCTGTCAGAGAGGTATTTCTGCTTGAAACACTTCTTGAATTTTTTCCACTTAAGTCTCCTTTCACTGATCCTCTTTACTTGATTGAAGTGTTCCCACCAAATGGATTGTCTTCCATACAGATTGAATATCGCAACTCTTTCCTTCATGTTTCCTGAATAATCATGCACTTGAAAGTACTTCTTTATCCTAAGAAGCCAAGATTCAGCCTCTTGTCCAGTATTTAACTCACCATCAAACGTAGGAGGTTTAGCTTTCTTAAATTCATCTCGAGAGCGATCCCTATGGTGTCTCTTTCTTTTTATTTTATGAGAAGAATAACTTTAATCCCCGTTGGATTCTTCAAAATCAGATGATCAGCTAGAAGTCCTTCTCCTTCTCCTAGTACTGCTCTTACTGCCTTCTGGTCTTCCTATATTTCATCTAGAGTCTATCTTTGTTTGCAAGTCTGTCAAACTCTGCAACATTACATCATTCAACTGATGCTGCTCTTCCCGAGCTTTAATCAAGCTTCTCATAGTGGCTGCAACATCTGATAGTGTCTCTTGGAATCTCCTTCCATTAGACTCTATGTCATCATTTTCGTTACAAACATTTTCTCCTATGGCATCTTGGGCACGCTCGTAAGAATCCCGAGCATCATATCCATCATGGGTTCTCATAACTAAACCACCACTTACTTATCAAACTGCACTACCTGGAATACTGCCCTTGAAGGTGACTATGATTCTGCAAATGTGTTAGTAACACAAGTTTTAGATGCATAACATTGATATAAACTAGCATTAAGTACCCTCTCCTGGAAAAATTATAAAATTACAAGTTTTCCCAAAACATAGAATTTTATTCCTCAAATAACGTTTGTCTCAGGGGGACGATAGGAGTCAAGGGGGCTTTCCCCCTTGTGGCTTCCCTGTTCCACTGCAGGGCGAGTTAAGGGCAGCGCCCTCATTTTTTTTTTTTGTAAATCTTTGATTTTCGCGCAATCTAGCGCATAAGATCGCTGCCACTTTCTCCTTTTTCAGCCCCAAAAATCCACTGAAAAACCACTAAAATTCCTACTAAAAAACATTCAAAATCTACTAAGAAATCCCATTGAAAACTCAAAATTTCCTTGTGCAGAATTGGGTCTCATTCCAACTAACAATCTGACATTTCTGCGGGAAAATTGCCAAAACTTCCGATCGGTGATCCGATCCTCAATCATTTTTCGAAGACCTTATACTCAAACAAAATTTTCAAATTTTCTTCTCATCAGCTATCAAAAGTACTAATCACTATGGCATCAATAGTTGAAGCCTCTATTTGTCGGAAGGATAGTTCACTGGCTAGCCGCAATGGTGGACGTTCAATCCACTAACCATCGCCGATGGCTGACGACTCCAGGACTAAAAAAAATTTCAAAATTTTCCCCTTTAGTCTTCCTTATCGCCGCTTGAATGGCTCAATTCTCATCTTTTTGTCGGTGAAATAGTTCCATCAACAGCCGCAATGAGGGCCCATCATCTTCGATCTTCTTCCAATCGACGACCCAATCTGCTGAGGCATAACCTGATCGGTATCGGCAGTCTCTTCTCGTTGGAAGACTAGTGCTCTAGGATTGTGAAATGGAGGCAAATGAAACACTATCTTATTCTAATAGTCAATCATTTCAGGCCTGAGAAAAAAAAATTAAACTGTCTTTATGGCGTCGACGATCGGAGGCCTTACCCGTTGGACGTGTAGTTGTCTAGCCATCTGCAATGGTGGCGCTCAATCGACTAAGTATCGACAATCCTTCTGTCTAGGTGTTCCGATGTGCCGAAGGCCAAAACACTTCGAAAATTTTTCTAAATTTTCCTTCCAACTGTCCTCCATCTAGTATGCTTCCACCTAGCTCTCTGCTACATCGGAATTCCTTCCCGTGAAGTGTTTCGATGAACCGATAGTTCAAACACTTAGAAAAATTTGTGGAATTTTTCTGTCATCCACTTCTGATCTTTGCTGGGAAGAAATAAATGTTGCTTCTGTCACTGCATCTTCGTGGTCCATTCAGGCCCATTTTGCAACATGACCTCTGATACCACACTCTAACGTCCTCGACCCTCTGACCGGCGAAGAGGATGCTACCATGGCGTTAACCATCTGGGTTACTAGCCCCATGAGCATGTACATTCATAAAATGGTAGAATGCTGAAACAGAATGCATTGAAGTAGAACATACAGAGATGCAATTATTTATCATACACAGCGGAAGCAACATACATTCACACAAGCGTTCATTCCACATGTTCATCATAATCATTAACAGTAAATATAGTTGCAGAAGTAAAATAGACAAGATTACTTATCTTATAAAGAACGCGTTCCACAACCAACTATGTCGCTACAACGTTCCACCCAACCATAGGCCAGCGTGCTCCTTAATCTCTTTGCAACCCTGCCACCCCTGAATTGGGCATGATTCCCCAATGAATAAGGAACAAGCAGGCTTACACATATCCAAGGATACACAAAACATAGCCAAGGCAACGTAGTTGGGTTTATCAGGCCATCAACAAGATAGCCAAGCCAACATGGTCATGTTTATCAAGCCATCAAGGAGCTAGGAAAGGCTAAATGCTAAGCTGGTGAGCCCATTACAGATCTAGGAACACCTACACCAGAACTAGCCTAACTTCTAAGACACCCACACACACCCAACACAAGGAATCAGTCCCTTCTCTGCTACACAGTCCCTCAGGCCCTGACTTCCCTTCCAGTGCTATTCAGGGGTTGTGGAGAAGAAAGCCAGCCCTCTAGCTCTGTCTGTGTAGTTTCCAACACACCAGGTTTATCAAGCAATCCAAGCCCCCATCCCTACTCCCAACACAGTCTGAAGACCAACCACTGCATACACGCAGTCACACAAGCAGTTCACAGCTTGGGCAAGGAAAACAACTCTCGGGTCATTCTTGTCCCTATCATGGTTAAAATGAATCCCAACAACCTACAGTAGTCCAACACGTAGAAATAACACATCCAACAAAGCATGGGGAAACAATAGCAATGAACAACATGGGGAAGACCCCAACCCCCGGCTCCACAATGGGATGAAGCATCCAAAAAATGATTACATAATCTACACTGGGGAAAGAAATTGGACTCCCATCCTATGCATGAGGAATATCATACACGTAGAACACAATCCGTATAGGAACCACAGATAACCCTCTGTAGAAAACGTGAATGACAAGTGAAACTGCTCCCTCTCTTGGCTGCAGGAGACCAAACAAAAAAGGAAATCCTTTGTGTGAGAAATAGGATGTTTTCTCTGTGTGAGGTTGAACATATAATGGAGAGAATGGCAATTCGGAAGTGTGTGAGCAGTTTAGCACCGTCGTGGAGAGAGTGGAAATCTTCTAGAGTTCTCTTCCTTTTCCCAACGTGAGGTTTCATTGCTGGTGGACTGTGTAAGTGGGGCAAGGACTGACAATCCTTCCACCCCCACTCCCAAAACAATAACTGCCTCAACTACTCAACTGAACGTTTAAGGTGGTAGTTGGATAAGACAAGGAAAAATGGGAAAATAAAACAGGGTGGTGGCACATAGATTTTTCCCATTGGTTCAAGGTTTGACATCCCCCCCCTTATCCTTGTGAGAATCATGCCCTTTTCATTATGGTTGTAGTGGGCACAACTGGTTGGGTTCATTTAATTAAAGATGTATATTTACATGAAGACAAAACTTAACATGTTCGCCGCATGCCCCGATATACCATCGGTGACAATTTCAATACAAAAAATAGCATAACCAATTGATGGTGGGGCCTTGGCCTTTAGCTCCGAACCACGATTATTTACAATATATAAATCTAGTGCAATGGGGTCAAAATCGGGGTGTTACAGAGTCATTGTAAGTCAAGGAAATAGTCCCCACCATTGTGTTAAGGATAAACCTCCTTGTTGGCTAGAGGAGGAAAAGTCCCCACAAGTTGTGGGGCACTAGGGTTATTAGACAGTCCTAGAGATGTCAGCTCTAGTAAGTAATTGCTAAGTGAGGCCGAAATGATGGAGTGGGTTCCAAGTGAACAGAAGAATATAAATAGAGAGTGAGTCTCTCTATTTAGAAAACACACACTCACTCATTGGGGCGCATGAGTGAGAGAGGAGAAGCTCTCTCAGTGAGAGAGAGAGAGACTGCTGCTATCTGGAGATCATCTTATTGTTTTCCAGTTTTACCTTTGGTGATGATTCTATCTCTGAGTAAGTTACAGGGTTTTCTCCTTTATGGTTTCCTAGAGGAAAATTCTTTGTGTCTCTTGTCTCTTGTGTTGTCCTTGTGTTTTATTGATGTGCATGTTATTCTCTTACTTAAAGATCCTAAGATCATAATGGTAGCTTGAATGATAAAAATATAACATGGTATCAGAGCTAACCTGAGAAGAAGACATCGTGCAGCTGTAGAAGCTAGGGCTTATTACTTTTTGGGTCTCTCTCCGCAATACATCATCAAAAGTATGCTAGGTTGACTCTCCATTGAAGGGCACATCTTTCTATCGAAGCAGAATTTGATTCTGGGCATTTTCAGTTTTCGGTGTGAAATTAGGGCTTTCTACAGAAGAGGAATTTTTGAGTGAGAACATCATAGGATTGATCTACTCATCAAAACCTAAGTTTAGAGACCTATATCAGGTTCTATGGTTGGGTGAAACTTTGGGAAAGTCAAACCCTAGTTTGACCCCGAGCTAGAAAAACCCTAAATACCAAAAACTGATAAGTTTTGGTACATTCGCTATAGCCCAAGATTGGATAAGGTTCAAGAGCTGAAAATAGCAAAGGCCAAAAATAAAATCTATATTTACACTGTAGCTAAAATTCAGCCTCAGATTCGCTATCGTTTGGGAGATATGATCCCTCCAAGTTAGGGTTCCAGCCTCTTCCAGAATTCATCCCTAAACAGGACACCTAGGGAGAATTGCTATATCTTGGGCTACATATGTCCAAATGAGATTTATGAAGTTGTTAAAAAAGGTAAAAAACTTTAATTTCTGCGGTCTAATATTCAGACTTAGAAGATGAACCTGTGACACATGGAAGTCCGTACAACATCTCCATTCTGAACAGTCCTGTAATAGGTCACCTTGGGAAAAGGACCATAAGTCCCAATTGGTGAAAAAAAATTTGATTAAATATATGGTGTTGGAATAGGGACATGTGAGGATACCTTAGTGCTACATTTAAGACACGGAGGAGTAGGAATTTTGGAGATACCTTAGAAACAGTAGCAGGCATTTATGCAAAAGAAAGTGGAAAACTAGGGCTTCCTGCTTCGGGAGCTTCCCTCCACTGTTTTCAGAAAAGGGGTACATTGGAAAGCTCCATTTGAAGAGATATATATTTATATCCAATCAGATTTAGAAGATTCCAATTTTTGAAAATTAGGGTTTCTGTGACAAACCCTAGATCAGCTAGCCCAGGAACCAGGACGGACACCTCAAAACGATAAGATCTAATCTTTCACTATTTTCATTTGAGGTTCTCATTTCAAAGTGATCTGTCACATCAGCTTGATGAAAAGCTTGGGGAATTTGACAACTTCCAATTCTAGAAGTATATGATCTCTCTAAATAAAATGGATTGGACACCTACATGAGTATAGAGGTTCTAGTTCCATAGGGAGATGAGGCTAGAAGCCTTACACAAGGAGAACTTGGCCAAGGCCAAGAAGATCATTTATTTTTCAGGCACGAATCAACTTGTACTATAGGTGTATTCCTTAAAGACACCAAATATGTTTGATTCCTTGACCAAGATATTTGAAGTGAAGAACAAAAATCAGAACATGAACTTAAGAAACCAGTTGAAAAATGTGAAGATCGAGAATGCAAAGACCATGCAGTCATACTTTACAAGGGTCTCTCAAATCAAAGAACAACTTGTAGTGGTGATGTCCACCCTAAATGGCCTCCCAGGATCATGGGATTCATTCATTCGAGGAATGTGTGCTAGAAGGAAGTGATTACTTTCAGCAAACTTTGGGAAGAAGAAGAAGCTCGACTCATAAGAAGAGAAGAGAAGATGGGAGCAATTGAAGAACAAGCTCTCACCATCGAAAGAAGATCCCTCAAGCGATGAGGAATATGAAGGACTCAATTCTTAAAGAACCTCTTATCCATCTTGAGAGATTGGATAATAAATGATGAAGTCGTGAATGAAGAAGATGATGAAGTATAAGGATCAAGAAGGAGTCTACCCACGAAACAATTAAAGATAAGTATTCAATTGTTTTTGTTATGCATTTGTTTATATTCAGTTGATGTATTATGCATGATAGAATGTTTGCATTAACAATAGTATACTACTAATATGCATGTGATGGGTAAGTAGCTCATGGTGTTATACAACTCTCCATTGCTACTTATCTAGAATGAAACCTCTTTGTTGATATATTGGATTAGTGCACAATCTCAATGTTATCCTGGTAGAGATGGAAGGCATCTAGAAAATTTTCTGTGAGATATGGATGAATGTTGTATTGGCTAAAATAGTTGCATGATCATATATTTATGCATAAGAGTTTTCCAGTATGAATATTCCTTATGAAAATTTTCTAACCATACAAATGCATTTGAATTGTAGGAAAGATCGTATACATAATCACCTACAAGCAAACAAGGATGAAACTTGTTCTGAAGAACAAGTGACGACAGTTCAAGATGAAGAATAATATGATGAATGTAGTGACATCATTGATGCAGAACCTTCCAGATATGAAGAAGTAACCAAGAATACCAGTTCAAGAAGAATGATGTCTAGGATGCAGTATTGAGACCTAAAGAGAAGTTCATAGTTCCATCATGCAGTAGATGGAAACATCGTGGGATACAAAGCAAGATTTGCAGCACGAGGCTTCTCACGAAAAGAATGCATAGACTATGAAGAGACATTTGCAGCCAGTAAAAATTAAACAACATACATGATGAGATTGATGAAGATATTAAACTTTGCTACAAGGTTGAAGATGAAATTCTATACATTGGATGAATACATAGAATACTAGTACCATAGGAAGCTACTTGTCACTCATGTACAGAATGTTTTAGTACATAGAGTACAAAAGACAGAGGGAGTATGATGCTTCGCTTCAGAGGGAGTGACTACAGAAAATCTAAGGTTCAACATGGTACGACAGGATGGATAGATTACTAATGAATCTAGGTGTTACTGAGAGTAAAGCAGATTCCAACCTTTGCTTCAAGGTTGAAGGCGGAAGACCAGTGATGCTCCTGTTATGTGACGATGTACTATTTTTCTAGGCATGGTGGTGTGGTAGAATATGGATGGAATATTCCTTGGACAAGGGAAGTCTGTAGTAGAGATCTTGAAAATATTTGGGATGATGGACTGCAAGGCTATGGCCACACCTATGGAATCAAACCTGAAGCTATTGAGTGATGCTTCATTAGAGTCAGTTGATGCTATGATGTATCGTCAGATGATTGGGTCCTTAATGTACCTGACAAACACAAGACCAGATATTTGCTTTGCTATGAACACCTTGATCCAGTTCCTGACAGATCAGAGACATGTTCACTTGATTGTTGCAAAGCATATTCTGAGGTACCTGAAGGGTACAGTTGATTATGGGCTCAAGTACAACATGAATCAGAAGATTAACCTGGAGGGTTATGTTGATTCAAATTGGGCAGGTAGTGCCATCGATAGGAAGAGAATTTCAAGGTGTTGCTTCAGTATGGGATCAGGTGTGATCATTTGATTTAGCAGGAAGCAATCTTGTGTGGCACTGAGTACAGCAGAAGCAGAGTATGTTGCAGCTTGTTCAACTAGTTGTGAGGCAGTATGGCTGAGGAAGCTACAGTCTGATTTATTTGATCTCTATTTGGATGCTACTTGTATACATTGTGACAACCAAAGTTGCATGAAGTTGTCATAGAATCCAATGTTCCATGACAAGTTGAAGCATATCGAGATCAAGTATCACTATATCAGGGATATGGTGCAGAGGGGAGTAGTGAAGCTCCAGTATGTTGCGATGGAGGAACAGATATCTTATGTATTGATGAAGCAATTGGCTATGTTGAAGTTCGAGTACTTCAAGGAGAAGCTTGGTGTTATCCAGATCGAGGTTTCCTCCAAGGGAAAGTCATGAGACCCATAGTCATTCTGACATGGTGAGAGGATTGGTTCCTTCCATGGTCAGATGTAAGGGCTGAGCCATTCTATCATGGTGAGACAATTGGTTCCTTCCATGTCAGATATGAGTGTTGCCCATTCTGTTGAGTAGGACAGATGTAAGGGAAACTACCATTATGGGAATGGAGGCACTTGGTCAGTTACCAGGAAAACTCAGTCTAGGACTGAGAATCCATTCTGATGTGACAGAGGGATGTGTTCCCACTTGATCAGATGTAAGGGTTGAACAATTCTATCATGGCTAAAGGATTAGGTTTCTCCCATGTCAGATGTGAGTGTTGTACATTCCGACGTGTAGGTCAAATGTAAGGGAAAATTCCATTCTCTAGTAGAATGGAGGCACCTGGTCAGTTACTAGGTAGCTCAGTATAGGACTAGGGTCCATTCTGATATGAATTTTGGGATGTGTTCCCTCATGATTAGATATGAGTGCAATCCCTTCCATCATTGTTGTTGGGATGTGTTCCCTCATGGGTGGATGTAAGTGCATATCCATTCCATCATTGTTGTTGGATGTGTTCCCTCATGGGTCGATGTAAGTACAGAGCCCTTCCATCATTATTGTTGGGATTTGTTCCCTCATGGGTGGATGTAAGTGCAGAGCCATTCCATCATTGTTGTTGTGATGTGTTCCCTCATGGGTGGATATAAGTGTTGAGCCTTTCCGATAGGGTTGTTGGGATGTGTTCCCTCATGATCAGATGTGAGTGCTGTGCCTTTCTGATGTGATTGTTGGGATGTGTTCCCTCATGATCATATGTGAGTGTTGGGCATGCCATTTTGATGAGCAGGTTAGATATAAGTGCTGAAGAAGACCTACATAGAGGCTAGGCCTACAACTAGCATGGAAAAGGGCTAGCTCTATAGAACTTCCAGTGACAAGAAGAATCATGAGATAGCACCAGTGATGATCCAGATCCAGTGATGATGATCCAACAGTGATGATCCAGATAGAGTGATGATCCAGATCTAGTGATGATCCAGATCCAATGATGATCCAGATCTAGTGACAATGTCAAGTGATGATCCAAATCGAGTGATGATCCAGATTGAGTGACAATGTCCAATGATGATCCAGATCTAGTGATGATGATCTAGATCCAGTGATGATCCAGATCCAGTGATGATGATCCAGATCGAGTGATGATCCAGATCCAGTGATGATGATCTAGATTGAGTGATGATCCAAATCCATATGAAGATGAATTGAAGATGACGAGGACTTGGTGATGACCAAGATGATACAGAGAAGAAGACTTGTGCTGATAAATTGTGTCGAGAGAATACCTTCCTAGTTAAGAGGGAGTCTTGATGTAATTGTAACTTCAGAATGTATTCACTTGTATTTATTATCTATTCTAACCCGATGTTCATTCCAGCATTTATTGTAATTTACTTGAGTCATGTCATACCCCTATTTTTATTCCGATAAGTTTCTATAATGAGAAAGTCATGTCAAGTCATTATGGGTAACCCTCCTATTGGTCAAGGGTTAAAGTCCCCACAGTTGTAAGGCCCTAGGGTTATTAGAATATCCTAGTGAATTCGACCCTAGGTGAGTCATTGTAAGTTAGGGAAATACTCCCCACCATTGTGTTAAGGATAAAACTCCTTGTTGGTCAAAGGAGGCCAAGTCCCCACAAGTTGTGGGGCACTAGGGTTATTAGACACTCCTAGAGATGTCTACTCTAGTAAGTAATTGTTAAGTGAGGACGACATGATGGAGTGGGTTCCAAGTGAACAGAAGAATATAAATAGAGTGTGAGTCTCTCTATTTAGAAAACACACACTCACTCATTGGGGCGCATGAGTGAGAGAGGAGAAGCTCTCTCCGTGTGAGAGAGAAAGACTGTTGTCGTTGGGAGATCATCTTACTATTTTTCGGTTTTACCTTTGGTGCTGATTCTATCTCTCAGGAAGTTATGGGGTTTTCTCCTTTATTGTTTCCCTGAGGAAAATTATTTGTGTCTCTTGTCTCTTGTGTTGTGCTTGTGTTTTATTGCTGTGCATGTTATTCTCTCAGTTAAAGAGCCTAAGATCATAATGGTAGCTTGAATGATAAAAATATAACAATAAACACATAACAAAAACATTATCTGATGCAGGGAATTCTAAACAGAGAACAAATTCCTTACATGTAACTAGAAACGCATTAGAATAACTAGATAGACATGAAAATGAAGCTTACAGAGGGACACAAATTGAACATTAAACACTGTGATGAATCTCAAACATTTGAGGCATACTTTGCATTAATACTTCCAAGAAAGTTTGTAGAGATAAAAAACCAAGCACATATGATTCAAAAATGAATGTCAAAACTCATTTTTCCTCTTTTGAGGGTATATTTATAGTGTCATGCGATCTCAAGAACACCCTCGAAACAAAGCCAAATTCAATTGATCAAAATAGGGAATAAATCCTAGCAAATTATGGTCTAGCAGATTCACCATGATCACGAGCTAATCAAGAAAGCATGTTGGGTTGTGTGTGATGGGAAAAAATAGAAGCTAGACACCTGGAACTCAGGCTTGGTTGATAAAAAATGAACTCTCATGGCATCCTCGAATGACCTGCAACAATTTCAATCATCCCTGCATATTTAACCAGTGAAATAGTTTTCAACGGTAGATCTGCACTTGCTTGGATCTTGACCATTCATTCTCGCCCCATTGTGATCCATACAGTGAATTTTATGGCTCCAATTTGTAAGTGCAATATCCAATAGGAGGAGGACACGTCATTCAAGCATGTTTCTCATTGTGCAAGGGATTCCCAAGTCTGAGTGTACAAGTTCATACTGCAGAATTATTTTCTATCGTAGATCTGATTCTACCTTGAATTCGAGCCATTGAAAACCGTGGGTTCTACCCAATGTTGCATATCAGGAGATCTCCTTACCTCATGCATACAATGCTTTTTTTCACACCATTTATATTAGGTCGATTCTTTCTCAGCCATTGATATGAGATCAAGCTACGGGATGTCGAAAAGTGGAAAATGGGATCTCTGCTTTTCACGACCAAATTTCTTATGTTTATGCTTTCTTCCTTTCTTCTCTCTTTCTGGCCGTTGATCGTCCACAAGAAAATTATTGACCACCAATCTTGGGAATCACAAAAAGTAGGTTCATCAACTTTTACGGTCATGATTCTGCATTTTTTGCTTCCACCTTACTTCTTCCTCCTTCGGTGGAAAGAGAAACGCTGATTCTCCATCTTTCACAATTGCGATTCTTCCTTTTTCGCTTCCACCCTTCTGATTCCTCCTTCAGCAAAAAGTGAAATGCATACTCTCCATATTTTGTGACTACAATTCTACCTTTTCCTATTCTTCCTTTACGCTTCTGTTCTTTTTTCCGGAACGTTTATTTATGCAAAAGTGATCCTTGGTCATTGGATCTTGGATTGCAAAAAGAGGAAGGCGGATTTACGATTTTTTATAACAAAAATTTTCCATTTCCTCTTTCCTCTCCTAATTTTTCCTTGGAAGAAAGAATTTTGGGCCTTTTATTTTCTCCGTTGTACATCATGGCTGCCCATTTGCTTCCATCCTTTGAATTTGATATAGCTTTTCTTATTTAGGCATATTTATATGACTAAAACACACAATTTTCATTAAACTTTCACTTCAAAGCAATGAATAAACCCATCAGAACATGTAGAAACCCCATCAATATCCTTCAAAGTCATGTGACATGGAGAAAATTTTCCCTTAACCCCTCATTTTTCACTGGCTTACTCTTTTATAGGGGGGGAATTAGTGTGGGTGTATTTATAGAAATCCTCCAATTTAGCATAGGTGCTAACAACGGCTCAAACTTGAGGATGTTATCCTCCCTATGAGGTAGAAAATAACTCCATATACCAAGTGCCTACTCCATTGGGCCCTCTAAACCTACAAAAACCCAAACTAATTGCACCATTTTGTGCTATCGAACAGGCCCATTGCCTCAAAATTTGTTGTAGTGCTTGTAACTTCAAATTTACATAAAAAGAAAAACCAGATGATGACTCCCCTTGGGGAACTTATAGCCTTCACCTTGGTCTTTAATTATATCAAAGGGCCATACACACATGAAATATTAAAATGAAATGATATATACAATGACATGGAAATGAGCTTACTTTACAGAAAATAGTGTTTGAGGAGGCTCCCATTTACAGAAGCTCCAGATACCAGAACACCCTCCATCTCTTCCAATAGGTAGGAATTCTTTCCTATGAAAGATGAAATCTTGTAAGGTCCCTTCCACATGTGATCAAAATTACCATGATTCCATTTCTCTTCATGTGGTGTATCCCACAAAAAAACTACATCCCCCAAGTAGAAATCATCAAGCTTCATCTTCTTATCAAAGATATCTTTCATTTTATCATGAAATTTTTGAGTTCTATCAAACATTTGCTCCCTTTGCTATTGCAGTTCAATTAATGGATACATCCTCCTCTAAGTTGGATGGGTTTCAATTTCCTCTTCTTGTATAAACTTCATGACTGGAAATCTCAAGGAACTAGGAAAAATTACCTCAAAACCATAAACTAGCTAGAATGGTGAGGTACCAATAGACTTATTTACACTGATTATGTCATCCCACAAAGCATGAGTCAATTTTGTGTGCCAAGCCTTCTTGTTTTCCTGCAACATATTTTTGATGATCATTGTGAGGCTCTTATTTTATGATTCTTCCAACTCCTTTTTTTGTGGATAGTAGGATATGGAATGTCCTAACTATATGTGATATTTGAAGCAAAATTCCACCATATTCTTTGAATTGAATGCAGGATCATTTTCAATGATTATATTCCTAGGAACCCCAAATCTTGTTAATATATGATCCTCTAGAAAATGCATAATTACTGTCTCGATGGCTTGTCTTGTGGGGACGGATTCGATCCATTTAGTGAAATAGTTAGTGGCAGTGAGGATCCACTCATGTTGTCTTGAGGAATATTGGTTTATTTATCCAATAAAATCCAACCCCCATTGTTGGAAAGGGGCCTCAACATGTATGGGATTCAGAGGAAATGATAGAAGCTTCCTCCCTCCTTCAAAGATCTGACATTTGTGGCAGGAATCAACTTTCTTGTGAGTATCAAAGAAGATAGTGGGACAATAAAATCATGCACTCATGATCTTGTTCACAGTGGCATTCCAATAGTGGTGACCTCCACATTCTCCTGCATGGGATTCTTCAATGAGCTTCCTTGCCTCCTTCTCATTACCATAGTTCAACAACACCCCTCATGGTTCCTTCCAATGCAATTTTCCATCTATGATGCAAAAAATAGATGCTTTCTACTTGATAAATATGACCCTTGTCCTACCCATACCCTATCGAGATTGCATATGTTGTAACAAAAAGATGATACCAGTGTACCATGGGTATGACAAGAAATACTTAGCTATTGGGGGATCTGGCTGTCCCTTAGGATATTTCTCTTCTGTTGACAATTAAACAATTATGTGTAAGCTAAGAGCATCACAATTAGATTATGCCATGAGATTTTCTAGTTCCTGGAATTTTATCAGTTTTGTGGGATTGATCTCCAAGTAATATTCTATAAGGAATGCTATCCATTTTCCCCTTCTACCCTCACGATCCGGTTGGGTTAAGATATTGTTCACAGCACCGGTGGGAACATGGGAAATAATGTGAGAATGAAGGATGTACACTCAGAACTCTTTTAATTCATGCACTAGAGCATAATTATGTTTTTTGAAGATGTATTTTAGGGGAGCATCTCTCCGGGTTTTTCTGTAAAAGGAAATGGGATGCTCATGCCCCTCATGATTCTTCTATAGCAATACCCTTGCCACTTTGTGCTCTGAGGAAAATGAAAATATGAGGAAGTCTTTAGAAAAATCAGTGCTTGCAACTACAGGTGCTTCAGATATAGCCTTCTTGATATCCTCAAAAAATTGTTTTGCTTTAGGTGTCCACTTGATTTCTTTGTCCTTTCCTAGCATTTTCATTATATATCTCACTATTTTATTAAAGGAAACAATGAATCTTCTCATAAAATCTAGCTTGCCCAAAAAGGATTGAACCTCAACTGTATTTCTAGGGAGTTTAATTTTATAATCCTCAACCCTATTTGGATCTATCTTAACGCCTTCCTAAGAAATTATGTGCCCCAACAACTTCCTTTCCTTCATGGAAAAGAATGACTTCTTCAAATTCAGAGAGATGCCAATTTTTCTGCACTTTCTGAACATTCTTAGCAGGTGTGCAATGTGTTCCTCATTGGACTATGAAAATACAATGATGTCATCCAAATAGATTACCAATATATTAACCTTTTCATCCGCTAAATCTATGTCCATGGCCCATTGGAAAGTTTCCCCTACATTCATGAGTCCAGAGGGCATCTTTGCATACATGAATGTGCACAAGAGTGTTGTGCAAGTTGTCTTCTCTTCGTCTTCTAGCTGCACCACGATTAGGGATAATTTTAGGGGCGAAATTTAGCCCATGGGTTATTTTTAGGGGTTTTTCTTCAAAAACATATTCGCCATTGTGCATTTTTTGAAGCCTTGTTTCACCCAATTTTAATGGGGTAAACTTTTTTCACCCTAAAAATTGCCAAATTATTATATAAATGATATAAAATACTTGGAAATTAAAATATTTTTTGAGAAATATCACCAAACATTTTATAGTTGGCATTTTAAAAATTGGTAAGTTTCGCCAACATTTATATACTTTTAAATAAGTATGGTTCCTTAAAATCATCCCTGACCACGATCTGATTATAGCCTGAGAAGCCATCGAAGGTGGAGATCCTTTGGGAACCTACTACCCTCTTCAAAATATGGTCCATTTTAGGAAGGGGTAATGATCCTTCAAAGAAACTATATTCAAGTTCCTAAAATCAATGAATTGGATGAGCTTAACTTTGGGATCTCACATTTCAAAATTAGAGGATATTATCATTTCTATTTGGATGGATACACTCGATTCCCACAACATTAATGTTAGCAGTATTGTTACAGGAGAATGCTTGGAAAAGATTAGCTGCATAGATATTTCAAGTTTTAACTCTGAAATCATAAAGAAAGTATTGAAACATTTATATTATGGATTTGCATATGATGAAATAACCCACAATATTTTCACATCAAATATTAAAGGAGTTTGTTGCGTATGGTCTAACAGATTCTATAATGATGTTGGAGAAATTAATGAATTTTATGATAGTTATAGTTCTGAAGATTCTAGCGATGAAGAATATGAAAACTCCACTAATGAAGAAAAATGAGTGAACAATGACTCCCATAGAAATTGTTAATGTTTACAAATTTCAACCAGCTAAGAATTTGAATATTGATTGTTTGTGTAGCAGTTTTCCAAAAGCTAATAATTTGATTGTTTCACTAGTAGTTGGTGAAATTTGATTGGAAGTTTATATTTTATTTTATGAACTGAACAGTGAATAATTATTATTTAATTCTCATTGTTGTAATAGTTGTGTATATGCATTTTTATTATATTTCTTTCGGCTTATTCTATCAATCATTAGTTACATTTATTAGTCATTGTGTATTGTTATTGAGTTATTACACCAATTAATGATGTTGGCAAATTCATACCATCTCAAAGTGAACTTTAGTGTGGTAATATTTTATTTAAAATAAGCATTCTTCTTAGATACCTAACATTATAATAATTATACTCCTAAATATCTTAGTAAGTACATTATAGAGTCTCATTTCCAACGTCAAACTTCAATGCATATAGAGGAATATAAAAGAAGATGTTTTTTAAGATTTTATTAAATAACTCTCTAAACTTGTTATCGAGTAAGAAGGTGGCAACATAGACAACCCTACAATTGGCGATAAACCCAGGGTTGGAATTTCAATTCATCTTTACCCTTCAGACTAAATTTTTTTGAGGTTTTGAATTCTTATATTCCCCAATGTTTTGTTTAAAAAGTTACCCTTTAATTGTGTGCCTTCTGTTAATAAATAAAATTCCAAACAAGGCTAGAAGCCCCTAGATTAGGGTAAATTACTATCTGCGTAATTTAATCTCATGTTTAAGGTTCAGAGTCACGAATAAAACCTACATTATTCTCCTTGGCTTTAATAGGAAACCAATACAACTTCATGATGCCTGCTGGAAGATACAATACATATCAAAATGGCTTAGAACTCTTATTATGTTGCTAGAGCAGCTCATATTTTGCACACATAAATTAATAAAATAGAAATTTTTATGAATTTTTTTAACACATGTAATATAAATCATCTAAATATGAGTATAGTAATTTAAAATTTTGATTATAAATAATTATCAAGATACAATTAAGTTACAAACATTTTTTATGAATAACAAATATATATATATATATATATATATATATATATATATATATAAAGACTATAAGTAATTAAAAAACAACTAGACCAACCAATCATACACTTATAACTACTACCCTAAATGTTACACTTAATCATTAGACAACAACATCCAAGTCCATACACTAATGTTGATGATCAACCATAAATAAAAGTCACTTACAACTACTACCTTAAATGTTACAATTAATAATTAAACAACAATATGCAAGTCCATACACTAATGTCGATGATCAACCATAAATTAAAATTTAAGACGTTTTACAAAAACAATCAAACTTCAAAAATACATTAAGGAAAATTTACCCCTTAAATAAGACGGCTTATAAAAATAATTAACAGTATTTGGCCCATCAAATTCCAACCAGTAAACATGACAAACAACTCAATTCAATACAAAGCTCTTAGAATCCAATGACAATTCCATTGATAAAGAGGTGGATGATAAATAGCATCAAGGTGTCATTGACCGAACACCTTGGATCTCACTACTTATAATGTACATGTGAATTTCATCACAAATTATATGCTATCTAGTTATATGTGGTTGATCCTTTATTTATATCAAGAATAACATTCAAACATATTAGGATTGTAAAATATTCAAATTCTATAAAATATTTATATAATTATTAAGAAATTTGGCGTTACATGAAGAATAAACACATATAAATACATCATTTTATATTTAAAGATATTTAAAAAATAGTAATATAATACTTTATAATTTTTATTTACATGTTTTTGTTTTTAAATATTGCTAAATATTAACAAATTGGTACAAACCAATCTTCACAACTATACCAAAACTTATGGAGAA
Organism: Pseudotsuga menziesii; assembly: GCA_001517045.1. Classification (NCBI taxonomy): domain Eukaryota; kingdom Viridiplantae; phylum Streptophyta; class Pinopsida; order Pinales; family Pinaceae; genus Pseudotsuga; species Pseudotsuga menziesii. Next base: position 236,432 of record LPNX010375160.1, read on the forward strand.
GAACACAACCTTGGATATGTTTTCTTCCCAACATAAGACTTAAAACTAGGTGATGCTTATTGACTAAGACTTAAGTTCAGCAAGAACACTAGTTAACACTCATTGCCTCTCCTACCTCACAAGCACACTCTTGCCAATAATTAACAAAAGTAAAGTCACAAAATCAAATTAAACATGGGATTTTTTTAGGGATGATGCCTTTGACTTACTACACCACCCACGGGGTCTTCACTTAGTGAAACCATGCCATAGCACGTTCATTCGTGGCATATGAAACAATACCCCTAATTTCAATAGTTATTGGAAAATGCCTCCCAAAATCATTCTTTTTAACCCCCTCCCAATATGCCTTCCCAATTTTAAAAATCCCATATTTTCACTATATATTGCATGTATCCATTTTTTCATTTACATTTTTATACCCTTTCATATTTCTACCTAGTATATTGACATGATACCCCACATGCATTCTACAATGCACCTTGCTTCTTTCGATGTATATTGTTGATGCACATTACTTCACCCACAATGATCAACACCACAAAGATCACATTCCTTTCATAATAACTAAATAGGCATTGTTTCAAAAGTATGGAAAGTTTAAACATCAACTCCAAGGTTGCATGGATCCATGTCTACAAAGATACATTGAGTAAGAGTGCAGTAAGTACGAAACATGATCCCCAAAAATGGGGGATGCAAGTACAAGAGTATAGTTATAGCCTAATACCACATAAAAATAAATGTATAAAATAAGATAGACATGCATTGCATAAATGGGAATTTCAAGTTTTAAATAAGACTCTAAATTTTTAACTTCAAATTTTAATATTCAAAAGATAAAATAGTAATAGTTGCTCAATTACAATTTACTATTTATTACAATTACTAACATTACAGATTAGCATTCAACAATACATAAAAGTATATAAAGCATATCTAACTTTGTAAAAAAATATCATTCTCAAACTTTTAATCACTCCAATGCAATATAAATAATGGTTAAAAAGATAGAGACTTACCAAATGTCAGGATAGGAATGAACAGTTGTGAAATCAATTCCTTTGATTTGGTTATTGGTGATGAAATTTTTCCCCATAGAGGAGCCTGGATCGATCTCAGTTTTGTTTTCTCCATAAAATTCTTCCAAACCCACCTCTAGAATATGGTTTCCATCAATGGATTTCATATGGCTATTCATCTCCTCATTCCACCCCTATTTGATCATCACAACCAAAGAACTACCATGTTTACTGATAATGCTCACACACAACCATTACCAAAATAATTAAGTGCAAGAATGAAGAATTATAAAGAGAATCCTAGAATCCTAGAAAACTATAAATACACAAGATATAAAACTGTGTTGTTCAATAGTAGAAAGAAGACCTTAAACACGACATCTGTGTTTGAATTCTGGTTACAATTGTTTTCCACTTTCTAGTTCTGATTCAAAAATACAATGTGTTAGGTGACTTGGATGGTCCTCCTAGAAGGATAACTTTGACAATGGCTCGTTCTTGAGCTCCCATGCAAATATTTTAGGTTCATCCCTATAGGCTATTATAGTGATGTTGTTCACTCTAGTCAATAAAGTCTACAAGAAAATAAATTGCCAAAAGCAGATTTCAATAGATTTTATATGTATATGTATTGCATGCAACTTGGTCTATGTATTTTTATATACATAATGAAAGAAACTTAAGCATATAATGAAATCGAAACAGACACGTATATATTTAGTTACTTTCACATGGTTCTTATAGTATCTTTTTACAGTGGAATTGGTAAATAAATTACTGCAAGTGTTTAGATTCTATCCAGCGTTACGGGTCCGTCTAAAAACCTACATAAGCGCCATATGGTAAACAAGTAATATCTCACATTAAAGAAAAAATAACACTAATTAATAGATCAGGGACATGAGAATTAGATGTGTCATTAAAGGAAAAGAAAAAATAATAAAGCAAGCTTCCTATACTTTTCAAGAAAACCAAACAAGGATAAAAAGGAAATCCAAATAACAAAAACCTTAAAAACCAAGCATGGAATATGGAATGTACATGTATCCAAAGTACTTGATGTTGAAGTTTAAGGGTGGAGTTTTTAATTTAAGAAGTAAAATTTAATGCATCAAAATATAAAATCCGATTCAGAACGTTACTTCTCTACTAAAATTCAAACTGTAATAAACAAACATAATTTTCATCTCTTTCAACTTAACGCTCCATTGGTCATTGCGTTAAAGTTGGACCTCAAGAATCATCAAATTCCATGTACAGTAAAAAAAAGATAAAATAATGTGCAATAGATATCAACAACAAAGAATCATAACCAATATTTGAATCAACCATATACTCATATATTTCATATTTGATCTTGTCACCAAAGGGACAAGTCAATCTAGGAAACAATTTGCGTACCTTGAGAGAGATATTAGGAGGGTTAAAGCAGAAGAATACTGACCCATACTTCTTAGTAAAAAAGAAAATTCATACCCAGAATAGTCATGCTAGCAAAGGAAACATAGTCATGCTGGGTAAGGATGCATTCACATAGTGCAGAGGAACACAGGCATACTTTGCACAGTCATGCTTGAAAAACCCCATTCCACCCATAACGTGAAACTCACTATCATGTTGGGGAAGACCCCATAGTCGACACATGAAAATAGGATCATGGTTATGTTGGTTAATCATCCAACCAACAACTTATAGGTTCACCTTCGACAGGTTCAACTTTGATAGGTATGCCTTATGTTCAATCGACAGGTTCTCCTTCGACAGGTTTGCCATCGATAGGTCCTCCTCGACATACATCAAACCAACATGCTCTGCGACGCTTGAACTTCCGAACCGTTATAATATATTTTGTAATTGAACATAGTGGGTAGTCACCCAAGCATCTCAACATCCTATATAAGCATTTACATTAATGTAATATAGAATCTTTCTGATCATAATCTAATTCCTCCATCTTTCCTGGAGCGGAAGTAATAAATTGTTTCAAATTATTGCATATTGTATGTGTGTATATTTCTTGTCAACCTAGTGTATTTCCTGCTTTGTTTTTCCTTTTTATATGCTTCTACCATAATAATGCTCAACTCACTAAGTCGATTGTTGTCCCCAACGTGCACCTAGGAATGACCTGGATCATTGGTATCAAAGCAAGATTATTTTCAGATATTAAGTTACATAATCACTTCCATCAAATTTATTTAACTTATGCCTCTTCAAACACACTTGCAAACTCAACAACACAAGTAATCACTTCCTTTAAATTCAAAAAAGATGGTCAGAGAAGCAGACAATAGACATGCAACTAACAAGACAAAGAAACTCATAGAAAAAGAACTGGCTCGCGAGCAAAATGAAATGTTTTCCTAGTTCAGCAATATTCTCATGTGATTCACTACGAAAATCGAGGAATCCTCGACACGATCTCACTCTGATAAAATAAACCCCTTCAAAGTTCAAATGAATATGGGCATACCGAACCTTGAAGGAAATATTGACACAGAATCTGTCGACAATTGCGCACAACAATTGGAATCTTACTATGTGGTAAATCAACTCTCTGAAGTGGAAAATATCCCCATTGCATCATTGAATATATCAAATTCTGTACACTGCTAGTGGAGAATATATCGACAAAGATTGAAAAATAAGGCCCCATAGACACATGGGAAAATTTTGTTGAATACGTTTGAAAAGCATTCTACCCACCCAAGTATCTTGAACAACAGTACAAGAAGTGGCAGCAACTAAGGCAGTGGAAAGACCAGTCCATAGAGAGTTCACCTACAAGTTTTATCGACTCATGGCTAGACTTGGCATCCAAGAAGAAGAGAAATTACTTATCCTAAAGTACGTCAGCACTTTATTCCTAGAAATTCAAAAAGAGATGGATTTTCTAACTGTTAGTAGTCATGCAGATGCATTTCATTATGCCATCAAGCTTGAAGCTAAACAAAAAGGAGAAATATGTTTCGTGAACAAGCCAACAAGTCAAACATCTGAGAAGAAGTCACTAGCCGACTCTAACAAGTTCAAGAACCCTTCTCAGCAAACTCTACCAAATCCTGATCATCAAAAGAATAACTTTTAGAAAGGTAAGAGCAGTCGCAAAAAACAAAACCCTACCAGTAAATGGTGTGATTATCATAGTTCATCATAGAATGATATGTCAGAATGCAAATCTCGGAAGACATTTTTGGAAAAATTGTTGACATTCAACTTGTCTGATATAACCATGGTAGAATCTGATGCATATGCATCAACCCTCCTAGCTTAGACCTAGACCACTCTGACAGCCTCGACCATCGTTGATGAGGAGGAATGAGAGCGCCTATTCCATACACAGATATGGGTTCAGAACAATCCATTACATTTGATTTTGGATAATGGTAGCCAGAAGAACTTTGTTTTTGAAAATATTATGAATAAATTAGGTCTTGTCAGCACTCCATATCCTCATCCTTACAATATCAGTTGGATGAGGGATGGGCGGGAACTAAGGATCACACAACAATCCCTACTCACCTACTTCATTAATCCTTTTGAGGATGAAGTGATTTGTGATGTGGCACCACTTTCTGTAGCCAACACCCTATTTGGTAAACCCTACCTATGGGATTGACACTGTACATATGAGTCACGTCCTGAGAACATGACCACCAAAATTTGAAATCAATGGTATGGAATACCAAAGCGACAACCCACATCAACGGTTGCTATGATATCTACCAAACAAATGAAGAAGCTTATCAATCATGCTCAAAATTTTTCCTTAATTATGATAAAGACTCAACATTCTAGGAACATTGCAGCAATGAGTCGACTCACTAACCAACACATATCCTGACAACAACAATAGATTTACAACATTCTTGAAAAATACTAGAACATATTTCAAGCACGAAATAGAGTACCTCTACATTTCCAAGTAAAACACTCCATTGAACTTGTTCTTGGTTATTCATTACCCAACGCATCTGTTTACACAAGATCCAATATTGAAAATGAAGATATTCACAGAAAAATACATGATTGATCGACAGGGGTCATATCCTCCCCAACTCCTCTCCTTATGGAAGTCCAGTCATCTTAGTTCCAAAGAAAGACGGGACTTGGAACATGTGCATCTACCATCGGGATCTCAACAAAATTTCTATGAAGAAAACATACCCTCTTACACAGGTTGATGAACTCATCGACAATATGAAAGGTGCTAAGTTATTTACGAAACTCGACCTCAAGTCGAGATACCATCGGATTCCAATTGTGTCCACCAATGTATGGAAAACAACTTTCAAGACCAAGGAAGGATTGTTTGAATGGTTATTCATGCCTTTCAGTTTAACCAATGCACCTGCAACCTTCATGAGATATATGGATGACCTTCTATGACCTTTCATCAATAAATGTGTCAATTTCTATCTCAACGATATCTTGATTTTCAGTCGATCATGGGAAGAATATGTCCAACAACTTTGGAAAGTTTTTGACAGTCTGTAGCAACATGAGCTATATTTGAACATGGAAAATTGCGCATTTGCGATGACCAACATCAAATATTTGGGGTATGTAATTGAGTTTGTAGGCATTCATGTTGACCTAGAAAAGGTACAGATTCTAAAATATTGACCCATTCCTAAAAAAATTCATGAAGAAGTTTTCTTGGTTTGGTGAATTTCTATCGACTATTCATACTTGGATTTAGTCACATTACATGGCCTCTAAATAAGTTCATGAAAGGAAATGGGAAAACTTTCTTCATGTGGACACCAACATAACAACAATATTTGTAATATACCAATACTTGTGTTACCTCATCTGCATCAGCCCTTTAATATTGAGATGGATGCATTAGACTATTCCCTCGGCACACTGATCACTTAGTTAGGTCACCCAATCGTGTTTCATTTTGATACTTTCAATGACACAGTTAGAAGGTACTCAACATATGAAAAATAACTATACGCCAATGTGCAAGATCTTAAGCAATGGAGACACTACATTCTTGGTAGGTAAACAATCATCCTCACTGACCATGAACCTTTGCAGTTCGATCTGACTCAATCAAAATTAGAGACAACCTGACAACTCAAGTGGATTAATTACCTACAATAATTTCAGTTGGTAATTAAGTATCAAAAAATAAAATCCAATGCCTCAGTCCATTTTCTTAGCATACCACCCATTATTCTATTGTCTACAATAATGAGTATGCAAGGTTATGAAACCACTACTTGGCCATAATGGTATTCGATAGAATGTGACTTTTATACAATCTATCGACAAATTCAGATCGACAAGTTGTTAAATGCTAACTACTTCTCGAAATACACCTTGATATACAAGCTTAGGAAGCTTTATGTACTGACTGGTGATCATCGACAAAAGTTCATTTGGGAGATGCACTACAGCAAGATGGTAGGAAATTTTGAGTTGTAAAAACACTTTTTATCCTCCAAAAGTATTTTTACTGGACTTCACTTAAATCTGACATCAACAAGTACATTAAATCATGCATGGTTTGTGCCATTACTAAACCGTCGAATCGACGACAAGGACTGTACACACCCCTCTTCCAGTTCCTAGTCGACCATGGGAATCTATTTCTATGGATTGCTTGATGGGATATCCTAATACCAAACATCAACATGGTGCGATACTAGTAGTAGTTGACATATTTTCCAAGATGGATATACTTATACCGTGCAAGAAGACTACAACAAAATAATAGACTACTCATATCTTCTTTGAACATGTGTGGAAATATTATGGCCTCCCGTCGACCATTATTTCCGACAGAGATGTTATATTTGTCATCACCTTATGGAAAACTCTCTGGAAAAATATCAACACGAGACTTTTTTTGTTGACATCCTTCCATCTATAGATAGACGGACATAAAGAAATTGTAAATCACTTATTCATACAATTGCTTCCAATGTACAACCACAAGCATCATCGAACATTGGATGACAACCTTCCATACATACAACATATCTACAGTCATGCTCAACATATCTCTACGGTAAAGATTCCATTTGAGATCTGTTACAGATTTCAACCCTTGGCGCCTATTGACATAATCAGTTCCTTGACACAATCAAATGACATTGACTTCGAAGGATGAGAAGTGTAGAAAGCATTGAATTTCAAAGATCAAATATACAACATTTGGAATCAAGTACACGAGATGTTGCAATGAGCTAATGAAAAATCTAAGGCTCGACACGACAAGAATTGTATTCCTCATTCATTCAAAATTGGAGATCAGGTCTGGTTACATCTAAATAAGGAGATATTCATTGGTCCATACAGAAATATGAAACATCTTTTTTATGGTCCATACAGTATCCTTAAACATATTGTAGAAAATGCTTTTCAGCTTAACATTCCCACATGCCTTGGCCTACATCTACTTTTCAATGTGAATATACTTTGACCATACCATGCACCATTGTTGGAACATAACGAATTACATACAACAAAACCAAAAGACATCCATCCATATGTTCATGAACCTCTTCTTTGTGACACCATTGTGGGACGACACATACACCTTACAAGGATGAACTCCATTCCCTTGTTTCAAGTGGCTAAAGCTGGAAATATCCCCATGTAAGGAAAATGGTACTTTGCTAATAAAGTGGCCAACGAGTTTCCTCACCTTAATGAACACACAATGGAGACCATTGTTTCTTAAGGAAGGAGGAATGATCCTACCAGCAACCGACAGGTTCTCCTTCAAAAGGTCTGCCTCAACATACATCATACCAACATGCTCTGCGAAGGTTGAACTTCTAAACTGTTATAACTTATTTTGTAACTGAATGTAGTGGGTAGTCACCCAAGCGTCTCAACATCCTATATAAGCATGTACATTAATGTAATATAGCATCTTTCTGATAAAAATATGATTCCTCCATCTTTCATGGAGCATAAGTAATAAATTGGTTTAAATTCTTAGATATTGTCTATGTGTATATTTTGTGTCCGCCTAGTGTATTTCCTTCTTTGTTGTTCCTTTTTATATGCTTCCGCCATAACAGGTCTCGATTCATTCAATCAAATGTTTTCCCTAGCATGAACCTGGGAACGACTTGGATCAGGTAAGGACCCATAGTCCACTCAAGAAAATATATCATGTTTATGCTAGAGAAAGACCCACATTCCACCAAGAAAACATATCACAGTCACACTGGGGAAGGACCCAAAGTCCACTCAAGAAAATAGATCATGACCATGCTGGTGAAAGATCGGCAATCCACCAATAAAGTTCCAAGAAATATATCACGGTCATGCTGGTGAAGGACTCATGGTCCACCAACAAACAAACTCATGGTTACACTGTGGAGGAACACACAGTCCACCCAAAGAAACAGAGCACGGTCATGTTGGGGAAGGACCCACAATCCAACAGACTCACGGTCACACTGGTGTGAAGTTACCACTTGGAAGGTATAACAAGGAAAGACCAATCACACAAGAAAAATAAACCACAATGGTGGTGCAGCAAGAGATCACATGGAGCAACAACAAATATCACGCAGAGGGAGAGAGTTGAGTGACGCTGGAGCAGCAGACCATGAAATGGATCCGTCTCTCCTATTAAATTAAAACTTTAATTTACAATCTAGATACTCCTTAAGATACGGTATCAGAATGTTAATAAACTTAACCTATTCAGCAAGTAAGATAAAGGATCATGAGTCAACCAAGGGGGGAACAAAAAAACAAACCACAAACCCACAAGGTCAAGGTGAACTATATAAGGTGGACAAGAAACTCCTTTATAGGACCAACAAGACCAGTAATATTTTCTCTCTCTTAGGGTACATTGTTTTATATATTTTTGTCATCATTATATAATATTCATTAGTTATAGAAATTAGAACCATTTAAAAAACTTATACAAGGAAGATAAATGAAATCCATAAAAAGTAGTTTGCTTAAAAACTGCAACTACAACTGAAATCCATAAATAGACATCAATGTAGCTGCAACTTTTGGAAACTTCCAACCATATTTTGATATTTAAACATAGCAGTAGATATCTGATAAGAAAAAGGACATAAAACATGAAAAAATATCTTGTTATCATGAATGTTGTAGTTTCTCTGTGAGATGATCCTATTTAGGACAGCAGAGTAAAGGACACCAAAGTCATGACATATGATATCCAAGAATTTTGAAAGAACTCGGATGTCACACCAGTTAAGGATACCGACACTTTGGGCCAGTGAGAACACAAGCCCAGGGGGCGTCCCTATCACCAAGAAACCCTAAAACAAGGAAAATGAAAGAGTATCCAAGGGAAACTTGGTGGAATCTCTTATTAGAATGATTAATTAGAGTTTGAAAAAAATACCAAGAGATTCTAAGTATCCAGGTGAAAATCCCTAATTTTGCCCTAGGGTTTATGTAGAAAAATTGCGATCTGGGTAAAATTTGTGGAATTAAGTGAAATTGGACACTAGTTTTGATTGTTGGATGTAGGATTAGGCGAATGGAATTGAAACCAAGCTAGAATCTATGGATCTACGAAATAAGGTTTTTAATGTAATAGAGTGATGAGCAATACATATATAGAAAATAAAGGAAGTGAAACGTTCCTATGAGATGTGCCTAGTATTAAATTGAGCACATAGATCTGTCTAAAAACACACAACTCACAATATAGATTAAACAATTTTACTCAGCAATTGAAGAATGAAATAGTGCAAAACTGGCTTGCAACTGTGAATGCTTTCATTAATAAAAAAATAATTAGATAATTAATTACAATGAAGTACAATGGCTAAATAGCCTCATGCAATTCAAATCCATGTGAATAAATTTGAATTGGTTGGACTCTACTTGACTTAATGGTTAACTGACCTTGTATAAATCATTATCATAGTTCATCGGAGTTCAAAATACAAACTCAAGTGTCTAATTCAGTGTTAACTAGTCTAACTGACTTAGGTAGGTGAGTAAATGTGTCTCACCTACATGCAACCATGAAATCCTAGTGGTAACTAAGTAGAAATGAATGTAAGGGACTAGAAGTGAATGTAACTGACTCCTAATTGATCTTGACTAGCCACCAATTGAACTCAACTAATGGAGGTTGGTATTGACACTCCCAGTGGCTCCTAATTTGTAGGGATTGATCTAGGAGGCTCTTAAAATGATGCATGCAAGTGAAATCAATGGTAGTTGGCCTCAATTAGTGTCCCCCATAGTTTAGTAACTAGTACATGTGCCCCAATTAGGCCAAGTGGGCCCAATGGTGCTAGTGACTAAAATTAGACTGAAAGAACTCCCGATTTAGACATGACTCCCGATTTAGACATAAATGAAAAAATTGGACAAGGGAGGATTATAATTCTAAAACCCCCCTTGAATGCTAACTTGGACAATTTGTGGGCGCTAGTAACTAAGACCATATGTCACCCATTACAAAAATTAAAATAATTGCTCAATACAAGGAGCTGGGGACAAAACTACACAAGAAAAAAATGCCCCCTTGTAGCTAAGAATATATAATCATGATTCAAGTTTGAAAACCTTGAAAATATGTTGCTACAATCTCTGTGATGTAGCGAAGTAACATGCATGATGTTCTATGCATAGGTATCTTTGGGCCTGGCATGTAGACTTCTCCATATTCTCCCAAAATGATGATCGAAGGAAGGATGAATGTAACCTTTTCCTCTTTTTGAATGAAGAGGTGTATGATCCACTCTATTCTTCTGAATGTAGTGTGACTGAGCCCTTTCCATGTCGCATCTTATAGGTAGTTTTTTTCATCTCTCTGGAGGAGGTAATATTGCATGACATAGTGCAAGGTTCTTTGTCTTCTGAGTGTCATATGGCTTTATGGTCATCTTCCTAGCTTCTTGCTTGGGAGTAAGGCCGACTGGATCTGGATCTGAATCACCCTAAATATCAATCTCATAAACTGATACAACTATTTTTTTAATACAAGTGGAAACTACAAAAGAAGTAGATGGAATGTTTTTACCTTCCCTTGCAAGTGGTTGCTGAGAGTGCACTTGTTCTGAAAATGGCATGAAGTGTGAGAACTCATATGCCTTGGAGGCATGATTTGCAGCACCCTTCAATATGATGTTACCAGTATAGATATTTTTGATCTCCACTGAGTCATGACCAAATATCACTCGCTTTGGAGAGCCAGTATGCATCATCTGGTATACAGATAATAGATTTACTAGTAAGGAGGGCACATCAAGCGCATATTTGAACTTTCCATGTTAAAGCTTCATAGAAACCTTCCCTTTGGATTTAATTTTACTATTATTTCTCATCTAAATACTAGGACCATCAGAATACTACAAGGAAGAGAATTATTCTCTGGATGCAACCATATTATTGGAAGCTCCAGAATCAATGAGGAGGGCACGTGTTGTTGAGAAACTAGCCTTTAGTGCATGGCATGTATCTTCATGTTCTTCAATTTATTCTCTATGGTCAAGCTTCCTTGCACTAAAAGGTATAGTAATGTTATGTTTATTTAGAATAATATCCATCTCATCAATTTTTCTACTCATGCAGGAGCATTCTGGATTAAAGCCCTTTCCAAAATAAGAACAGAGGGTCTTTCTTTTTCCATTCTTCTTGCTTCTATTCGAACTTGAAGGATCATTTGACTGCTCTTTCTCCACAAAATACTCATCCTTTTTCTTCCCTTTATAATTCACTACCTTAGGTTTTCTAGCAACCAGTTCATGATCTTTGGAAGATCGAATGATCCCCATTTGGATCAACTTGTCATGCTCCTAAGTAATAGATTCAATGAAGGAGTTAAGAGTAGGAATCCTCCAATTTGGAGTAGTGAGCTTCACTGAATGAAATTTTGATACAAATATTAAGTAGTCTGGACCAAGTTTGAGAGAATGGAAAGGATGATTATTTGATCATCCTCCTTCTCAACCTTGCACAACTTCAATTGGAACATTATATGCTTGAATTTGGTGAAGAAGTCATTTAGTGTTTCGAAATTGGATGGATGAAGAGAAATCAACTCATTATCCAACCGATAGATCCTTTGATCATTGGTTCTTATCAAATAATGAAGAAATATTATCCCGAACCTGCATGTGAGTCTTCAATCAATTGATGTCAAAGAGAATATCTCAAGAAATTGAGAGGCACAAGCATCCATATGCTTCATCAAGCCTATTCCAGTACCTTTCTTTCTCAACATAATGAATTGGATTTTCCTCTATCTCCATTGTGAGTCTGAAGAATCTTTTGGATCGTAGCTGCATCTCCATGTCCTCCTTCCACTGGTGGGAGTTGAAAGGAGTGAGAAGCTCCATTGAAGGGGCCATTTAGAATGCAATGAAGGAGACTGAGTTGCTATAGAGAATGCAGTGAAGGATATTGAGATGCTTGTAGTGAATACAGTGAAAGGAGCAATTTTGGTCAATATTGTTTTTATCCAATTATGAATATATAGTAGGAGGCATTCCTTGTCCTGTCGAGGCTCTGATACCATATTAAATTGAGCACATAGATCTATGGACCAACACACAACTCACAAGATAGATCATACAATTTTTCTCATCAATTGAAGAATGAAATAGTGCAAAAATGGCTTGCAACCGTGAATGCTTTCATTAATCAAAAGTAATTAGATAATTAATTACAATGAAGTACAATGGATAAATACTCTCTTGCAATTCGAATCCATGTGAGGAAATTTAAATTGGTTGGACTCTATTTTACTGAATGGTTAACTGACCTTGTCCAAATCATTATCGAATTTCATCGGAGTTCAAAATCCAAACTCAAGTGTCTAATTCAGTGTTAACTAGTCTAACTAACTAAGTTAGGTGAGTAAATGCCCCTCACCTGCATGAAGCCATGAAATCCTAGTCCTAACTATGTATAAATGAATCTAACGGACTAGAAGTGGATGTAACTAACTCCTAAATGAGCTTTATTAGTCACCAACTAAACTCAACTAATGGAGGTTGGTATCAACACTCACAATGACTCCTAATTTGTAGGGATTGATCTAGGAGGCTCCTAAACTAATGCATGCAAGTGAAATCAGTGGAATTTAGCCTCAATTAGTGTTCCCCACACTTTAGTAACTAGTACATGTGTCCCAATTAGGTCAAGTGGACCCAATGGTTCTAGTGACTAAAAATAGACTGAAAGGACTCCCGATTTAGACATGATTCCTGATTTACACATAAATGATTAAATTGGACAAGGGAGGATTATAATCCTAACACCTAGATCTTGTATATGATTCAAAAATCAATGAATAATGTCACTTTCCTATCAAAATGAAATTTTCTGAGGAAGATCGTGTTGTTGTGTTTCCACAACCAGTCACCTTGGTGCCTCCTTCAACCTGCCAGATCAGAGAAAATCAACTGACCAGCGAAACGAACGAGATATATAGAATACTGAATTGGAAAGGGAATAAAAAATCATTAAGAATAAGATACTCCCTAAACCAAACAACTCAGAGCTGAGACGAAGGTGAGTTTCCCCATAAAAACTCCCTCTCTCTACTAGCACGCCTCCCTTTCTTGTAGATAAGATGGGTAAAGAAAAATGAAATATATATCCTGAATGAATCTTAGTATGGAATAATAGAAATTACACTCATCAAAACATCAAAACATCCACAACATACACAGAAGAATAATCCCAGACAAAAATATCTTTATTAAAATTATGGTGCCAAAGCTCATGAATTACAATGGGGGGTCACCTCTCTTAAATAGTTTGAGAGAGACATAAACCCTAACTCACTTTATCATCAAATGGTTGAGATTATAACATCATCAATGGTGGAGATCAAAAATATCTCAATCAATACACGGATCAAATTACTAAGTCAAATACGGGGGGCGCTTTTCTTAAGGACGCCCCTCTAAAGTGAAATGTCACAACATAACATAAGATATGACATGATACATCATAGGAGGGGGTCACTAGGGGCTTNATAATTACATACATCAATATCCAATTAGAGGGGTGCCCCTTTCACTTGGGGTTCACCATTGAGGCAATATCATATCACATCCATTCATATTGGGGGTTTGAATAATACTAAAAACCTCAAAAATATATTTCAGTATTAAGGGGTCAAGGGAGTGTTTTTAATTTGACATAGTAATATAAATATTGGGGGTTATTTTATTTGGGTGAGACAAGGAGTAACCTCCAAATAGTGGGATGGATTCATACCTCTAAATCATGGGTTCAATTCATACCTTCAAATTGCGGGTTATATTCATATCATTCCTAGTTTTTTCTAAGGAATAAATTCCAAATCCTACTTTATATTCATACCTCCAAATCACATAATGGATCCATTCAATTGTAACTTCTATTGCAGAATAATGTTCAAACTATGGAATAGACTTATTCCTCCAAATCATGGACTTGATTCATATCATTCCTAGTTTCTTGAGTGCTCAAGTATTATCAACTAGCCAACTTTCTGTTATTGGATAAAGATCAAAGAGGTGAGTCAATTCAAAATGTAGTAGTTCATGCATGTTTTTGTGTTGGTGCAAACACTAGAACTAGTTTTCCTTCCTTTGCATATATAGTTATTGATGTGTGCATTGGCCTCATCATTGTCTACTTTCAATCCTCAAATTTATATTCATAAATGTAATTTCAATTCTTATATGCAATGGATTTGTCTTAATATTGTATTGGAATTGATATGAACATAGGTGAAATTATATATCCTTATTTATGTACACTATGTGTCATCATTACCATGAAATGGTATCATGTAAGATTCACCATCTATGTATCTTTATAAATATTGCATGCTTGAAACTTAACATTGGAAAATTTTCCCTCTCCTATAAAGATTTAAAAAAAACTAGATATAACCCATCAAAACGTAACTAAATGTTCTTAATTCCATTGGTTGGAAGAATAAATGTAGAGGAAGTGGAGGCAATTCATTGCGTCTTGTGAATGACCCAAATCTAAGCTATGCACATGATCATATGGTGTTATTGGAAAGAAGAGTAATTTTTCTATCTTCATTTGGGTTCAAACATCAATGATGTCTGTTCTGATAGGAAGGTAGGCAAGTCCATCCATGAAAGGGTTTCAATTTTTAATTCTTTTGGAGATTAGTTTATTAATATTATATAAAGCATGATCTCTCTATGGCTATACTTGTATTTACATGATACAAAATTGCTAGATTGACAGGATTGGTGTGAAACATATGGAATTCTCATATTTTCTAAGCATTGCAATGACTATTGGACTATCAATATTTTACATTGTTTATTAAATTGATCTCTTGATTGGGTTTCCTTTTACAAATTTTTCCTTTCCCATTAATATTTGGTTGGGACTTCCACTATCCAACTCTACAAATTGATCAGTCACCCATGAAATCCCGGTGTGATCATGATTAGCATTATAATATTATTTTATTTAGCATTTGGTTTTCTTATACTAAGATGTGTTAGGCATAATGTTTGTTACAACTTGATAATATGATATAAATGGGGTCTTTAAAAAAGGTTGATAGAAATGGATACATACAATACATGGTGAAAATACGGGTTTTTTTAATTGGAAAGGCATATTGGGAGGGGGGTTCAACAATATAATTTTAGGAGGGATTTTCCAATATTTAGTGAATTTAGGGATATTCTTTAATATCCCATGAATTCTCATGCTATGTAATGAGTTCACTAACTGAAACCCTCGTGGCCCCTTGGGGGGATTTCCTCACTAGGTGAGCCATAGAAAAATAATCCGGACATCTGCTGACTAAAAACTATTGAAGGATTGTTTGGGATGCTGAAAAACATCATCTCCAAAAATTCCAAGAAATTTCCTTGACCCAAGAGGCCAAATCAATGTTTTTCAGTTATTTTCTAGTTCATTCTTTTGCTGGTATAATCTCTGGAAACTGATAACTCCATCATAACTCTCTTTAAGATGCAAACTAGGGAAAAACAAATGCTTTGGATGATCTGGAGACATTGACGAATGGTATAAGTGACTACGCATACCCCCTGAAACACTGCTCTGCTTTAGGAGAAGCAACCATACTACCATATAGAATAAAAATTAATCATTTGGCCAATAATTAAGTGATAATAATCACTTTTCTAGAGAAATGAGGGCAAACTCTCAACAATGAAATTGCAATATTGGTCATGGGAATTTCTGACACAAATATAGACCATGTTGTATTTTTTAGTCACTGCCTTGGGAACCGTGATTGACATGGTCAACTAGGTTGACCAGGTCAAAATACCCAAAATCAAGGTGATATACTATGCCAATACGATCCTGCAACCAACAAAGGTAAGAGATGCAATGTATATCAAAACCAAACTTGAGTCAGTTATTCATAATCATGCTGACCAACAACAATAATAGTAATAAAATATACCTTTACTTATGAAAAAATATTAAAGTGCTTTGGAAATATGATTGTACATGCAATACTTACAAAGGGTAAAAGATGTGTTATAAATGAGTGAAGGTGGAAAAATAAAGCTAAGGAAAGGGGAAATGACTCTTGATTGAATTTGGCTCAGTGATCTATCCGAATGATAACCAATACACTCTACCAATATGACATATGTACGATAGATAATAATAGATGATGGAGGTGTCTCAGAGATGGGTAAAGTACTTGAGTATGCTTCCCTCAGACTCTAGAAATGTTTCTTTTGCAATTTAATTTCAATATGGGTCAACCTTCAAAGGAAGGTTCCCCGGAAGTCTTATGGGATCCGATACTAACAAAGACCCAACCTTTTTAGACTAGTCTCACCCTGTGGTCCTATGGGGACCATTGAGTCAAACACTAGACAAAGAGTGAGTGCTCATCCTTTGACCATTAACCTTTCAATATTTTCACACTTTTCATAAGATGGTGGCCATCCTACAAGAGCAGGTTCCCTAGAAAGCCTTCTTGTCTTCCAGTAAATGACTAAGGCCTAGAACCTCTTCTAGCAAGCATTACATAGCCCCGACAAGTTTTCCTCTCACTGGTGCCCTTGTAGAGGGAAAATTGAGCATTACATTATACAATGAATGAGTTCTCAACCTCTTGGCCACTGGATATTGTTTTCAATATTTTATACTTTTGCATCCTTTATATATATATTTTATGCATTCTGACGCTTTAGTGTTTATAAAGACTATTATGGTGGAGCACCTATTTTGATGACTCAAGGAGAACAACACTATGAACCTAGCCACATTGGCCAGGAAACATACTTAATAGCCAGAGACACAAAGCAACATGGAGTCTATCATACATAGGGGTAAAAATGGGGAAAGGATCTTTAATCCCATGAGTTTCCATCAGTCTAAGTCATCGGATAAAAACAAAGATGAATGAATCTGAATGGATGGGCATAGATGACATGAAACCAACCTAGAAATAAGGTTTACACTTTGTTTGAGCATGGCATGGGAAACAATATTCACATTGAATTCTTCGATAAATCATAACACAAGTTAGAGAAATACATAATATATAAGCACATGTCACCATAATCATCATAACATGATAAGCATAGGATTTTAAGATACATCATAGAGCAAAACTAAACCAAGGAAATATACCTGATCTCACCATGTATGCCTGTCTCCAACTTATGAGTCCGTCTATAACTATGTGTAGCATCTCCTGATATGTTGCTCTGCTCTAATGAACTATATCATCACCAAAATCATCTCAGTGGACTCCCAAATCTCATTCCTATTGAAATGAAGTTGTAAACATCCATCATGATACCCTACGCAAAAGTAGCCTAGAATAGAAAAATATACAAGTGTGCATGCTACATCATGGAAGCCCAACTGCAAATGTATATGTCATAACATCTGGGTTCAACTGGGACAAGTGCTTTAATGAAGAGAGTGCTTTATATCCTCAGATATATCTAGTCTGTAGTACCATCAACAACAAGCAATACAACATATCTTAGCTCATCCAACATTCTGCTTCCTCTCCGAGTATTTACCTATAACCTACACACATGGAAGCAAGAAAAACTGGAGCAACATGTATGCAAAAAATATGTGCTTAAAAAAAATGACAGGAAATGAATGTTGAAAGTAAAACTGCTGAAATGTAAATTCTAATCTACTCAATTTAAATGTATAAGAAAAACAAATACCGAAAATAGAAGACTCATGCATCAATGAGAGAGAATACAGACTCAAACTATTGGTCAAAAGAGATTATTCAATCCTACCTACCCTAATCTAACCAATTTAGACAACTGTTAAGTAATATCATAAATCCAATGCAACCACTTGTTTAACGAATCTATTGATATTTATTTATAGTTAATGAACCAACAAGCTAGACATGGTCTAAGAGTAATATAAATGAAAATTGAAACCATTCTAACTTGTTGTTTGAAATTCAAAGAAATATCTAGACAATATGGAATGAAATCATGCCAAGGCTGAAATTGAATTTTTATAAACTCATCCATCAAGATACCAATAGGATCATAAAAAGAATGTGTGTTTGTTCTTGATGCAAGAAGACAATATGACTCATGATTCAACCACTACAAATAGTTCTTTATTTACTCCTCTACCCTACTAGGACATTCAATTCTATTCACTCTAGAAAAAATGGGAGAATCAAAAGAGGACAAGTTGTAATGAAATGAAACAGAGAATGAGATAAAGCCTAGTTGTTGTTCAAAAATGGAGAAAATATGAAATTGATCTTTATATGCCTTCTCCAACCACCCATAAAATATTTATAAATTGAGAAATATTATTCATCAAAGACGACTGAGAAGGGAAATGAAGCTCATTTTCTCCAATTATGTGACCATGTTTAGACTCTTGACTTAATCATTGAGCATTTGTCATTTTGTTTATCTCTGGCACTTAGATGGACGTGTTTTTACCAAATTATTTTATCCTTCAAAATTATTATAAGGATTAAAATTCTTGGTGCGGCTAGAATTTGACAATTTTGTGGTGACAACATCTGGCTATAGCTGGGGATGGAGACTTCCCTGCAAGGCTCCAAGAACCTAACAGTTCCATTGGAATTTTCTATTGGGTTGGATTCTTCATACTTCTATGAAATTCCAACAACTTGATTCAAATCTAAACACACATTACTGAAATGAAAACATACTGCTGCAAACCAACTACTCAAGAAACAAGCTTATTCATCTACCTAATCCTACTTATAACTAGTAGAAGCAAACTAATCATGTGTAATCATGCTTCCAATGAAGCCATGATAACATCCAATCAACTGTAAGAACTTCTTGCATGTAGCTAGAAATCAAATAAGAATTTAACATTTGTAGTAGAAACTTGTTTTGCAAAGCATACTTACAATCATAATCTTCCTTGATACCAAACTCGGCAAGGATAAAAAAATTTGAAAACTGTAACTCTATATAAATGGCCATCATGTCCTTCCAGTTGTGCTGCATCTCTAGTTGATAAAAAAGGTCACATTGTTTCTCTACTTCACTTATCAAATGATATTTTATTTGTTCTACTAGAAAGAGAGCATGAACATCATGCACGGTGAGATGTGATATCTGGTGAACTGTATCTTCATGGATATGATCAACATTAACATCCTTGACTTCATTCTTAACAATAAGACAATGAGGAGCAGTAGCTTGATTTGAAAAGAAATTATCCTTATTCACTGCAAACTTATTTTCTTGCTGATAAGCATGATCATTCTTATGAAAATCCGTCAGAAAATTCATAATAAAATAACTCTTATATTCTGAACCAAAAGAATTTTTTGTTGCATATATGAAATCATTTTGTTGATGTAATTGAGAAGCAGATGCATCTTTCACATCACTGATAGTTGACACATCTAATTCACTGATTGTAATTGTTGAAGTTAAGGGATAAATCTAAAGATGACATATTATCATTTTGATAGGAATAAAACCTCAAGGTTGATCCCTGCTATTCATACACTTCTTCCATTTCCTGCACATTAAAATATTTATCAATAATTTGATCATGAAGCTTGCCACAAACCCGTAGATTGTTCTCCATTTCCTTTGCATCAACAAACATCTACTACAAGGATGGCGACTTTCTTTCTTTGAGGTATAAAAATAGATTGATATGTTGTGCCATTTTGTATTGTATCATAGCAACAATCTCAGTAGGTCATATTTCAATAGGCATGCTGTAATAAATACTGTGAAATATTCCGTTGAATTCAATGATAGTTTCATTTCTCTTATTCTTCAAGGAAGAAAACTCAGATAGGTATTGATCAAAGGATTTATTGTCTCCCCGGTACCTTGAAAATGAATTATAAAACCCAGTCCATGAACAAATAGAATGAGCTTCCAAATTTCTAAACCAGAAAGCAGCATCTCCAACTAAAGATTTTGAAAATAATCTCATGACATCATCTTCATGTAATATTTCAAAATTATCAACAAAGTTTTCAAAAGCTCCCAAATGCTTCTCGACTGTAACATGATCCTCTCCAGTGAATCAAGGAAGATACTCAAATAAATCAAGAGGATAATAATTAAGGTAATAAGGTAGCTTCAAAGGTTTAAACAACCTATTTCTGATTTTGTCTTGAAAAGTAGTATGTTGAACATGAGGATTAAAAATCTAATGGTAAGGCTCACTAATAATTTAATAAGGTACTAAGATCTGAGCAAGTTCTGAATCGGTTTTAAGCTCCTCGAGGTTACATGACTTATTAAATTAAGAAGGGATTTGAATACAAAACTCATTCTTATGAACAGGCTGGGATGAAGATATAGGATCAACATCAACAATATAAGAAGGCTTCAAATTTTCCTCTTCTAAATATGGATATACAAAGGTAGGCTGATGATCATTCAAATAAACAAAACATAAGATCATTATCTTAATGCATGAAGGGAACAGTAGAAATGAGCTGGTAAATAAAAATAGAAGTTCGTGGAGAAAGCTCATGAATAGATAACTAGTTTCACAATTCATCCCCTTCATCTTTTGTCAGCAAGATTTTACCCAGTGAAATATTTAATTGTGGATTCACCAGGAAGATGATTGCAGTCAATCTCTTATGTCCTTCTCTTATCTGCCATCAAGAGTTGGATCTCTGTTGTTATTGTTCTACCCGGGGAAGATATCTTCGCGCCTACGTCCCCGACAATGGCACCAGAAGATGTTATCACTAAAAGATGTTCCTTGACTACTGAAAGAACATGGCTAGTGAGTCCTTAAATTTATTGAAAGGATGATAAGATTTGTAAGTTGAAAAGTGGATGAATATAACAAGGATTAGGCTAATATATGAAAATATTGATCAGTGAATGTATAAACATATACAGGGCAGAAAGATCATGAGAATGAACATATAAACCATCCATAAGAAACCAAATATTGGAAAGAATCATGAACACAATATAATATTTATCAGTTGAAAATGAAAATAGAACAGGACAATATCGAATATGATCACTTCAAAGTCCTCTTTGAAAACCCAGAAATCTAATACATGCTTGTAAAATAATAATAATAAAATATCATTCTGATCTCTGATTACACTCTCAGCCCTCGGCTGGAACTCCCCTCTTTCATGTAGGATGTTGTTGTTACTTAAATAAATATTGGAACAAACAGAAATCAAACTGGCTTTCCTAGTTGGCCGCAACTAGAGAAAATGTGTCCAGAGAACCCATCAAATCTCCCAAACAATTGAGTTTTTTCAGGAAATTCCTCACGTTCTGTAAAATGGGTCTTTTCTACAAAAAATCCCACGTCTCAAAATTTTTATTTTCACCTCCATTTCCTCACAGTTCGTTGCATAAAAATGCCTGTTGAATAATGGCGATAATCCGACAATCTTCCATTTATTATCTCCTTCACGAGATATCTTTCAAACAATACATTTGCAAAATATATCGGGTGAACATCCATATAGAAGTAAGCTTCCCATAACCTCTGGCCTCTCCCTTTAGCACACTTAATCATTAGGCATTTGTCATTTTATGTCTCTCTAGCACTTAGATGGATGTGCTTTTACCAAATTATTTTATCCTTCAAAATAATTAGAAGGATTAAAATTCTTGGTGCTGCCAGAATCTGAAGATTTTGTGGTGAAAACACACACATTGAACCGAAATATCCCGATTAAGGAGTGTATGAGGCATTTTATTAGGAAAAGGATGTTTATTTACAATCATATCATAATTATCATGTGATTGATCTTCTTGTAAGATATGATCTGAATCAAAATAATTGTCAATCAAGCCATGAGAATCTTCAATGGATTCACATATAAGATTATCAACTATGGATGATTCCTAATAAAGATTATTTTTTTATCCCTCTTGATTTGTGCCTTTTTGAGCTAATGATGAAATTTTTTTAATAAGTTCCCTTCTATATTAATATCAAGGTCATAATCCCGAAGGTTTTATATTTGATCATCATCATTATTTTGTATCGAAGAGTCATTTAAAGCCATGTCCACTATTGGATCAGAAGAGGAGAAATCAAATCTAGAAGGAAAATCATCAGTTATTTCATCATTGCTTTCATGATCATCTTCATCAAACTGATTCTCATTGACAAAATCATCACCTAATTGTTCCTCTATGGGCTATTTAATGCCTACATCCCATTCCTCTCTTATCAAAATGGTAAACATATCATACCAAGTGATTGATCTCGGTTCCAAATGGTCAAACCATATCTTGGAATCCCCATCTAAAGAAGCACCAAGGGAATGCATATAAACATCTTCATATTTAGCACCCCAAGATTCCATGTACAACCAAAATACCTCCAAATATCCTTCAATAGGATTATTCCCAGAAAATTGAGGCAACCTTTTAATGTAGTCATTTGGCATAAGATGAGGTGCTCTAGGTATTTCAAATAAGTTAAAAGGATAAGGTTCAAATTTTTTCTTAACGACTCTGGCTAATTGGGATGGGGGTCTAACAAAATCTCGAGAATTTTTCACCCTAGGATTTGTCTAGGTTTGATACTTTCCCATCAACTCACTCAGGATAGTTGGGCAATATTCATTGAGTGGATGACAGAATTGGTGGGTATCATAAGGATTATGATAATTAGATTCATACCCATAATCATGGTCGGGATTATCCTCATACCAAGAATTTGGCCTCCATCTATCCCTTTCATTTATTCACCTTCTAGATTCATTTATAATTTTGATTAATTCCCTTATGCATCACAAAAATACATATGAATTCATTATGATTTATGGGATGAGTTCGCTTCTTAGTGGACTCGTGTTGTGAAGTCACCAGGTGAACGAATTGTCGTGTTCACCAATAGATAATTTCGCAGGAGAGGTGAGTGAATTTTTTGTAGTGATTGTAAATATTTAAACATATAAAATGAAATCAATGAAATTTGACCAAATGCGATATGAATGATAAAATATGTAAGTACATTCACAGACACCGAAGGTAAAATAGATGAACCAAGATAAGCCTCTACCTCCCTAGAAATGATGCCAAAATTTTTATCACGAATCTTGTAGTTTCCTCGTGAGACGATCCTATTTAAGGAAATAGAGGAAAGGAAGCCAAATTCGTGACCTAAGATATCGAAGACTTCCGAAAGAACTCAGATGTCACACCAGTCAAGGATACCGACACTTTGGACCAGTGAGAACACAAGCCCAAGGGGCGTCCCTATTACCAAGAAACCCTAAAACAAGGAAAATGAATGAGTATCCAAGGGAAACTTGGTGTAATCTCTTATTATGATGCTTAATTAGAGTTTGAAACAAAGACCAAGATATTCTGAGCATCGAGGTGAAAAGGCCCAATTTTTCCTTAGGGTTTATGCAGAAAAAATGGGATCTAGGGAAAAGTGCTGGAATTAAGTGAAATTGGACACTTGGATTTATTTTTGGATGCATTATTAGGCAAATGAAATTGAAACAAACAATACCCAGTTTGCAGTTCTTGGAAAAAGCCAATTTCCTTGAGGGAGCATTTTTCCCTAGTAGCCGACCAATGTTTTGGATGGGAAAACTGAGTCTAATTAAGCCAAAAATTTAAATATAGGGATATTATATTAATTCCAAAGTGGGTTTTAATTTTTATAGCTTGTCGCAAGCTAGAACCTATGGATCTACAAAATGAGGGTTTTATGTAATAAAGTGATGAGCAATGCATATATAGAAAATAAAGGAAGAGAAACTTTCCTATCAGGTGTACCTGGATCTTGTAGATGAGTTGAGAAGTAATGAATAATTCCAATTTATTGTCAAAATGAAATTTTCCAAGGAACAAATTGTTGTTGTTTGTCCACAACCAGACACCCTAGTGTCTCTTCAACCTTTCAGATCAAAGAAAATCAACTATTCACAACGAACAAGATCTGTAGAATACAAAAATGAAAAGGGAATAAAAAATCATTAAGAAGAATATACTCCTTGAACCAAACACCCTAGAGCCGAGACGAAGGTTAATGGGTCCCCAAAAACGCCCTCTCTCTCCTAGTGTACCTCACTTTCCTGTAGATAATATGGGTAAAGGAAAATGAAATATATATCCCGAATGAATATCAATATAGAAGAGTAGAAATTACAGTCATCATATCATCAAAACATTCACAATATACACAAAAGAATAATCCCAGACAAAAAATCTCCTTATTAAAATTTCGTTTGCAAAGCTCATGAATTACAATGGGGGGGTCACCTCTCTTAAATAGTTTGAGAGAGACATAAACCCAAACTCACTTTACATCAAACAGTTGATGTTATAAAATAATCAAGGGTGGATACCAAAAATATATCAATAAATACATGGATCAAGTGACTAAGTCAAAGAGGGGACGCACTTTGCTCAAGGACGCCCCTCTAAAGTGAAATGTCACATCATAACATAATATATGACATGATACATCATAGGAGGGGGTCATTATGGGATTAATTCACCCTATTCCCATTTAAAAATTTATAATACAACATATAACAATGAAATACAACAATGTGCAATTAGAGGGGGCACCCCTTGGGCGAATTTCTTCACTAGTTGAGCCATAGTAAAATAATATGGACATCTGATGACTTAAATCTACTAGAGGACTGTATGAGATGCTGAAAAACATCCTATTCCAAAATCCCAATCCATTTCCTTGACCTAGGAGACCAAATCGATGTTTTCACTGATTTTCTAGTTCATTTTTTGCTAGTACAATCTCTGGAAATTGATAACTCCATCATAACTCTCTCTAGGACACAAAATGGGGAAAAATGACTGCTATGGATTATCTGGAGACATAGAAGAATGGTGTAAGTGACTATTCATACCCCCTCTAACACTACTCTTCTCTAGGAGAACCAACCATACTGCCATCTGGAATAAAAATTGACCATTTGGCCAATAATTAAGTGATAATAATCACTTTTCTGGAGAACCGGGGCCAAACTCTCAAAAATGAAACTGTAGTATTGGTGGTGGGCATGTTTGGAACAAATATAGACCATGCTGTATTTTTGAGTCATTTCCTTGGGAATGGTGATTGACTTGGTCAACTAGGCTAACCAAGTCAAAATACCCAAAATCAAGGTGAGATACTATGCCAATATGATCCTGCAACGATCCAAGGAAAGATATGCTCCAATGATGTATATCAAAACTAAAATTGAGTTAGTTATTCATAATCATGGTGACCAACAATATTAATATTTATAAAATATATCTTTTCTTCTGAAAAAATATTAAAGTCCTCTGGAAATCTAATTGTACATGCCATACTTACAAAGTGTACAAATGTGCTATATATGGGTGAGGGTGGAAAATCAAGGCTAAGGCAAGTGAGTCTTGACTGACTCTGACTCAGTGATATATATAAATGATAACCAATATACTTTACCAAGATGGCATATGTATGACAAATAGCAATAGGGGATGGAGGTGTCTCACAGATGGGTAGATTACTTGGATATTCTTTCGTCAAACTCTAACAAGGTTTCCTTTGAAATTTCATTTCAATATGGATCATCCTTCAAATGCATGTTCCCTGGAAGCCTTCTGGGTTCTAGTACTAACAAAGACCCAGCCTTTCTATACTAGTCTCACCCTATGTCCCTATGGGGGCCATTGAATCAAACAATATACAAAGAGGGAGTGCTCATCCTTTGACCATTATCCTTTCAATATTTTTCACAATTTACATAATATGGTAGCTGCCAGCCAAAAGAGAAGGTGCTAGGGAAATCCTTTCGAGCTTCTAGTAAATTACTAAGTCTTAGACCCGCTTTCAACGAGCACTCCATAGCCCCAGCGGGTTCACCTCTCGTTGGTGCCCTCATGGAGGGAAAATTGAGCCTTACATTATACAAGGAATGAGGTCTCACCCTCTTGGCCACTTTCTACCTCTTTCAATATTGTATACTTTTGCATCCTTTAGATATAGATTTTATGTGTTCTGATGCTTTAGTGTTTAGAAACACTATTATGGTAGACCATTTCTTTTGAGGACTTTAAGGATAACAACCCTGTGAACCCAGTCACACTGGAAAATACACATGCTTTATAGCGAAAGACACATTACAACATGGATTCTATCATACATAGGGGTCAAAATGGGGAAATGATCTTCAATATCACAAGTTTCCATCAGTTTGAGGAATGGGATAAAATCAAATATTAATGAATATGAATGGACAGGAACATATGACATGGAACCAACCTAGAAATACAGTTTACACTTTGTTTGAGCATTGCATGGGAAACAGTATTCACATTGAATTCTTTGATAAATCATAACACATGTTAGAGTATTATATAATATATAAGCACATGTCACCATAATCACCCTAACATGATAAGCATAGGTTTTTAAGTTACATCACAGAGTAAAACTAAACCAAGGAAATATACCTAATCTCACCATGTATACCTGTGTCCAACAGATAAGCCCATATATAACTGTGTGTACCATCTTCTAATATGTTTCTATGCTCTAATGAAATAGATCACCACCAAAATCATCTCAATGGACTCCTGAATCTCAGTCATAGCAAGCAAAATATAAAGAACAAGGATCTGTGGTGAAATGAAGTTGTAAAGATCCATGATGATACTCTATGTAAAAGTAGCTCGAAATAAAAAAAGATACAAGTATGCATGCTACATCATGGAATCCCAACTGCAAATGTATATGTGATAACACATCTCAAATAAACATAAACCATGAAAAACGATGATAAAACAAGACTATAAACAAAATAGTATAGTTGCAACTAGACGAGATAAGTTTAAAGCGTAATTTTCATCTCTTTCAACTTTAACACTCCTTGAGGCCCCTGTGTTAAAAATGAAAAGAAAACAAAGACAATAAATGATAGCAGTAGTAAATATAACTCAAAGTACAAAGAAAAAAATAACATAACCCACTATGAGAGTTGAAACCTTCCTTATACTCAACTTAGCACACCCAAACAATGCAACGAAGATATTAGTCCACACAAGTATAATGCATAATTTTCATCTCTTTCAACTTTAACACTACCAAAGGTCCACATTTGGGAGTGTAAAAGTTGAAAGAGATGAAAGTTATGCTTTAAACTTATATTGTCAGTTTCTTGTCTCAATCTTGAGTAGTTACAACTGAAAAGCATACAAAGACAATACATAATATTAGTAGTAAATATAACTTATGTCTAACTCAAAGTACAAAGAAAACAAATAAGATAACCCACTAAGAAACTGCCAACCATATTTTGATATTTAAACTTAGTAGCAGATAGTTGATAAGAAGAAATACATAAACCATGACAACCATCTCAAACAGACAAACCATGAAAAAACATGACAAAATAGTATCGCTATAACTAGACAAGATAATTTTAACGTATAATTTTCATCTCTTTCACTTTTAGCAATTACGAAGGTCCACATTCGGGAGTGTAAAAGTTGAAATAGATGAAAATTATGCTCTAAACTTATCACATAAAGGCAAAGACAATAAATAAATAACATCAATATTAAACTATCTAGTTACAACTGAAAAGCATACAAAGACAATAAAAATTAGCAGGAGCAAATCTAACTCAAAGTACAAAAAAAACAGATAAGATAACCCACTAGGAGAGTGGTGTTAGAATAATCAACCCATAGTTTACCCACTTAGACATTAATTCCATTACTTTTG
Source organism: Pseudotsuga menziesii (assembly GCA_001517045.1). NCBI lineage: Eukaryota > Viridiplantae > Streptophyta > Pinopsida > Pinales > Pinaceae > Pseudotsuga > Pseudotsuga menziesii. Next base: position 264,601 of record LPNX010375160.1, read on the forward strand.
TCTTATTTGCCTAGTTCATGTGTCCCACCTTGTGCAAGTCGCTATTTGCCTATCCATAGAGGTCAAACTTGCCATATTTGACTCATGTAGCGCATGGGAGAGCTAAAGGAATCAATTCTACTTTATTCTTGGCCTCCTAGGCACCCTTCTACTTTTTCTGCTTTATTGCCTGCTTTTTCAGTGTTTTAAGGCAAAAGGAAAAGCTAGACTAGGTGAGGTTGAATTGTTTTTTGTCCTACACATCCTCCCCTCTTTTCTCCATGAAAAAGCATGTATGAGCTTCCATTCCACCACTCTTTAGCTTGCCTATGCCTTTTTGCCAATTCGTGAGCTCCATGATAGATTTGGGTTCAGCTTTTTACACCTATGGGGGATTTTCTTATTTTTGGTAAGGCTGCTTTATGCTAGATTTGGATGCCTCCTCATGCATTTGATTTCTTTATGTATTCTATTTATTTAGAAACCTATGTTATTATAGGGTTGGCTATTGTACACTCAGTTAATACAATTTAGTGTTACATCTCCATATTCAGTCTCTCTTGTTAGCAATTTTGCATGATCAATTGATAATTGTTGTGAGTAAAATTAATATATTGCTGGCCTTAATTTCTACATGGTATCAGAGCCATTGTAGGTTGTTTCTCTCCTTCAAAAAATTTTTTGTAGGTTCGACATCTGTTATAGCGGATTTCACCACACTAGGTGAATCACACATTGTATGGCCTTCCCTTGTCCCGCTGCAGACTCATTAGCTCCTTTGGACCACTTTATATCTTTTGATGTGACCTTGATCATCCCCAAAAAACATTATAATATTGATATACGCGGCTTTTTCCCCGATAACCGCGTACATACGTGGATATTCCCTCGATAGTCGCGTACATCGGGA
>LPNX010375160.1:265888-428358 GCA_001517045.1 Pseudotsuga menziesii
AATTATTCATTATATATGCTAGAATATATCTAACACCATGAAATATAGTATGCTTGTATTGTTTACTTGTTGTTGAGGACGTGCTATAACAATTCAAGCTGAAGATTGGAAAGCTCAACGGGGATCTACTTCAACCGTCCGGAATAAGGTACGAGGTTCGATCCTTTAGTGTTAGATTGTTTATTTCTATTGCATATTGGAGAAGATTGATTTCTGGAGTCTAACTATCTGTTGTGGTACCCCAAGCCATAGGAATTTCTCTCCGTAACAACATCAAAGACTAGGAGCCTTCTACTGACAGCCGGGATAGATTTTCTAAAGCTATGGATTCACAGAAAACTATCTTGACTCCTTTCAATTTCTTTGAATGGAAAGCAGAGATGGAGATCCTGTTGAGAGCGAAAAGCCTCTACAGGGTGACTATGGCAATAGAAGCAGATCACAATGCAGCTGTAGAGAAGATAAAATGGCACAACAGGAGAGATGAGGCTTATGGCCTCCTATGTCTCAATATTTCCCGAGACCTCCTTTTCCATCTCGATGGATTGACATCACCGGATCAAGTATGGGAGAAGATTTCTAATCTTTTTGGAAAGACAGATGAGATGAGGGGACATCAGATCGAGAATGAGCTGATTTCTCTGAGTCCCAGTAGCTTTGAATCCCTGTAGCTATATTTCTCCAAGTTCAAAGCACTAGTTTTGTAGCTGAAACAATGTGGTATCGAAAAGAAAGATGATCAGCTCGTATTGGCCATCCTCTCGAATCTAGGACCTAACTACTCAGTCTTTTTTTCGACCTTCTATGCCACAAAACTCACAGCTTGAACATGGAAGATGCCTAGCCTTGCAGATTTCATGGAATCTCTCACACAAGAACAGGACAAGCTGGTGATGATGGGCACCATCAAACCATCCAAAGATCAATTGTTGATTGCTGGAGATTCGAAGGTGGATTCAAAAAGCAAAAAGAAAGCTAAAAAGCGACCTGAGCAAAAGAGAGACAAGAAACAGTCTCCGGAGGAGCCACAAGGTTCCAAGAAGAATACCCAGAAGAAGAAAAACAAAGGTGAAATGAACAAGTGCGCATACTGTAATAAGGGAAATCACATTGAAAGCTCTTGTATGAAAAAGCAGATTGATATGTTGAACCAACTCTTGGAGAAGAATGGCATCTCCCTTCCAGAAATATCAAAGAAGAGAGAAGGAGGATCAAGTTCAGATGACAGAGAGAGAGTTCATGCATTGGTTGCTGGCACGTCAAGTTCACCCAGTTTTATCATTGATTCTGAGCTTCAAGACACATGGTTTTGACTAAGGAGGCCTTCTCCTCACTGAACAAGTCGAAAGGACCATCTATTGTACTGGGAGATGACTCTCTCACTGAAAGTTTGGGAAAAGGAAGAATAGATCTTGATCATGGTCAGTTCAGCAATGTGATGTATGTGCCTGGTCTCGTCTCCAACCTTCTATCAGTGTATCAGATGACTCACACTGGGTCTCCTAAGAAAGTCATATTCTCCCCTGTTGAAGTTGAGATCACAAAAATCTCAAGTGGTAGAGTCATTGCAAAAGGAGTTGCAAATCATGCTCAAAAGGTATACATGTTCTCACACTTCCTACCTTACTCAAACCCCTCTGCTCTTCTGATTCATGCTAATGAAGCTAGCAAGCTATGGCATGAAATATTTGGCCATCTAAATTACAAGTATCTATTTGATCTTAGTGAGAAATAAATGGTCATAGGGTTGCCCAAGATAAAATTTTCCAAAGGAGTCTTCCAAGGTTGTATCCTAGGAAAACACCCAGAGCACAAATTTGAGAGAGCTAGTCATGAGAGAACCTTTGCACCCCTCGAGCTGATTCACAGTGATGTTACTGGCCCATTCCCTCATATGTCCATGAGTCAGGACAAATATGCATTGACCTTTATTGATGACTTTTCCAGGTATTGCTGGGTTTACTTCTTGAAACACAAGTCTGAAGTTTTTGGCCTATTCAAAGTCTTTAAGGATTTGGTTGAGAACCAGTCTGGGAGGAAACTCAAGGTCCTCAGATCTGAAAATGGTGGTGAGTATGTCAAATATGAGTTTATTAACTATTGTGCAGATGCAGGTGTTCAGATGCAGCATTCTATCCCTTACACACCATAGCAAAATGGTGTTGCTGAGAGGAAGAACAGATCACTGAAGGAGATGGAAAAATGCATGATGGAGGCCAAAAATTTGCCACCAAAGTACTAGGCCGAAGCTATCAACTGTGCAGCCTATATCCAGAATAGGGTGCCTCACAAACAGCTTGATGGTATGACTCCCTTCAAAGCATGGAGTGGGCACAAGTTAGATGTGACCCATTTTAGGATTTTTGCCTCAAAGGCTTGGGCTAGGATTCCAACAGAGAAGAGGAAGGTTTTGCAGCCCCAAATCCAAGAGTGTATTTTTGTTGGATACTATGAAGATTCAAAAGGGTACAAGTTGATAAATTTTAGCACAAACAAAGCCTTCATTGAAAGGTGTGTTCAGTTTGAAGAAGAACCCCTTGCAGCAGTGGAAGTTGGTGAAGCCTCTTCACCACCTGAACCTCAAGAAGTAAGTAATGAGTTTGTTGAACATGATGATTCTGATTTGTCTGATGGAGATGAGTTTATTGCATACCCAAAAAGCACCACAAGGCCAAAATGGGCAGCCAATACACTACATGCAACAGGACAGCTAGCTGGGGATCCCAATGACCCAAGGAGGACTAGATCTCAATTTGAGAGTGGTATGTGCATGAAGGATCCTATGTTTGCTGAGAAATGATATTTGATGGTGGAGTCTGATCCTTAAACATATGAAGAAGAATCAGGAGATCCAATATGGCAAGCTTCCATGAAGGAGGATTTCAGCTCACTCCAGAAGAGCAACACATGGGAGCTAGTGGATCTTCCTCTAGGAAGAAAGTTAGTCCAGTGTAAGTGGGTCTATAAGACCAAATTTGCTGCTGATGGTTCACCACTGAATTACAAGGCTAGATTGGTAGCCAAAGGATACTCACAGGTTCATGGCATAGATTACAATGAGACCTTTTCCCCAGTGGAAAAGATGGATTCTATCAGGCTAGCTCTAGCCATTGCAGCCTCAAGGCAATGGGAGGTACATCATATGGATGTAAAATGTTCCTTCCTGAATGGAGATATCACTGAAGAGATATATATGCAGCAGCCTCAAGGTTTTTCTACTAACCCTTTTCTTGTGTGCAGGTTGAGAAAGTCATTGTATGGGCTAAAGCAAGCCCCCGGGGCTTGGTATGCCAAGATCAATAGCTTCTTGCTATCACTGAATTTTGTTCAGTACAAATCAGATCCAAATGTCTATTTGAAGTTAGTTAATGGTTCATTAATGATCATTGTGTTATATGTTGATGACCTCCTCATTATAGGAAGCTCACAGGATGAGATTGCTTCCTTAAAGGGTGCTATGAACCAAGCCTTCTCCATGACAGATTTGGGGCTCTTAAGTTAATTTTTGGGGCTTGAGATTGCTCAAACCAAAGCTGGAATCAAGGTGCACCAGTCAAAATATGCCTTGGACTTGCTGAAAAAATTCAGAATGAAGGATTGCAAAGCAAGCAAAACTCCTTTCCTTTCAGGAGTGAAGCTGGAAGAAGTTGATTCTTCACCGATGGTAAACAATACACTGTATAGGAAATTGACTAGATGTTTATTGTATCTGACACATACTAGACCTGATATTTGTTATGCAGTAAGTGTGGCTTCTAGATACATGGATCAGCCTCAGGAGATCCATTGGAAAGCAACCAAAAGGATCCTTAACTTTGTTCAGGGAACAAGGACGCATGGGATCTTCTATAAAGCAAAATCTGATCTTGATTTGATTGGATTTACTGACAGTGACTGGGTAGGTGATAGCATAGATAGAAAGTCCACATCAGGATATGTGTTCATGCTTGCAGAAGGACCAATCAGCTGGTCAAGCAAGAAACAGAGTGCCATTGCACTCTCATCTACAGAAGCAGAGTACATAGGAGTTGTTAATGCAGCAACTCAATGTTTATGGTTGCAGGGTTTACTTGGAGAGTGTGGCTTCGAACCTGAGTACTAAACTACCATCTACTGTGATAACCAGAGTACCATTCAAATCTGCAAAGATCTAGTTCAGAAGCAGAGAACCAGACACATTGAGATTAACATGCACTACATCAGAGAGCTTGTGCATGATGGCACCATTCACCTACTCTTCTGTTCATCTTCAGAACAAGTAGTTGATATCTTCACCAAATAATTTTGTGAGAAGACCTTCAGCAATCTCAAATCACTACTGGGGATTGCTGATCGTGCTCTAAAAGCATGAGTGGAGACAAGATTCTACAATTTTGTTTTACAGTCCATGTTGAAGGGAGGATTTTCCCAAGTTGGTTTTGCCTCTTTCCTTGTTTAAATGGACTTGCAGTATGTAAAGGGTGACTAAGACTTGTTTCTAGGACCTATATTTTTCTGATATATTACTCATAATTCAGGATTAAGGGGGTGTGTTAGAATAATCGACCCATAGTTTACCCACTTAGACATTAATTCCATTATTTTTGTCTTATTTGCCTAGTTCATGTGTCCCACCTTATGCAAGTTGCTATTTGCCTATCCATAGAGGTCAAACTTGCCATATTTGAATCATGTAGCACATGGGAGAGCTAAAGGAATCAATTCTACTTTATTCTTGGCCTCCTAGGTACCCTTCTACTTTTTCTGCTTTATTGCCTGCTTTTTCAGTGTTTTAAGGCAAAAGGAAAAGCTAGACTAGGTGAGGTTGACTTGTTTTTTGTCCTACACATCCTCCTCTCTTTTCTCCATGAAAAATCATGTATGATCTGCCATTCCACCACTCTTTAGTTTGCCTATGCCTTTTTTCCAATTCGTGAGCTCCATGACAGATTTGGGTTCAGCTTTTTACACCTATGGGGGATTTGCTTATTTTTGGTAAGCCTGCTTTATGCTAGATTTGGATACCTCCTCATGCATTCGATTTCTTGATGTATTCTATTTATTCAGAAACCTATGTTATTATAGGGTTGGCTATTGTACACTCAGTTAATACAATTTAGTTTTACAGCTCCATATTTAGTCTCTCTTGTTAGCAATTTTGCATGATCAATTGATAATTGTTGTGAGTAAAATTAATCTATTGGTGGCCTTAATTTCAACAAGTGGAAACCTTTATTATAATCATCAATATGTTTTAGATCAGATATTTTCTATTAAGATCCAATTCACTACAGGAACAAAGGACATACCCGATAGAGAATAAATTCAATTGCGGTAGGTCTATTCAACTAGAGTATCATGTGAGTAGTAGTCAAGGTATCCCAGTCAACAAGGAAGGAATACCCAACTATTGGAGAAAAATTACAAGGAATAATAATCCATAAAATATTAGGTAATTATGACATTCCACACACAAACCAAAGCTCAGTTTGTAGCCCATACAAAGCCCATGGATTTTGTGAGAAGGATGTGCGTTGATTGGGGATGCTAAGAGAAGCCATAACCCTGTTTGAGTGGACTAATATATTTGTTGCACAATTTGAGTGTTTGGGTCTACTTGAAGTGAATCGTAAGGAAACCCAAATTACTAGAGAAACAAACCCAAAAACAATAGTCCATAAAATATCAGGTAATGATGACATTCCACACACAAACGAGAGCTTAGTTTGTATCCCATACAAATCCCATGTCTTTATTACAAATTAGCACACTCAAAAAGTGGAGCAGAGATATTAGTCATGGGGGTGCTACTGACAAACCAATGCCATATCACGTCCATTCATATTAGAGGCTTAATAATTATAAAAAAACATTATATTGTGGTTATTTTTAGGGTTGAGGGGTTTATTTTATGGGTTAAAAAAATATGTAATCAAGGTGGGAGAATAACTCTTTTACCAATAGGACCAAGTTTTACCTATCCTCTAGTGCTTTACATGGGAAAATACCAAAAATTATATAAAGGACAAAATATCAAGTGGGCCCTGTCAGGCTTGAAACATATGCTCCCCATGCATTGGCCTCTTCAGCAATAATTTTGTGCTTTATTGGATCTATTACCTACATGGTCACTTCATGTGATGACAGTTGTGTCTCTATGCATGTCACTTCTTCTGTTACATCCTTGCACATGTTTTTTAATAGGTAAACATTGATATAATCTTGTCCAACAAAGTGGTTAATATCTTCTTCATTGAAAGCTTCTATTTTTCTGATGTATTCTCTATCCTCATGTAATCTGTCCTGCAAATGGGTCATATGTTGGTATTTTCTTGGAAGATTGGTGATCTTTGGAACCAAAGGAATATAAAAATTTTCATGGACTTATTGTGTCTTCTTATGAAATTCCTCACATTTCTCCACGATTTTGGAAATCTCGTTGCTCAATCTCCAAGTGACTTTCCTACAAAAATCCAAAATTGCCATTTCTGATTTTATGTCTTTTATTGTCTTTTGAGACACATGTTCAAGTACTTTTGAACCATCCTCCATCTAGGTCAACTAGATTTTGACCTTTTTGTGACTTCCATCACCCCTTTTTTGAACTCCAGTGTTTCTACCGCAATCACTCTTAGTCTTATCATTATCAATATGACTTTGTAGATATCACCTGCAAGATTTACCTAATCCTGATGTATATGTTTCCAAATGTTGAAAGCTTTCCCATAGAAAGGAGTGATGACTTGCTTTTTCTCATGAGCCAACTTTAGTTGATTTTCCAGAGATTCCTTCAACTTTACCAACTATTCTACGTGAGTTTTCAACTCTTAAACCTATTGGTTTTCTGTGGACTCTCTTGAATCTAGTTGGGATGTTTGAACTTAAAAGTCATTATTTTCTCCCTCCATGATTACTAGATGCACATTTAGTGCATCCTTCCCCATCTCCATAATCTGGTATTCACTTAGCATCCTTTATTTCTTAGAGAGGATGGAATTGTACTTCCTTTTTAACTCTATACCTCCTCCTCATGTATTAACCATATTATCCTCGAGTTTGAGCAATTTATCTTTATTATGTTCCACATCTTCCATAAACCAGTCGACATTGTCAGTGCTGGCTGGTGTAGCTGCTACATTTATTGATGACATGAATAGCAAGTCCTTGTGGGTACCCTCCATTATGGTACTTTCGGTGATGGTGACTACGTCATCTTGCGTGCCCATATTCAACCTTTTTTATGACCTCCTTGTGATGGTATTCCTTGATTTATCAAAAATGATAGTATCTAGGCGGGCCACAGTGTGTTTCTTTGATGAAGTGAATGGGGTGGACCAAAGCTCCCCAAAAGGAATGTGACCATCGTTCATGGTTCCACTTGATGAGGCAAGATGGTATTCGTCCATTGGGTCATTCTAGGTTGTCTCATGGTTCAAATCTTCCCTGATCCCATCTTCTTCTTCCTTTCTTCTTAGTTCTTCTGCCTCTTCTTTCTATACTCTTTTTTCATTTTATTTATTTAATATTTCCTCTTCTTGATGCCTTAGGGATTCTTCAGCTCTCCTTTTCTTAGCTTCTTTCTAATTTTTCTCTATCTCTACTTGTTGCAACCTTAATACCACCTCTTTATGTTTCTGCAGCTTTATCTCTAGTGCAGTGCTTCCATCTTTACTCCCGCTAGCACCGCTTTTCTTAGAAAAATGTTTTCTTAACTTAGTTAAATTATTATCTCTCCTAAATACTTCTTCAAATATGTTGAAGAAGTCTGAGTACTCATAGTGTATTTTTATGACCACACAATGTTCAATGACCTTTCCTCTGCTATCATTTATTTGGAAAAAAGTTTCTCCAAAATGAAAAGCTTACAAATCATTTACAAAGTTATCAACTCCTTTTACCTTGGAGAATTTATATCCTCCTATGTGGAAAGGAATTGGGGGGGGAGTTTCTTTCTTCACTTCATGCAAGAAACTGCTTACCCCATTAACAAAAAAATTCCTATCGAACTCCTTATGGACTCCAAAGTTCTTGACGTATCTTGGCAGAAGGGACAGAGCTCTGGAATATCCATACATCATAAGGTAGGTGTCCTATGAAAAGTAGTAATCTCCATACTCACTTATGAACTCCATTGCTTTGTCGTATAAGTAGTTTGGTTCACTTAGGAAGATTATCCTATAAAAAGGTATAAGAAACTATTCACATATCATCTTGTAATAACCTATGTATTTGTGGGCCCAAAGACTCTAGTAGGCCACGTAGATTGGAACCTCCACCTTGTTCCAAATGCATCCCAGCTTAGGGAATGAGTGTCTACTAAAAATTCAATTAATAAGGTAACATAACACGTAGAATTGAAGCATCTTCTGATTTAGTCCTCCCTATATAGTTGCTACACAGGAGGTGATGTTGTCTGATATAATATCTAGCCAATTAAAAATTGTGCTTTCAAAGGCTACATAGTAAATCAAAGGAACCCAGTTTAGTTTATAGATGGTTACATCATCTCGGGAAAAAATATGTTCAACATTAAGGCTATTATTCTGAATGGGGTCCTTAAGCTCTTAGTTTCATACTCCCCTCTTTCCTTCTATCACAATTGTTTCCCTAGTACCACCATCTTCTTTGCATACTCCAAAGGATCAATGTTGATCTCTTTGATCCAATCCTCTGTCATCATGGCCTGTGGTGAAGGTAATTTGTAGGCCATTGTTATGTAAGATGGATTAAATGAATAAAAGTCCTCCCCTTTGACATTGGAAATAATCGACGAGGAATAATTCGCTTGAGGTAGGATCCACCCAAGAACTTCTGAACAGGGAAAAAGTTCTCACTGCATACCAGCTTTGGTAATGCCACTACAACAAAACCCTATAATTAGCGTCTCTTTTTGCTTCCTTTTTTACATCTAGACCATCTTTCAATGTATTTTTCTTCATTTTTTGGACAAAATGCTGCAATTTCATGGGTTGGTTCTATTTTAGGCATTTTTGTGTCCTTTTTCTAAATTTGGCACAAATTATGACGTAATTTGTGTGGGTTTTGCACCTTGCTATGTTCCAAGTTTTGCATGAGGTTTTGGGCCAGGTTTTGCACCTAGTTTTGTGCCTAGTTTGTACATCTACTCTTGTTGCACCCCCTTTTACGTCCATGTTTGCCTCCACTTTTACACCCATGTTTTCATCCACTTTTGCATCCTTTTTTACATCCTCTTTTGCATCCACTTTTGCTTCTTTTTTTGCATCCCCTCGTGCTCCAAATTTTTCATCAAAGTTTACATCCTATTTTGAGTCTAGTTTTGCATCTAGTTTTGTTTCACCCACTTTTGCATCCACTTTCGCATCCATTTTTATGTCCACTTTTGCACCCACATTTTCATCTCCTTTTTCATCCCATTTTGCATCGATGTCTATGTTTTTTTTGCATCTACTATTGCATCCACTTGTGTCACATCCCAATTCACACCTATTTTTGCCCCTTAATTTTCCACCCACTTTTGCTTCAAATTTTGCATCCACGTTTGCATTTTTTGCATCCAAGTTTACATCAGTTATGGAATCCCCTTATGCATCCATTTTTGCATCCACGTTTGCATCAGGTTTTGAGTTGGGTGTTACGTCTAATTTTGCATCTACTTTTGTTGCATCCAATTTCACATCCAATTTTGCATCCATGGTTGCATCCAATTTTGCATCACTTTTTTCATCATGTTTTTCTTCCATGAGTGTGTCAATTTTTGCATCCACGTTTGCATCTCCTTTTGCATCTAATTTTGGTGCACCCCATTATGTGCCCATTGTTGCACCTATTTTTGTTTCATCCATGTTTGCATCCTTTTTTGCATCCATGTTTTTATCCACTTTTACATCTATTTTTGTGCCCATATGTTGAAGATGACAATGACAATAATGATTATGATATTGAGGATGGCTATGATGATGATGATAATGTTGTTGATAATAAAGAGAACGATGACAATGATTAGGAGGAGGATGGTGATGAGGATGATGATGATGATGATGATGATGACAATGACGATGTTGATGATGATTATGACGGAAATGAAATGAATGATGATCATAGTGATGATGACAATGAAAATGTTGATGAATACTATGAGAATTATGATTTTGTTCATCTTAAAAAATGATCCAGATGGAGATCGATGGCCACCCACCTATTCCAGTGGCTCAAAACAATTGTCCATTGTGGCAGTTTCCTAGTTATTTTTCTACAGTTTTTCGAGTCCTAAACTTTTGGGGTCGTTTTAAGGCCCTAAATGAAGTTTTTTGGAGATTCAGGGATAAATGATTCCCATCAGCATGCACTTATTTGACCGAAAGTTGTAAATCTTAGATATACCTTTCCAATGAGCTATCGAATTCCCAAATCGGAGATCGTATGCAAATGCTATGACTCCAGGAAGTTGATTGTTCAACTTACCACCTTGGGGCCACAAACTTTATGAAGGTTCATCTTCTAGGGTTACGTTTTGGAATTTTGGGGTTCTCAACTCATTCTTATTATAAATAGGCCCCTTTGGCCTCATTTTGTATTCAGCTTGGCATGGATGAGCGTAGCAGCCACATCTCTTCTCAGCGATAGCTACCACCATTCTGGAAATTGTATTACAATCTATTCTATTTTCGCAATTTAATAGAATATTTTTTTATTGTATCTCTATTATCTTTGTAAAATGTCTATTATAATTACTCTATATATTTTCTTTCATTTCGTTCACACATAAATTCAGATCAGTGGTATCAGAGCAATCTGCTCTTTGATTATTTCTCGGTGCATGTCCCCGACGAGGTCCGAGTATAGAGATTTTGGTCTCGAACTAGTTTCACTTGATCGTTCTCACCATCCCAAATGACCTCCCATGGAAAAATAAAATAGAGATGATGGAGCAGGAGATCCTATCAAGTCGCTACATGAAAAATCCCTCGAGCGACAGAGGAACGAGATGATGGATAGTTTCACCCAAATCCTTCAGCGAATGCTGGCAACAGCAAATGCATCTTCAACGAGCAGTCGGGTTTGGGATGCAACTCCCTTTAAGGTAAAAGTTAACTTTGATATTTCTTTATTTAAAGGAAATATTGATGCAGATGCCCTGGATAATTGGTTGAATGTTCTAGAAGGGTATTTCTCTATCCATAATTTTTTTGATAGAGAAAAGATCACCTTTATGCTCCTTAAGGCATTCTTCCATGTCAAAAATTGGTGGGGTACTTATTGTGAGTAAAACTCATCAGAAAAGTATGGAATGTTTGAAACAAATCCCACTTGGGCCTCTTTCATAGATGCTGTCAGGGAACAGTATTACCTTGTGGGAATCTATGATGACTAGTACACAAAATGGACCATTCTGCATCAAGAAAAGGACCAGACAGTGCCGGAGTATACCAATAACTTTCATACCTTGGGTACAAAGCTGAGTATCAAGGACTTCAAGTGGCACTTGATTTTGAAATATCACAGTGGTCTACATCAGTACATCCAAACTGAGATGGACTTCCTTGACATCTCTTCACTTGGATCCACCTATCAGTATGTTATCAAAATCAAGGATAAATTTTGACAAAATAACAAGCGATACTATGGACCTGTACACCCACCGCAGAGGAAAATCAAGGGAAACCCTGGCCCATAAAACACAAGACAAGGAAAGGACAACCAGTCCCCGCCACAAGCAAAGAAGGGAGATGGAAAGACAAAGAAGGATATCGATAAGTGGTGTGAATTTCATAAAAGTCCTTGGCACAACACTGATGAATGTCTCTCAAAGCAGTCATTAGAGGCTGAGATCAAATCTTCAGAATCAGATCCTGATTCTGATTTTGAACCCAATGCCACAGCCGCATACAATGGGAGGCAGATCATTGATGCAGACCCCACTACCACTGTTGCTACCACACAGATTCAACTCAAGGATCTTGAATATTCAGAGGCACAGGAGTGCCTATTCAACTCATAGATGTGGCTGAGGGGATGCCTCTGCATTTTGTTGTTGACAATGATAGCCAAAAGAACCTAATCTCAGCAGAAGTCATCAAGAGATTGGAGCTTCCAAAAACACCACACCCACAAACTTATAGCATCAGTTGGCTAAGCCAAGGATGAGCTATATATATTACTCAACAATTCCTCCTACCATATGGAATCAAGAATTTCAAAGAGGAGGTACTATTTGATGTGGCCCCACTTGAAGTCTATGATGTTCTTTTAGGACAACCATATATGTGGAAGCGTCATGTTGTATATGAGTCACGGCCTTGCAGTGTCATTGTTACTTTGGGAGGAAAACTCTATCGAATACCAGAGACCATTGCACCTAACAAAGTCTCACAAGGTAGGAAGATAAGCTCCCACATTAGAAAATTATTCCTCTTCACAATTGCATCTGAAGGAGAACATAAGATCATAGAGACCTCCACACCCTCTGCACAAGGTGTCTCTGCTCATCAGAAACAAGAAGAAGACAGAGCCATTGTTTTCTCATATCTATCCGAGTACCTCTACAATGTAAGGCCATGCATTTGAGGTGCTCATCCAATGGCAAATCATCCATACAACAATTACAGCCTTCTTGGGATGTCAAAGAAAGGAAGCCTCTTCACTTCAGCAAATGTCGCACCAGGAGATCAACTCAACACACAGTTAGAGATATGATACGGGATTTGACGCAATGGAGACCATTGCTTCCTAAGGAGGGAGGATTGATCCAGATGGAGATTGGTGGACACCCACCTATTCCACTAGCTCAAAAAATTGTCCATTGTGCCAGTTTCCTAGTTATTTTTCTACAGTTTTTAGAGTCCTAAACTTCCGGGGCTGTTTTGAGGCCCTAAACGACGTTTTTTGGAGATTCAGGGCCAAATGCTTGGTATTGACATGTATTTATCCAACCAAAAGTTATAAATCTTATATATACCTTTCCAACAAGCTATTGAATTCCCAAATCGTAGATCGTATGCAAACGTTATGACCCCAGGAAGTTGACTGTTCAACTTACCACCTTGGGGCCGCAAACTTTATGACGGTTCATCTTCTAGGGTTTTGTTTTGGAATTTTGGGGTTCTCACCTCATTCTTATTATAAATAGGCCCCTTTGGCCTCATTTTGTATTCAACTTTCCATGGATGAGTGTAGCAGCCACATCTCTTCTCAGAGATAGCTACAACCATTTTAGCAATTGTATTACAGTCTATTCTATTTCCACAATTTAATAGAATATTTGTTTACTGTATCTCTGTTATCTTTGTAAAATGTCTATTATAATGAATCTGTATATGTTCTTTCATTTTGTTCACACATAAATCTATATCAGTGGTATTAGAGCAATCTTCTCTTTGATTGTTTCTCGGTGCATGTCCCCGATGAGGTCTGAGTATAGAGAGTTTGGTCTCGAACTAGTTTCACTTGATCATTTTCGCCATCCCAAATGACCTCCCATGGTGGAAGAAAAGAGAGACGATGGAGCAAGAGATCCTATCAAGTCACTCCTTGAGGAATCCCTCGAGCGACAAAGGAACGAGATGATGGATAGTTTTGCCCAAATCCTTCGGCGAATGCCAGCAATGGCTAGTGCATCTTCAACGAGCAGTCGGTTAGGGGATGCAACTCCCTTTAAGTTACAATTTAACTTTGATATTCCTTTATTTAAAGGCAATATTGATGTAGATGCCCTGGATAATTGGTTGAATGTTCTAGAAGGGTATTTCTCTATCCACAATTTTTCTTACAGAGAAAAGATCACCTTTGCACTCCTTAAAGCAGTGCCCCATGTCCAAAATTGGTGGAGTACTTAATGTGAGCAAAACTCATCAGACGAGTCTGGAATGTTTGAAACAGATCCCACTTGGGCCTGTTTCATAGATGTTGTCAAGGAATAGTATTACCCTATGGGAAACTATGATGGCCAGTACACAAAATGGACCATTCTGCATCAAGAAAGGGACCACACGGTGCCAAAGTACACAAATAAATTTCATACCCTGCATACAAAGCTAAGTATCAAGGACTTCAAGCGGCACTTGATTATGAAATATCGCAGTGGTGTACATCGATACATCTGAACTGAGATGGAACTCCTTGACATCTCTACACTTGGATCCGCCTATTGGTATGCTGTTAAAATCGAGGAGAAATTTAGAAAAAAGAATAAGCGAGACTCTGGACCTACACACCCACCACAGAAGCAAGGCAAGGGAAACCCTGGCCCACAAAACACAGGACAAGGAAAAGACAACCAGTCCCTGCCACAAGCAAAGAAGGGAGATGGAAAGATAAAGAAGGACACCTATAAGTGGTGTGAATTTCATAAAATCCCTTGGCACAACACTGATGAATGTTTCTCAAAGCAGTCGTTAGTGGTCGAGATCAAGTCTTCAGAATTAGATCCTGATTATGCTTCCAAACCCAATTCCATAGCCACATACAATGGGAGGCAGATCATTGATGCAGACCCCACTGCCACTGTTGCTACCACACATATTCAACTCAAGGATCCTGAAGAGTAAGATACAGAGGAGCTCCTATTCCACTCGCAGATATGGGTTAAGGGGATGCCTCTACATTTTGTTGTTGACAACGACATCCAAAAGAACCTGATCTCTGCAGAAGTTGTCAAGAGATTGGAGCTTCTGACAACACCACACCCACAACGTTACAGCATTGGTTGGCTAAGCCAAGGACGAGGTATCCACATTAATCAACAATTCCTCCTACCATATGGTATCAAGCCTTTCAAATACAACGTACTATGTGATGTGGCCCCACTTGAATTCTGTGATGTTCTTTTAGGAAAACCATAAATGTGGAAGCGCCATGTTGTATATGAGTCACGACCTCGCAGTGTCATTGTTACTTTGGGAGGAAAACTCTATTGAATAATAGAGACCGTTGCACCTAATGAAGTCTCGCAAGGTAGGAAGATAATCTCCCACATCAAAAAATTACTCCTCTTCACAATTGCATCTGAAGGAGAACATAATATCACAGAGACCTCCACACCCTCTGCACAAGGTGTCTCTGCTCATCAATCACAAGAAGAAGACAGAGCCATTGTTTCCTCATCTATCCGAGTACCTCTACGATGCAAGGCCACACATTCAAGGTGCTCATCCATAAACAAATCATCCATACAACAATTATAGCCTTCTTGGGATTTCAAAGAAAGGAAGCCTCTTCACTTCAACAAATGTCGTACCAGGAGATCAGCTCAACACACAGTTCGAGATATGATATGGGATTCGACGCAATGGATACCATTGCTTCCTAAGGAGGGAGGATTGATCTAGATGGATATCGGTGGCCACCCACCTATTCCACTGGCTCAAAACAATTGTCCATTGTGGCAATTTCCTAGTTATTTTTCTACAGTTTTTTTAGTCCTAAACTTCCAGGGCCATTTTGAGGCCCTAAATGACATTTTTTGGAGATTCGGGCCAAATGGTTGCCATCGGCATGCATTTGGCAGACCAAAAGTTGTAAATCTTAGATAGAAATTTCCAATGAGCTATCGAACGCCCAAATCAGAGATCGTATGCAAAATAGGCCCCTTTGGCCTCATTTTGTATTCAACTTGGCATGCATGAGCATAGCAGCCACATCTCTTCTCTGTGATAGCTACCACCATTCTGGCAATTGTATTACAATCTATTCTATTTTCGCAATTTAATAAATATTTGTTTATTGTATCTCTGTTATCTTTGTAAAATGTCTATTATAATGACTCTGTATATGTTTTTTCATTTCGTTCACACATAAATCCGGATCAAAAAATATAGCTGTTATTTCTCATGTGTAAATTGTATGTGTCTTCCATGGCCCTTTTCCACTAATCACATATTTTGGGTAGATTCTATTTCTTATGCTAAAGGTAATGATGAATAGCTGATGACAATGTTAATATTGATGATGATGATGTCAAGGAAAACAATGACAATGATGACATGAATGATGATTATGATGATGGTAATGACTATTGTGATAATGATGATGACAATGACAATGATTATGATGATGATAATGATGATGATGATGATGATGATCATCATCATCATCAAAACCATCATCACTGTCATTGTCATCTAATTCATCACTATCATCATTTAAAGCATATGGGATATGGCTTCCATTTAAAGCATGCATGACTTATAACTATGATTGAGCACATTTTAATCTTGGAACCTGTAGTGAAACTAGGTTTATTTACCTCTGCCAACACTTTCTTATAAATATTGTCATCATCATTCATGTCATTCTCATTGTCATAATTACTATCATCATCGCCATCATTATCATATAGTCACATCATTGTCAACTGCATCGACATTACCATCATATTCATCATCATTATCTATATCATCATTCATCTCATCATTGTCATCATCTTTATCATTGCCATTGTCATCATCAACGACAACATTGTCATCATCATCATCATATAATCATATCATTGTGAATGCCTTTATCATCAAATCGATTACATTTATTATGTCCACTTTAGCACCCCAAATCAATTACATTTATATCATACTTATGGTAGGTTGTCTAGGTGCAAAACTAGGTGGATTATATCAGGATGATGCTAAAGTGGACACAAATTGCATCCACTTTAGCATCCCAAATAAATTACATTTAAATTCTACTTGTGCGAGATTGTCTAGGTGCAAAACTAGGCACATTATATAAAGATGTTGTTAAAGTGGAAAAAATATGATTTGATGAAGAAAGATGACAACAAAATCAAAATATGAGGTTTCCACGATTTGGCATCTTAGTTTTCATTTCCTATTGTATAGTAATCAAAAGTATTTTGATTTGGAGGGTGGTTGTGAATCATATAATCTAATTGAAATCCCATTTGAATATCTATATGAATACTACATGGATTATATATATTTAAGTGAATTATATTTGTTTTAAAGGTGAGATTATACATAAACTAATCAAAGGTTTTTTTATATAGTGTAGTTTACATTTGTGTTAATCAATTGCTTAAACTGCACAAGTTATATTTGTGTGTACATGCATATGAGAACTTATACGATATACATATATAGCTTCTTTTAATCCTCAACCAATAACTTCATATCACTTCTAACCATTATTGAATAATAGAGGAAACTAACCACAATAACTATTATCCAACTAATTATTGTTATTTTTTACCACCAAGTCATATTAACTTACAAACATTTTAAGGGCATTGCACTAGGTAATGAGTATAGAGAAAAGAATCAAAACATTACTTTATATTATGAGTTCTAAACATAGTAATTGAATGATTGTTGCAGCCAAATAATAACGAAATTTTCTTTCTTGACCAAAAATTTCTTATTCATTATGAAACCCCCCCCCCCTAGGTTTTTTGCAATCTTCCCAAAAGTTCCTTATTTGATGACATGAACCACATATTAAATGAATCCTCTAGAAATCCATATTTTGAATATAAAAATAAGGACCCCACTCAATTATCTACTTATGTTGGAAAACATTCTCTTAGGTCTATTTCGACTAATAATTTAAAAACCCACACTCTTCCTTGAGCCAACTATCATCTTCCAATGTGATGAAACACCCTACAAAATTGCATGTACCTTCCATAACCTTTATGTGCCACAATTCCATAGGAATAATGGGAGCATCACTCATATTTGGTGCATATAAATTGCTGTTTTATGGCATCAAATCCCAATTTCCATCTAACAATACAATGACTAGAGGGTATCCATATCTAGTGTTTCCCAAGGATAATTTCCACTTCCTTCTTTCTTATTATCATAAAAGATATTGAAGGATGAACCAACAAATGAAATACTGGGAAATAGCCAAGGATAAACTTCCATACTTCCTCTATACATGAGTTTAGGGTTTATCCTTTAACAAAATTTCCCACAAAGTTGCCTACAATCGCCTCTCCATCAACCCTTTGACTTTTGGTAAGTCCACATTTATCATAACACTGTATTTTAACTCTATCGAGCTTGCCTCTTATGCACTTTTGTTTCCTCCAATACTTCCTCCATTTCAAGACCCTCCTCATGAACATTATTCCCTTCTAAAATTCCATTTAATTATGAACATAACCCTTCTTTTCTCTTGAAATTGACTCAAAATTTTCAAATTCTCAAATTCTCATAGTGACCAACCCAAAGTTGATTATTGTAGTATACATTTTCTTTATGATCATATAATTATTTATGTTTTTATTTATATAATATATTAAAAAATGACAATATTCTATGCATGGAAACCGGTAACCTACCACACTAGATTTGAATCTATGACCTCCTATAAGGAGACACATATTCTCAATTATTAAGACTACTCAAGTTATACTATTGTGTAAGATTTGTAGGACTCAAAGACCTCATGATCAACAATTGTGAACATTTAGCAATGACTCAACTTTGCTACAAATTTTTCTTCTCCAAAAATGAGAGGTCATATTCATTTAAAATATATGATTAGGTTAAAAATATATGGTGATGAGAAATGGTAATGCTTTGGAATCGAAGTAAGATGATTTGAGAAAGGTATGCTTGGGTTTGGGTTAAAAACATGTTAAATATATGGTGATGGGAAATGCGCATGCTTTGCAATGGGAGTAATATTATTCATCAGGCCAAAACCAAAATCGAAAGACTCAAAACAACAATATATATCAGAAGTTTGATTGGGAAAAATGCCAAGCCAGCTCTAGAAGCACATGCAGCCGCCTAGACGATTTTGGTCTTTGGTTGGTGAGTTCATAGTATTATTGAAACTAATTTCTTTCACTCCATCCATTGATCTATTAGTTTGTTTGTATGGAGAATTCACATAAGAGGGGTTTATTCGGCGTAGGGCCCTTCAGATCAAGGTAGATACATGCAAACCCCAATTTTTCAAATGTGATGAAATCTTTGACATTGTTGCATTCCAATTTTATTTTGATAATGTTGGTGGGTTGTTTGATAACAATTTATTTGGGCTGACAACTCTACCAAGAAAATTTGTTTGAAAATGGGGTTTCCAAAAAAATTTCCTATTCACTTTTGACTCATACCCTTGTTAATTTAATCGGCTACATCCATCAAACATCTTCCTTACTAGATTCCCATTCTGAATAAACTATACTCACTGGTGGTTTCAATACATTGAATCAGGACAACAAAAGGGAAAACACCTTACTTTCCACTCTGAGGTCAAAAAGTGGGTTGTGTTGTGTGTAGCCACCATAGGCTACACCTGGAACTTGGGAGCCTATAGTTTTTAGGGGGGGGTATATCCTTCCCTATAGCATACTGTTATTTACTTAATTCTATTTCTTGATTCATTTATTGGGTCTAGGGTGGTTTTAACAGACATACCGGTAGGCTAGAAAGCGAGCAATGAAGAGGCTTGGAATAGTGAATTCCGTAGGCACTATTGCTTCTTGACCATAGACCAACTGGAATGGATTCTGTTTATGCAATTGATTAGAGGTGGTATGGTATGCCCAAAGAACAGCCTACAGATGTGCATCATTATTTAGTAGCATTAAGCCTATATAATCAAATATATAAAAAAAAATTAAGGCTGGTAGGAATGGTCAATGAAGGGATGGTCTCAGTAGCAGATCGATTGCACCTGCCGAGCAGTTTTAGTTGAGAGTTGATCCTATACACGTAGACTTGGATGATGAAATTACTGGCCTGCACCAAAAAGTTTCATAGTTTAAATATAAGTTTATTATATACATGGTGCTTTCTGATTAAGAAAAAGGTAGAATTGCATAATTGCCACTTAGAAATCCTAAAATTTCATGTAACCATAAGGTATATTGATGATTTAATACACTATAGGTATATTAACTGGATGCGCCATCTGAAATATGTAAGAGATAATGTACATTTTTGGAATATTCTTCTACATTCAATATGTTTGGGATGATAAGGGATCTTGATAACTTAAGCTATCTATATGGTTAAGTCCTTGTCCTTCGACCATGCTTCTAGCATGTCTTTGAAATAGGGGTATTTATATTATGCATACATGATCTCCTTCTGGGCATTGGAGTTTCCTTTGGTTGTTGCCACATTCCTTCTTTTCATCATTGGACTAAACCTGATTACTCTATAAGTATGATTTGATATTCAGAAATCTTAGCTTCTATTAGTCTAGTTGTTGAATGTCAGGTCTGGTGATAATGAGGTCATCGTCAGACCATCCTTTGATCAAGTAATTATGATGCAAAGACATTAAATAGTATTTCTTATTTTTACTCTCTGTTTTGGTTAGATCCTTAGGTCACCAATTAATTAGTGGAGTGCATGTTGGTTTTATTCTTCAAGCTCAATCCCACAAGGAATAGATATTAATAAGGTCGAGGCTCTAGTTTGACCAATTCATAATTCAAACTGCTAGGAAATTGTTGAACTAATTCCCTTGTTGGTGGAGCTGCCAATAAGTATTTTGCACCAATAGACCAAAATGAGTTTGTCTCAATATCTTCCAATGGATTTAATGATACCTTTCTTTGTGTCAAGTGAAAAACCACATCCTCTAGAAAACGTTATGAAACACATAATCATGTATTCCACATAAAATGATGTGCCTCCTAATGTAATTATCTCACTGGAAACGAGCAACTTAGCTTCAGCGCAAGGATATCTCTCTTAAGAGATCTCTTTGTTACTTGACTTCCTCAATACTTTGCATGTGACTCTGTATCTAACTTTTTATCGATTGAAATACATCCTTCCAAAGATCTACCAAGAAAACCATTATCATTAGTGAGCTAGCAAGAAGATATAGATACATAAAGCTTAGACCTTGTTACTTGTAACTAATTCAAACTTCTCACCAAATGTTGTTTAGTTTACAAAGCACCATTATCTTCCTCATGAATATTTCCTATACCACTTGCTTCAAATGTGCCAGGCTGTGCATCATTAGGACATCACTGATCCCATAAGGCACTAGACTGCATTGTTTCATCTTTAGTATCTACACTTTGATACTTTACATGCTGAAATATTTCAAAGCCCATGGTTTCAAGGTCTTGTCCGAGCAAGCCACATTTGACCTTGTATTCTATTTTGGAGATAGTGGGAGCACAAGGGGCATCTTCAAACTAAAATTTGTCACCATTTTCCAAATCTGAAATCAGAATTATAGCATATGAATCAAAACTAGTAGATTCACATTTTACATGCCTTTCAAAATTAGCTTCAGTCAAAGCAATTTATGTGTCAAGCTTGTTACTAATAGTATTATGCTCAACTGTCTCTGCGAAACCCTTGTAGTCCACAAGATGCACCATTTTGTGATTTAATTTGACATCATATATCCCTGAATGTAAACTACTCTTTATTTTCATATATTTTTCCTGTAATAAAAAATTGTTTCAATTAGTTAACTGCTGAAACACATGAGAAAACTCCTTCTGAAAGCTAGTATGCCTAGAATTTTTATCATAACAAATTACATTTCCTTTGATGTAATGAACTAATTTTTTGCATATTGTGTAAAATAAAATCCAATTTATTGCTTCCATTTCCCTTATTTAACACATATGTTGAAAAAATAAAATCCAATTATCAAGGGAAGGCTGTAACAAAGATTACCCACCTCTTTAGTAACCATAATATCTTAAAGTAGTGAAGATAATAAACTTTTGGTCATTATTAATTATTTAAAACTCATGGAGTATTTGACAAGAGCTTCTATATCTACCTCGACATTTGCAACACATTAAGGATGTGTCTCATATGAGGTTTGTACTTCTTAAAATAGCATTTTGCATCTCACTACTGCACTACGATGAGATGACCTCTTCTTGACAACATCATTGGACCAGTGGCCATCCTCAAAACTGTATGGGAATCTGTGACCACTTAATCTTTCTTAGAAGCACCTATATATCCCCTTTTATCATCCCTTTTTGAAAAATTAAATTTATCCATGTTAGCACTTGAGTTAACATAACATTTGGATCTCGAAGGCACATCCAACTCCAAACGCTCAGCTACAATCTGTGTTGTTCTTGAAAAGAATTTATCTTTTGAATTTGCATTTAGATCAATGCCAGGAAATATACTAGATCGATCAATATCTTCATTCCTTTCCTTAACACTTGAAACAACCTTGACAAACATTCCATTAATTTTTGTTCGAGTACATAGGGTACTCCTAAAAGACCAAACACCTTGAGCAACTGCTTCACACAAATAGATCACATATCAACACACCGATGTTTGTCACATCGTTAAAACCCTTGAGAGGTAAATAGTCCATGGCCCTAGCTAGATAGCTAGTTGGAGCAATTTATTATGCAAAAGAAAGAAAGTTACATATGAGCCTCTCATAATCGATCAACTAGCCAAGGACCCTCCATTCTCTTTAAATAGAGATCATGGACCAATCAGGTGTTAAGCCACGGATGAATGGTACGTATGATCTAAGAGAAGTTGAACCATTGGATCACTTTATGTCCAAAGCATATCGTGACCATCAGATTAGAATATTTACAAATGCATACTAAAGAAACATACTTTACCTAATGGATATATTACACAAGTTGATCTTAACTAACTCCTAAGTGTCTAAATATCCTAACATCCCCTCTTAAGAACAACTTGGGATAGGATTGAAGGATTTACAAAAGTGACACTATTAGGAGAACGAAGGAGGAATTAGATCCTATCCCCCCTTAAGGAAACATTCCTAAACTCCTAACATAGATCGAAGTTTAGAAAACTTCGCTTTTGTAAGAGACTTGGTGAAGATGTCTGCAACTTGATCATCTGTAGAGAAATATAGCATTTCAAGAACATGATCATGAAAAATATTTCTGATGAAGTGCATGTGTAGCTCAATGTGTTTGCTACATTGATGTAGAACTGGATCTTTGTCAAGCTTTATGGCACTTTTATTGCCACACCAAAGTGGAGTAGGCTACTGCTACTCGAATCCAAACTCTGAAAGAATCTGTCAAAGCCACAAAGCTACCTGACTGGCATTAACTGCGGCTTGATATTCTACTTCTGATGAAGAAAGAGCAAGAGCTTGTTTTTTCTTACAAGCCCAAGTGACAGGTACAGATACCATACTAAAAAAATAACTTGCACTAGACTTTCGATCATCAGGATTATCGGTCCAATCTGAATCAGTGAAACCAACCAACAAAGTTTTCCCCCTATATTGTAATGAATCCCATACTGAATTGTACCTTGAATATATCGAAGTATTCTTTTTGCTGCTTTCCAATGAATTTCATGAAAAGTTTTCATATAATGGGAAACACAACCAACGGAAAAGGAAAGGTCGGGACAAGAATGAGTCAAGTATAAAAGACTACCAACAAGCTGACAATACAAGGTGGCATCTACTTCAAAGGAAGTACAAGTGGCAGAAAGTTTGACTCCAGACTAGAAGGGAGAAGGGGCTGGTTTACAATATTCCATGTCGATGTGACGAAGAAGGTCACAAGCATACTTAGACTAGGAAAGAAAGATTCCTTCTTTGGTTTGCAAGACTTGAAGACCAAGAAAATAATGAAAATGTCCCAAGTCTGACATTTCAATATTTTGCTTAAGACTAGATTTCACATTAGAGGAAATTTCAACTCAAAATGGGCCTCCTAAAATGAACTTATAAAATAATAGTTAAAATAATAAAATAATATTTATTAATTTTGGAGGAAGAAAAGCAAAAAACTACTTTTTTGTTTGTATTTTTGACATATCTCCCTGTGTTTTTATTCAAATTTCGATCGGGGGAGCTTGTTGGATGTGGAATTTAATTCTGCATCCAATGAGCTCTCCCGATCGAAATTTGAGTAAAAACATAGGGAGATATGTCAAAAATACAAACAAAAAAAGTAGTTTTTTTTATGATACCTATCCCCAAATTTATATTAAAAAAGTGTTTAAGACCTATACGGTATTTCAAATTTAAAGCAATTTCATTGGCTAACACATGATGACATGGAATTTGAATAAAAGTTAAAAGGCCCATTTTGAGTTGAAATTTCTTATAATGCATGGGTTATAAGTTTAGGGTCACTACTAGTAAGGATAAGGTCATCAACATAAAGAACAAGTATGATGAGATGGTTTCCTACTTTCTTGGTATAGACATTGGGGTCAGAATGGCATCTATAAAAAACAGTGTCAAGGAGAAAGCTATCCATTTTGGCATACTAGGCTCTAGGAGCTTGCTTAAGGCCATATAAGGATTTCTTAAGGAGACAGACAAGGCTAGATTTATCCTGAACATATCCAGGAGGTTGTTCCATGTAAATTTCCTCCTGTAGATCACCATGTAAAAAGGAAGACTTGACATCAATTTGATGGAATTCCCAGTTATGTAAGGCTACATGGGAAAGAAAAAGGTGGATGGAATTCATTTTTGCAATAGGAGAAAAGGTTTCATTGTCGTCAATCCCTTCAACTTGGGAAAAACCTTTGGAAACTAACCTTGCATTAAGTATTTCAACACTTCCATTTGATGCATACTTAGTTCTGTAGACCCATTTACATCTGACAAGTTTTCTTCCTTTTGGAAGAGAAACAAGATTCCAAGTATCGTTCGCCATTAAGGAACGATATTCTTCATCCATAGCTACATCCCAATCTGGATTTCCTGAAGCTTCTACAAAAGTTTCTTGATCATTATTCTTGGAAACTTGAGCCAAAAGAGAAGGGGATCACTAAAACTGAGAACGTGTTCAACGTTTATATCTAGGATCACCAGCTGCTTCACATGTTGAATGGACCCATCGAGGAAGCATTGGTGCTGGTGCAATTGGAGGAACATGAGAAGGCGGAGGTGGATTTTCATCCTCACTGTCATCATCAAAAAATGGAGTTGGAAACCTGTCAAGGAAGTTGGAAGAAGAAGAAGAAGAAGGCACAATCACCGAATCAGGCTCACGGGCCAAAGATGGCACACCCGCTAAGTTAGGCTCATAGCCCCAGAGATTTTCATCAAATTTAACATCTCTTCTAATGATTATATCATGTGAATGGGGCTGAAGAAGTCTATAACCTTTTACATCTTCAGAATATCCAACAAATATGAACTTTTCACTTTTAGGTTGCAATGCTTTCTATTTTTCATCTAGAATGTGAGCCCATGCTTCACAACCAAACACACAAAAGTGACTTACATCTGGTTTAGTTTTAGTCCATGCTTCTTCTGGTGTCATACCTTGTAAAACTTTAGTGGGTGTGCAATTAACTATGTAATTTGCACAATTTATGGCCTCAGCCAAATATTAAAGACTTAGTGCCCTAGATTGGATCATACAATTAGCCATTTATTTTAAAGTGTGGTTCTTTCGTTCAACTACACCCTTTTTTTGTGGTGTATATGGAACAGTGTGTTGTTGTTGGATTCCTTGTTCAGTGCAGAAAGTAGTGAACTTGTTGTTAACATATTCTCCTCCATTGTGTTGTAATCTCATGGATCACAAAGGGTTACCAATAACATACATTAAAAGCATACAGACATATCAGAGACAAGAGACAAGAACACAGGTGTAAGAATAATAGATTAAATTATAACAGAAGAGTCCATACAATACATAGAACTAAACCAAGTTCTCATCTGGCTCAACATCCTAATATATATGATTTACAAAAAAATTACAAATAACTACCTGTCAGTTCAGTCAACCGACATGACCTTAGGTGGCTGACCTAATCTCTAATTAGTTACTTAGTCAGCTTATCAACTTACTCCTCCAACATCTCCCCCATGAACAGAACTGTTCTTTGTCCTAAATAAACAAGGGAGGTACTCAAAAAATATTTGAATTTCTAAAGTAGTTATTTCTTTGTTTATCTTTTTATGGGCTGTGAAGTCAGATGGTTAGTCATTTTTGTACATAGACTTCGACAATTTCTTCTGCTGTCACGGCCAACTTATGTTGGAATTCTGTCCAACTTTGCAGTACTTTCTGAATGTCAATGGTTAATGTTTTAAGGCTTGATAGTGTCGACATCTTCTCTTGAATGGAAAGGTCTGCTATGCTTTCCATGTCAAGACCCAAAAACTGGTCTTTTTCTTCTGCTGTCTCCCGAATTCTTTTCATCTGTGGACGGATGGTGTCTAATTTGTCCAAACTTGGAATTGCCTGTTGCAGCCACTGGTGTGCTTGTCTCTCGAGCTTTTGCAGTTTGGCTGTTTCAAGCACAATTTGATCTTTGATCATGTTCTGAGTGCTTCTTCCATGCTCTTCCTCTTCTCCAGTGCTTGGATTTCTTGTTGGATTGTCGAGTCTACTGGAAGAATTGCCCATAATAAGAAGGCCAGTCCCGTAGTACCCCTTCTATTATCACCGATTCCTCCATGTGATCTTGAAGCACTTTGTAAGCTTCAAATAAGGTTGTGTGCTGCTGCATCAGTAGTCGAGCTGTTTTTTATTTTCTCTTCTCTTATGTTTTGCATCTGTTTCTGTAGTGCCGACACCATGATTTCAAACAACTGATAGGATTTCTCTTGTGGCTTGTCGATGTCGACCTATGCTAGTCTCGGTATCACAAATTGCGCAAGGTTTCTGCATTTGTTTAGGAACTTGACTTGTTCTCTCTCATTGTCGTTGAGCTCCTTGCATCTATTCTGAATCCTTGTTTTTTCTTCGATAGCCAAGGTCTCCAAGAGTTGTCCCAACTGTCCATCCTTCAACTTTGTTGCGTCGACTGTAGTGGTCGACCCAATTTGGCTGATGTGAACCATTGCCACTTGGGGTTGATGGTTCCTCTTCTTTCTATCTCTCTTCCTCTTATACTTTTTCTCGATTTGTTGTTGTACTTGTGTACCTATAAGAGTCATATTTTTCAGTGGTTGATTTTCTAGCAATGGGTTGTCTAGTTGCTGGCTTGTAGTGGTTAGAGGGACTTCTGGTTGGGTTTGTGGGATGAGTGTTGTAGTTGGGTATGTATCTAGTGGATTTTGTACAGAGGGTCTAGATACAGATGTTTTTGGTACTGATGGTTGTAGCAAAGGTGGTTTAGGTGTAGATGCTTTGGTTTTAGGTTTTGGGTTGGGGGGTGGTGGCGGTGATGATGATGGTGAATGGTCGGGTGTGATTGGAGTGGTGGGGATGTGGTTGGGTGTTGGGTCATCAATTTGTGGGGGTGAAACCTCTGGGATGTTGGAGAATAGGTTGTTGATCTCTTGATTGATTTCATCCATGTTCTCTTCTTCCCCATCTCTTGCCGAGGGTTGCGATGTCGTTTGGGATGAGGGATGTAGTTCAACTTGTGACAACTTCATTCGTCTTGTCTGGGTTTCTTACAAATGTTGATTTCAAAGTTTCCATAGTCCTCGGCCTCTCGGGTATTTGGTCAGGTTGAGGTATGCACTGTCTAGATCCACCAGTTTCAAACAGGGAGCACTTGGTGGTGATATTTTGTATAGAGGTAAGTAGCTCAGGAAGTTTTTCGATGTATGGCTAGAAATCTATATCTTGGTCAAACCTCTCCTTCAAGGTTTTCTGCATAGTATTTTTGCATATGTTGACCAAGCTTATTGATGGTAGCTCTAGAATTGCTTCCTGCATGATTTGGGTCGGAGATGGGGGTGGGGGTGTAGACACTGGATCAACAATATTTTTGGCTGTGGAGGTATTTGCACTTTTTATCTTTTTCAACCGAACTTGATGTGCTCCTGCTTCAACAAATTTTTAGAACTGTGCCTCCACCAGAATTTTGTTTATTGCAGCATCTTCTATGATTTCGACGGCCGTGGCTTCTAATTCGTTTTCATATTTTGATGATTCTGCAATGATAAGCTTGTGCTTCCCCTTTCCCTATTTTTGCTCCTGAATTTTTCTCCTCTTCCTTGAGGCTGCTATTTCCTTTGATAGCTTTCATATTTTTTCTTTGGTTATAGCATACTAAGGTTTTTAAGTTTCCATGTTGTCCTCTGGTCCTTTTTCTCCCCCCCTATTGTTGAGTTGGGCCAATGCTTTTCTCATCTATATTGGTTACCTAATGTTCTATATATGTCCCTTCCCTTTGGGCTATCGGCGGTATGATTGTAATTTGCAGTTGATTGGTGTATTCTGCTAGTGTTTCCTCCTACACAAATGTGCTGATGTATAATCAAGGTTGATAATATTCTTCTTTTTCTTGGTCAGTGAGTGGTTCTTCTATCACTAGGGTTGCTTCTTTGGCTTTTGTAGGTATTGATAGTTTCATGCCAGATTGTCTAGATAGCTCCTGGAATATCTCTTCGACTGTTGAGTAATAGTCAAAAGTCTTTGCTTTTTCCTTAGTGCCCTACATATAACACACTACTGTATGGTCCAATTCCAGCTGTATGTGTGTAATTTTCGGCAGACTTCATCGGATGTTCTAGGGCACCCTCCATCTGGTCGTTTGGATTTTAAGCTGTTGGAACTAGTTTTTCAATAGCACTTTTCCATTTGCCAGTTCCTTCAATGTTCCAGTATAGGAAAATGGTTTGAATCTCCACATATGGAATCTTGTGGGTTCTTGGAACTAGTTTTCCTTGACATGGCACAAGTAATACATTACTATCCATATTATAAGGGACGGAAACCTTATAATCCCTCCCGACTCCTGACATTTCTCACAGATGCCTTTGAGCATGTCAGCAACGTACTCAACCCATTTGTAGATTTTTCTCGTGTCAGTAATGGTATCCAATGCCTCTACCATATCTAGTTTTAGGTCACTTTCTCGACCTGTGGGTGTAAGCCCAATTTCTATGATTTTAGCCACAATTTGTGGCGTTCGGGCTTGTATATGGCTAATCATTAGCCCTTTTGAGTTCTTTTTCGATGGTGATCCAGTTAGTTTCTCTACCAACCCTTCTTTTATGCCGACTGGTACTGGGTCACCTTGGTTGGATAAACCAGTCAGTTTATATATTACTTCACCAAAGATATCGACTGGCTTGTCCAAGTAGATTCTGTCGTTGGGGTATCGGCTTATAATGAATTTGACTGCTATTTCCTTTGTACCTCCAAAACTTGCAATGAATGATGTGTTCATGTCGTTCATGATAGTACTGTGGTTTATCTTTTCTACAGCTGGGGTTGGTTTCTTATCGACATAGGCCCATTCCTTGATCTCGGCCCATGTTTTCGCCCATGAGGTCTCTTGAACCTTAGCGTTATTTATGTTTCTTAGCCTCCTAATTAATGGGGTCTTAGCAGTTTGTAGTTCCTTAGTCTTGTATGCAGCTTTGGTTTGTTTTGGTGCCATTTTGTCAGGTTTCTTTTCGACTTTACTTCGAGATTCTTAGTTCTCAGTTTTCTATTTTCTAAGTTGCTCTCTCTATTTGAAATAATATATATGATCCTCTTGCGATCCAGTATTTATAGGTGATGTGTTTGACGTTTCTGTCGATGGGTGTATTAATGGCAGAAGTGATGGTCTAGCACGAGCACTTGAGTTTTCATTAATGGTGATTTGATTTTGGCACTCGTAGTCATGAAGGCGTGATGTGACTTTCAGGGTCATTGGTTGATGTCAATCATGTGAGTGGTCGATGGTGGTATGTTGGTGGGTGTGATGTCAGCTGTTGAAGCGTTGATTTCCTCTCATCCTTGTGTATGTGTCTTGGTCCTGTTTTGTTTATTTTAGATTTTTTTGAGATTTTTATAGTTTTTGTCTAACCGTTATGGTCATTATATATTTTTTTCTTTTTCTTTTTTTGAACTTGTTTTTATTTTTTGTACCGCTTTAGTCGAGCACCATTAACAAGTTTCTAAAATACTATGCCTTGTAACGTCTTTAGTTAGACTGATCTGTTGGCATGAAACTATTCAACAACATAGGGTCCCATCCATTCTGTATGTAGCTTTTTGGGTTTCCCTTTTACTCGACTATTGTATAGTAAGGCAAGGTCCCCTACCGACAGGTTTTTGTTTTTGATGTTACGATCGTGTCATGCCTTCTGTTGTTGTTTCTAGATTTCTTGATGTTTTAAGGCGATCAATTAGTGTTCTTCAAGCTTACTTAATTGTATCAGTCGGTCCTTCCTTCCTTCCTTGTTAGACACCGACATGTAAAATCTCTATGATAATAGGTGTCTGTTGTAAAAAATGTAGTGGAACTACTGCTTGCTGTCCATAAACTAGTAGAAATGGTGTTTGGTCAATTGAACGCTTGTATGTTGTTCTTTATGCCCATAGTACTGCAAGTATCTTTTTGTCCCAGTCACCTTTTTTAGTGTTACATATTTTTGTTAGACCTTTTGTTAATGTTTTTTTGAATGCCTCAATTGCTGCATTCGACTGAGGGTGGTAAGCTATACTCCGTCAATGGCCAATTTGGAACTGATCTGTTAGTGTTTTAATAGTTTTATTAATAAAGTATGACCCTTGGTCACTGATTAGGTTTATTGGACATCCAAACCTAGTAATGATATTTTCATATATAAATTTAGAAGCTATCTCACTGGAACATGTGTCGACTGGTTCTGCTTCTTCCCAATTGGTTACATACTCTACTGCAGTTATTATGTACCTTGCACATCTTCTTTTTACTGGTATGGAAAATGGTCCTATAAAGTCAATGGCCCAAATTTCAAATGTCAAACTTGGGTTTACTGATATTAAGGGAATTTTTGTACTAGGTAGGGGTCGACCCAGTCATTGGCATCTATCACATTAGATTATAAACTTTTTACAATCTTTGTGAAGAGTTGGCCACCACAACCTTGACTATTGAATTTTATAAGCAGTTGTGTCTGCTTGAAAATGTCCTCCCACCGGTCCATAATGTGCTTCATACATAATATTATTTTTTTCATGTTCTAGTACACATCTTCTGAGGATGTCTTCCAGGCCCATTTTATATAAGAATCTATTTATGAGGCTATATGGTGCATCTTTCATGGATAATATTTGTTTCTTATTCATGCTCATGCCCTCTAGTGCTTGTCCATTTTCTAATAATTGAACTATTTCCTCTAATTCTATTGGTACTGCTTCTATTCGGAATAAATGTGCATCTGGTAAGTCGTCTTTGAATCCTATAAGTTCCTCTCCTATTTTGATTCGTGATAAGTGGTTGGGTCTAACATTTAACTTTCCTGGTCCTACATTAACTTTGAATTCAAATTCTTGGAATAGAAGCAACCATCAACAAATTATCCCATGGTGTAAGGGTTTATTTACGAGGTATTTTAGTGCTTGGTGGTCGATATAAAAGCTAAATGGATTAGCTAGTAGGTAGTGTTGATACTTTTGCAGTGCAAAGACCATTCCTAATGCTTCTCTCTTTATTGTCGAATAGTTTCTTTCTACTTTATTTAATTTTCTGTTGCTATAAACTACATGGTAGTCCATTCCATCGTCTCCTGGTTGAGTTAGGATTACTCCTATTTCCAGGCCTAATGCGTCGATGTGTACATGGAATTTGGTCGACCAGTTTGGAAATATTAGAATGGGTGCTTCGAATAACTTCCTTTTCAGTGCTTCGAATGATATGTCGCATTCCTCTGTCCAGTCAAACTTTTGATCTTCTCTTAACAATTCTTCCAGTGGGTATGTCATGTCTGAATAGTATCTTATGCATTTTCTGTAATATCCTGTATGCCCAAGTAGTACCCTAACTTGTTTTGGGTTCACTGGTGGTTTTAACTCGAGAATAATTTTTATCTTTCTGAAGTTGACCTTGATTCCCTCTTTACAGACAATGTGTCCTAATAGTATCCCTATAGGGGTTAGAAATATGCACTTCTTGATGTTCAGAGATAGTTGGATTTGTTGGCATCATTCCAACATGAGCCTTAGCCATTTGCAATGATATTTCAGCATAGAGTATATTGTACAATAATCAAAATATGCTGCCATCATTTTGTAAATGTATTCTGGAAATGTTTTGGCCACAGTTCTTGAAAATACTGCAAGTGCATTTTTGAGTCCAAAAGGCATAACTCTGTAAGCAAAGGAGCCAAATTCACATATGAATGTTGTCTTTTTCTGGTCTTCTTTGGCTATTGGTACTTGGTTATAACTTGGGCATCCATCTATAAATGAGTAGAATTCATGTCCTGCGACCTCATTTAGGATTTCATATGTATAAGGTGTCAAAAATGGGTCTGTTAATGTAAATTTATTAAGTTCTCTGAAGTCAACACTGATCCTTAGCTTGGTTGGATCATGTTTCTTTGGTTGAACAACCATTGGACTTTCCCATTCTGATTGGCTAATAGGATAGATAAATCCTGCTGCAAGCATATTATCAATCTCTTTCTTGACTGTCTCTTTCTATTTATGAGCTAGTTTATATGGTCTTTTCTTTACAGGTCGAACATTAGGTTTAATGTCCATCTTCATTTCACCCATTTCATGTACTAGACATTTGAGATCCTTGTAGTCTCTAGCAAATACATCCTAGAACTCTTTTAGTAGGTTTACTATTTCTGTTGTTTGTTCTTCACTCCAGTAGTCTCTGAATTTTTCTATTTTTGGTCGATCATTATTTGATATGTCGACTTTTTTAGTTTTCACTTTAGCATCTAACTATTCAGGTGCTTTTGTTTCATTGATTGGTCGAATCCCTTCTTTAAACTGTGAAAATGTAGCAGGAAAGTCTGCTACAGACATTTGGTCGGTGTCTTATTTGTTGGCTGTCTCGACTTTGAGCACTGTGTGAATTGGTTTTGTTG
This sequence comes from Pseudotsuga menziesii, assembly GCA_001517045.1. Lineage (NCBI taxonomy): Eukaryota > Viridiplantae > Streptophyta > Pinopsida > Pinales > Pinaceae > Pseudotsuga > Pseudotsuga menziesii. The sequence goes on from LPNX010375160.1 coordinate 298,499, forward strand.
TTTTGGCATGGTTTGATTTCCATCTAAAGCTTTTCCCTTCCGGGTTTTCATTTTCCATTTGTATTCTTGTTGACTGTGGTATTGTCCCAATTTGTATATTATTTTAGTTTATTGTTTGTCGGTCCTAATTTTGTATTAGGTTTTTGTCCTTGATCGATCCTACAATTGCCTTAATTTGTTTTGCAGTTTTGACTAATTTTTCATCTTGTGGTATAAAACTAAAGACTTTGATAAAATTCTCTCTAAATTCATGCCATAGGAATGTGTCACCCCGAGCTTCTTCCATTTTGTACCATTTTTTTAGTAATTCGGATAGGTTTGGTGGAAATAGGTGTGGCTGTGTACGTTCATCCTTATACCCAAGTCTTTTCCATTCTTTTCCTCATGTCCTTATGTGGTCTCCTGGATCCTGTCCTTGGATAAATATAGGTATTTGGGTTTGATTGGTTAACCTTTTTTCTCTGAATATTTCTATAAAGTAAGTTGAAGTGGTTTTCCATGTCTGTAGTCTTGATTGATGGGTATCCCACCATTTAGCAGCTTGTCCTGTGAAAGTTTCCACTAGGCTTTGTAGTCGGCCTATTCACCAATGTTCTTGGATACTTGTTCTATGTGCATAGCTAGTGATTCTCTTTCTTTGTATCTTAGGACTTGTGTGATATTTACATTCATTGGATTTGGGGTGGGATATTCCCTGGTTTTCTTTTCAAATATTTTTGGGATGATGGACACCATGAAGCATTGTTGGAGTGGTTTCTTCTACACTTTTTGAATGGTCCAGCATCCTCTTTCTTGTGTTTCGTATTTCTTGACTTCCCAATCATATAATTCTACATCTTAGTTGTATCCTACTGAATCTTGGTTCCCTAAGTGAAGTTCACCATAGACATTAGGTTCTATGTAGTCCTCATTGTTTTGTATTTGATATATTTGTCGAATGTCGACTTCTTCATCAATAGGTTCTATCCAAGGTTCTCCTTGGGATGGATGGATAGGTACTATGACTTTCTGTCTATTCCCTTTTAGTTTTATCCTTTCCTTGTCTAAGGATATTGAGGCTTTCATTTTTCTTTCCCAAGGTCGACCTATTAACGCTGGGAAGGAGGTGACTCCTTCCTTAGGGTCAATAATTTCAAAATTGACTTTGGTTGATATTCCTTTTATTGTCGTGTGAACATTTTTCTAGACTCCGATAGGTTCAATCAGGCCTTGGTCCGCTAATTTCAGGTATATCCCTGACTCGTATAGTCGAGGTCTACCCAATTTTTCCCAAGTATCGTGAGTCATAATGTTTACTTGTGATTCAAAGTCGAGCACAACTTGTTGGACATGGTATCCTTCAATTTCTAGGTCGAAAAGTGGGTCGATATCACTTTTGTCTTTTTGGTTTAGGCTGCAGATATTTTTTGTTTGTTTTTCTGTGTTATTGTTGTGTTTTATTTTATACAATAAGTCAATGAATTGAGATACCATTTTATCATTTTGTACTAAGTGTATTAATTCTCTTATTGTGCTTTGTCGATTGTCGTCAACTTCTTCCTATCGAGCAAATTCTCTAAATACATTCGTTGCATCTTTATACAGTTGTTTTTGTTTAACTGGGTTAGGATAATCATTCTTTTATTTTATTTTGCTTATTCATGGATTATCATTCCCAAATTTTGTCCCTTGTCAGGTTACTATATGCAAATTATTTGTATTGATAATATCATATTTTTGAACGCATGACAAGATATTAACATTTTTCCTCTTATTAATTTTATCGATCATAGTAGGGAAATATTCTAATGAGTGATCCCCTACTCCACAACTAGTACAAAATTTTAAGTCAGTTATGTCCTTGTATGGACAGTCTGCATATCGGTGACCTTCTTTGTAGCACGTGAAACATTGGATGGGTCGACATGGTCGGCTGTCGCGATTCCCATAGAATCAAACTCGACCTCCATGTCCTCCCTATCGGTTGTCGAATGGGTGCTCATATCGACGAGCATTGTACCTTTGATTAATCTATTCATTTTGAGCATTGCTTTGTTGATTGTTCTCATTATTCTGTGCAACTGCGTTCATCTGATAGACTGCCTGGTAATTTTGTCATTCTTTTAGGTTTAGGTGGAAGTCGGCGATGGTATGATTTTTAGTTTCATAGATTCCACATGAAGATGCTTTTCCATTCTTCATGTTAAACAGGAAATATTTTGTGGTGTGTTCTCCATGTTCTCAATAGATGTCACAAAAACACTTTGTTTGCACAAATCAAACATCCTGTCAAAAGTTATCTTTTGAATGTCCAGTCGTTGAACATTTCGTGCACCAAACGTCCTGACTCTTAAGGTATAGCTCATTTAAATATTTCTGCATGATCTTGAGTTGTTCTTCCAATCTAGTATCCATGGGATATGCTGGGAAGTCTTCATCCATCCCCTCTTGTAAGGCTTTAGTAAGTGCATCTTCATATGTCTTGAATGTATCTAGGCTTATATCCGACCGAATTTTCTGTGAAAGGCCTGCAAGAAACCACTGAATTAACAATTGTTCATCAATTACTTAATCGAGTTGGCTGAGAAAGTTTTTCCAGCATTTGTTGTACTCTCAGAGGGATTCTGTTGGATTTTGCGAAGTTGTTTTTAACTTTTTAGCTGCCAGATGTTTAGCATCTAGAGTTTTAAAGAACGATAAAAATTGCGCTTTAATTTTCACCTTGGATGCATGAGGGGTTCTCTCAGTAAAGGTCATATACCATGTTAGAGCTCTTTTCCTCAAGGCACTAGCTAACTGTACCATCTGTCTATCTCCTGCTATAACCTAGTTTACCTCCCATGTCAAGTCACAGATGAACCAATGTCATCTAGGATCTTTATCTCCCTCATATAGAGGGATATGCATTGATCCATGACCCATTTTGGATTTGATGTCACTATATTCTTTAGGAGGTGGTGGTGGTGGGGGTGGTGGGATGTTTTGTTTGTCTTTTTGTGTAGAGCTATTGTCAATGGAACTCTCGTTTCCATCGGTTGTTTTGTTTGTCATTTATTTTTCAAAAAGGAGTTGGTTGGGGTCGACTTCTCCTGTCGATGTCCAACTGCAATTATTTGTCTGTAGGTCATATTTTTCTGTATTCTCCAAAGCTGTATTTGGTAGGGGGGTGCTCCTTCATGTGTTGGGTAAAGTAAATGGATACTTTGGTTGGAGGGGTATGCCTGAAGCGTGACCCAGTCTCCTTCCTATGGTCAATGAATCACTATATGATTATCATCATTTACTTCATCATCTAGTCAGCTCCATATACCAAACTCACCAGCTCTTAGTCTTAGGTCCTCCTCGACAATGGCTTGTACCCTAGTACTCGGATTCGTTGGAGATAAAGGTCTTATCTCTTGGGGGACTTCTATTTAGAGATATTCACGTTGCTATATCCATAAATCGTCTTCCATGGGTGATGCTTCTTCATCGATGTCTTTTTCATGTTGGTCGTGACCCGACTCTGGCAGATTTCTTTCTTGGACTGTCACCCTAGTACTCATTCCTCTTTGTAGTGATATAGCTCTTTCTCTTCTTTCTTCCCTCATTTTTAGCCTCTTCTCCCTCTCTATCTTCTGTAAATCCATCGTACCTTTGTGTATCATTGTCCATTCGATTTCCTTTTTATGTCAACTTTTCATTGCAGGTGATGGTATCTCTTTTTAGTCGACTAGAATCCACTTTACTTTATCCAAACATACGACCAGCTACCCACCCCATTTCCTACCCAACGCTTTAGAAAGCTATGATAGTTATGTTTACTTGCTTATGAAATATTCCCACTTCTTTTGTTTCTCCTCCCAGTTGGAATTTTGTGGTGTTTTACATAGTGATGGATGAGATTTGAAAATATGACCCACTCCTTTTTCTATTAGGAACTTAAACAACAAGGTCGGTAAGGTGAATAGGAACTACTCAGTAAGGTATGTATAGAATTTCTTCTGAATGGTTTCTACTGAAGTTATTTCTTCTATAGCTTGCCCCTCACAGAAATCGTCGGTGATCTTTTCAAACCACTCTGACAAGTTTGTTCTTCCCCCTTGAATCAATTTCTCTAGGAGTTGTTGTTCTTTAGTCGCTTCCGCCTTTTTCATCTAGAAGTTTCTTCAAAAGCTGGGGTACCGATTCTACGAACTTCTCATGGGTTTTAGTAAATAATCTTTCTTTCACTTGAGCAATCTCTAATTAGTCAGCTTATCGACTCGCTCCTCCAACACATTGTTAGATCTTAACTTAATAATTTGATGACCAGATTTTTTTTCAACAAGGGCCTTGTAGGCGAAGAACATGTTAAATACTTCGCTCTTAACTTTTAGGAAGTAAACCCAAGTGAATATAGAGTAGTCATAAATGAAAGTTAAGAAATATTTGAAACCAAAAAATGATGTAGATGGAAGAGGGCCACACAAGTCACTATGCACTAGCTCCAAGGGAACCGAGGTGTGCCAAGAGGCACGTTTGTCAAAACTGGGCCGATAATGTTTTTTGAGTACACAACTAGAACCAACACTATCCTTGCAAGATACCATTGGAAGACCAGTCACCATATTGTATTTACATAGTTGTTGCAATGAGTGATAATTTAAGTGACCAAATCGCTCATACCAAATTTTTATCAAGTTATCACTATGAGCAACAAAAACTGAAGGAAAAGGTGATGATCCAAAGTTGTTAAATTTGTACAACCTGGTAATGTCATCAAAAGTTCCAGTAGCAAGGACATTTTGAGGATTTTTAAAATCCTTGATTACAACTTGGTGAGCTGTAAACATCATAGTTTTACCTTCACCTGAATGAGTAATTTGATAAACTGATAACAAATTGCAGGAAATTTTTGGAACACATAGTACATCACTAAAATGACCATTTTCTACTCAAACTATTCCAGATCCTACAACACTTAGAGATCTATCATCACCAACAAATATTTGTTTGGTGTTACATTCATGCATAGTAGAAAAGATAGCTTGATCCTTAGCCATATGATAAGATGCTCCAGAATCAATGAGCCGTTCAATTGAAGTAGAAGAAGAAGATGTAATATAAGAGTAACCAGAAGCACAAAGTGCATGTCCATGAGAGGTATATTCTAAATACAAATCTAGGTTGATGTGGTGCTTCTTCATTGTTGCTTCCAAGGATGCCATCTTCTTGAAACACTTAGATTCATCATGATTATCTTTCCCACAAAAATTGCAATGACGATCAGTCTTATTTCCTTTTGGCTTGGATCCTTTATCATTTTTTAAAGAAGGAGTTGACTGAGAGGGTTTGGGACTTTTGTTGTTTGGCTTATTATTACAAAAATTATGTTTCTTGGGAGGCTTGGACTTTTCTTTCTGTGGGGACAATAAGGCTTTCCCAGATGTATCTGTATTGTTAATTATTCCAAGATGAATAAGCTTATCTTGCTCTCTAATTAACAAATCACAAAAGGATTCAAGACTAGGCTCTTGATAGCTAGCTGCAGTCAAGGATTCTTTCATGGAGTAGAATTTAGATACAAAAACAGAATATGCAAGTCCAAGTTTGGAAAGAATATGATAAATACATTGTTTGTATTCTTTCCTAATCTTTTATTCTGCACATAAGAGTCTAAGAGTTTTATACTTAGATAAATATTCTTGAATGCATGAAAAATCATTTGGATTCAAGGAAATCAACTCATTCTCAAGTTGATGACCCCGAATTTCATTATGGTTACCAAACACAGATTCCAACTTTCCCAGGATTTATCAGGTTAATCAATTCCAGATATGTGGAATCGCAAATCAATAGAGATTGACATCCCAATCAATCCATAAGCTTCATCACATATATTTTTCCATTTAATTTTCTTATTATCATCAGTGGGTTTTGTTTATTTCCCTAAGTTTATCCTAAAAACTCCCATACTTCGCAAAACATCCTCCATACGATATTTCCATGAGAAATAGTTAGAACTTGTACGTATAATATCACAAGGGGCGACCATACTATAAAACAATGACAGAAAGAATAGAAACTAACTATCTATATGCAAATAGCTCGAAAAAATATGTAGTTTAAAAAAAAAGGCACTGAAAACTGCTTCTGGATGATGAAGTTATGCTTTATCAAAGAAAATGTTGAAGATGTCCCCAATAGTGACATGGCAGATATTAACTTGACCAACTATAAAACAAAAAGAACCCCCCTCTTCCGAAGATAAAACTTTGACAATCACTTTACAATAAAGTTACTTTTAAGTGAATCACTTTTGTAGAATAAGTGACGTTCACTTTTACAATAATGTTACTTTAAATAGTGCGGCAGTGAATTAAAAGACTTTTATTTTATTTTATTTAAGTGAGATTCCCTTTTACAATAAAGTAACTTGAAAATAGAAATTGCATGCACTAAAAAGTAGCTTAATAAGACTTGAACTCAGGACCTATTTAGGAATAAAGCAACTTTGGACCAAGTGAGATAAGTTTAAAAGGTACGTAAAAGAACGGAAATAGGAAGGGGGATTTTTTTTTTTTTAACTCTTCTCTCTCAGTCTCCGTGCTTTCCTTTTTTTCCTTGCAAATCACAAAAAAAATGAAAAACAAAAACAAAAAAACTTTTACCACACAATGGGGGTTAGATCTTGGTTAGCTTACCTGGAAAGGCCATGTTTTCAAGTTTTCTCATTGTTTCTGATTTGCCATGATCACACAAGGTGCATGGAAAAGAGAATACATAGCTGAGAAGACAAGAAAAAAACTTTCCCTTTATGTTTCTGATTTGCCCTGATCACACAAGGTGCACAACAAAGAGCATACAAATCCAGGGAAGGCAACAGTCCAAGACTAAAACAATAAATATCTAACAATAAAACTGAAAAAAATATGAGAGATTTAATAAAAATTTAAACAAATCCGTCACTATAACATTATACCTTCATATTTGCCGAAATGGGTGTTTCAGGATCAAACGCAAAAAGTTTTCGGTGAAATGAAAAATATTTCCCAATGGAAATGGTGCTCTGGAGTCAATGGAACAATTCCCATAGGCCACAAATGCACAAAAACTCTAGAACCAAAAACCCTTTCAAAGTTTCACCAACACCAGTTCCAAATCTTGATCAAAATCAAAAGCGGCTCTTCATAAACGCTTTGATACCATGTTCAGGTACATAGGGTACTCCCAAAATACAAAATACCTTGAAAAACCACTTCACATAAATAGACCACAGATCAACACACCGATGTTTGTCATGTGGTTAAAACCCTTGAGAGGGAAACAGTCTACAGCCCCAGCCAAATAGCTACTTGGAGCAATTTATTATGCAAAACAAAGAAATTTACATATGAGCTTCTCATAATCGATCAACTAGCCAAGGACCCTCCATGCTTTTTAAATAAAGGTCATGGACCAATCAGGTGCCAAGCCACAGATCAATGGTAGGTATGATCTTAGAGAAGTTGAACCGTCGTATCACTTTATGTCTAGATCATATTGTGACCGTCAGATTAGAATATTTACAAATGCATAATAATGCATACTAAAGAAACACACTTTACCTAATGGATATATTACACAACTTGATCTTAACTAACTCCTAAGTGTCTAAATATCCTAACAATTTTATTGACATCATGTTTGGTTTCACAAAAGGCTAATTTGTCACAGATCCTGTTCAATGCCAACATTGTTTAGTATAGCATCACCTCACATGGACATTTTGGGTATTCATTATTTGCATACATAAGATGTATTTTATAATCATGACATCATCTTATTAAAGGTGGGTGTGGGTTTTATATATGTTCAAGAGAAACATGGCACTATTTTTTTAATTTTCTCTTATACAGTTGATTTTTCAGAATTCTTCATGTTAGTTGTAGTCTCTGCAAGTAAAACATCAATTTCCACACCCATACTGCAATTTGGAACATATCTCCCAACTATCAAACCACTATCCATGGCTGCAAGTTCCTAAGTATCAATGTGAAAGACCACACCCATTTCTCTTGAATAATTTTTTATTTTCTTTCTAAATGAATAGGTTTGATTAATTGATTCATTATTAGGATCATATTCAGCAACAAAATAAGCATGTAAATTCTTTTCTGGTAATTTTTTTTCTTTTCTTTTTGGCAGCTTGTCTAAGGAAATGCAATGCTTGTGGGAGCAACACCGTTATCATCGACTTGTGGAATCTGAATCACCATTCAAAGCATTCTTTCAATCCCTATCACTTGCATTTAAATACCTATCAAGGTGCAGTATGTGGTGATATTAATGTTGAATTTTTAACTACTTTCATAAATAGGTAATTATGTGTATATTTTTAAATTTTTTTCTTCAACACAAGTACACATAAAAGCATCAACCATATTAATTTCCCATGAGTATTATGATAGTAAACTAATAGAGCAGAAAGTAAACATAATAAACATGCACAGTATACACCATGATTTTTACCATGGGAAAACCCTCTCTCCTCCTGGGCAAATAAAATCCAACTACCTTTCTTATGATAGATTCATAAGAAGAACAAGTATACATCATGACAAAGAAATTTAAACCCTTCTTAGATGAGGGTTAAAAAAACATAGAGACCGAGTACTTAACTTAACTTTTTCATCTTAAGCATGAGAATAAAAAGTCAGGAGCTACTACTATTCCTTCATCATGACTATGACAAGTCCTCTAAGAAGGATCATAACTAAAATTCTGATCTGACTATCATATTGAAAGTATGAAGATGAAATGATCATGAGGGATAGGTGAAGGGATTCCTGCTAATATAATCCCTTCATCTAATTGCGTCAGTTGTGATCCAAACCCTTCTAGGGACTACTTCACTCTGATCTATCCTAACATAAATCTAATTAAACCTTCTAGGCATGCATGCTAACTTCTTGACCTGATATAGTCCTCTTAGGGATAGTGTTTAAAATGTTATCCCTCTTAAGTATTGATTGAGCTTGTTGTATCTCTGTAACAGAAGAGCTTGTTGTAGCTCTGTAAAGGACCTCCATTTGTATGTAGTGAGCCCCACAGAGATTATCTTTGTATACCATGAGGAGTGGTGGCTCTAAGGGCCTAAACTTCCTCTATGTTAGAATATTTAGCTTTTAGATAACCTTCTAGGCCTGCTAGAGGGTTGTGTTACCTATGAGTTACCCTTCTATGTCCCCTAGGCACACTTTCTCCTATATTGTAGCCCTGTCATGACTAATTTTGAGTGCCTATGACTTTGCTAGCCCTTATGTGGTCTTTCCATGACTGAATTTGAGCTTGCTGTAGAGTTGCATGACCTTGAGTGACCTTCTAGAGGTATACTATGAGGTTCTATGGCCCTAGATAAGGCTCGATTATATTTTTGTAGGTCTGTGATACCTCCACTCAGCCTCCCAAGACCTTCAATCATCTAGCCATTAACCTAGATTCCTATGTGTTAACCCTCTAATACACCATCATCAGCCCCAAGATATTTTATATGTCTGTAGAGGTATCCACCAAGCCTACGATGACTCTATCTGGGTCTTTCATGACCTTAGTTGTTATTTTGAAGCCCTAAAAACACTTGTTGATACCTGTGTTGAGTTTGATTTGCCTCAATGGTAATGTAATCAATGCTATGATATAGAATATAAGACATAGAAGCTTGAATTGAGTCTTTTTGGACAAACAAGAAGAAGATGAATTGTGTTATCCATTGTGTGAGAGAGCTCCTTCATTTATAATTCATCATTAAGTAGTGTAAGAATTAACTTGAATAAGTCAAGGAGTCAAAGGTAATATGAAATGTACTTAGTTGGGGCTGTAGCAAAGATTTCTCCCTGCTATAGGGGCAGGAATGGCTCCCTTATGCCTATAGGGCACAAGGGTAGGTTCCTGCTAATGGTAAATGCATAAAAACGAAATGGAAATAACAGAAGCAGAATAGTAAACTAAGCTAAGCCAATCTAAACAAGAAGAAGAAGCAAATGGAAAGAAAGGTAAACTAAATCTAATGGAAAAAAGAAGAAAACAAAGCTTTGGTGAACCCCTCTGCAGAAAATGGGTTAGGGTTCTACCTCCTTAAAAGCTGCAAACAAACCTATGCTCTAATGGAGAAACTGCAAAAACAATGTCAATAACAAAACCTGTAAATAAAAATGAGAGTTAGAAAGCAAATAACATTAAGCAAAACAGAAATAAACCATTGGGTATACCTTCTCTTGGGTGGAAATGGGCCACCATGCCCTAGCTCATGGGAGCACCTCTCTTTGTTGGGGAGCAATGGCTCAAGGGGAATGGAGATGGAGGAGAGGGAGTGTGGGTGGTTTGAGAGGCAGAGGTCTCAAAGCATCCACGAGCAACATAACAATAGGCTATGAGAGAAGTGTTTTGAGAGTGACCCCCCACCCTCCTTTTATAGCTTTTCCAAGGGGTTTTATGGTTTTAAGCCCTTGGTCAGGGTTTTAGCCCCTTTCACCCTAACTTTAGCCTCTTTCAGGGTTTTAGCCCCTTTTTGAGGGCTTTAGCTCCTAGGGGGCTATTTTGGGCTCCTTTTTGAGGTTTTTAGCCCTTTTTCTTCATCCTTAGGCTATTTTGAGCGTGTGGGGGTCTAAGGAAGGGTCGTGAGATGGTGTCCTTGGGTGGTGTAGGCCATTGAGAGCTTAGAGGGGGATTTTTGGGTTAACATATTGCCCCCTAATATGTGAGGGCAAGAGCTCAACATATGGCCAACGGACATCATAGGATTTGCTACGTGGAGGTGGTGCTTCCGAGGCTGGGGCATGGTGGCTTTTGGTTTTTGTATTAATATGGTTCCCATAAATGGGTGAGATACAATAAATGTGTGACATGTATATGGACAAGGAAGGCATCCCCATGCTCATGACAATGTTAAAAGAATAATTTGATCTATGTTCTAAAATACAACAACCAATCATATACAAATGATGTTACAATAATGGTTGCCTCCATGTAAGGCTGAATACAATACTGATCGGGTACATTGGACCCATGGCATTCTCATGGAATGCTATATCTTCATGACTAACGGTCTGCTAGATCTAGTTCATAGTTATGTGGACTCACTGATTGAGACTCATAGTCTCTGTGGTAGAAGTATGCTGCATCAATCATAAAGGTATATCGAAGCACTGATGGGGCTTCAGATCACTGTCTCCAACACAACCCAGAAATCACAAGGGACATAACTTGTTTAGGTCCCTCGAGTGGAATCACCAATGTGCTAGAGTCAAGTGACATCCGGGTTCTTCGACCAAGTACTGTGTGGAACAAACCCTATACTAATCTCAATGGTGCGATGATGGAGTTGAAGTCAAGCATGTGAGAAACAACCATCCCAAGAGGCACTAAGGACTCCTCTCAAGTGGTCCAAGGAAATCATAAATGGTGTTAATGAAACTAAGGTACAAGGACCTCTGGGTCTGTCCTATAGAATATGTGTGTTGGTGTCGACAGAGGGAGACCTGCCCCTAGTCAAGGCAATAATGTTTCCTTGACCAGGAGTACGAGGGAGATAACCGAAAGGTGTGAAGCAATCTGTGAACTGACTCATTGAATGGGGAAGGGAGGGGGAGGGAAAGAACTGAATAGGGGTAAGGGGAGTGTGGGAGACTCAAATTTCCTTTGTTCAGAATATGATTGTAGGGTAGACTAGGCAGCAAATGAAACTAACTCATGGGAATGGGATCATAGCTGTAATACTGGGAATGTCACTACAGATAGGAAATACTTGGGGGAGGTGGGCACATTTGATATTGATGGGATCCAAGGAAGACACATTGTAGAGTACTATGAACAAAGGAAACCCAATGGGAGAATGCTGCCAAACTATTTTCTATGGGGAGTGTCACATCCCCATGCCTCCGACCGGCAAAGAGGATGCGATCTCCAAGGCTTCAACACAAGGGCTAAGAGCCCCATGAACATGTACATGCATAAAAATTACATAAAACAGAATGCTGAAAGAGAATGCATTGCAGTATAACATGCAAAAATGCAACTATTTATCATAAACAGCTATAATTATTCATATTGCACAGCGGAATCAACATGCATTCACACAACTATTCATTTTAACATGTTCATCATATCATTAACAAAAATCATGGTTGCGGAAGTAAAAAAAAGGGACAATATCACTTATCTTATGAAGAACTTGTTCCACAACCAGCTATGTTGTTGCAACGTTCCACCCAACCATAGGCCAGTGTGCTCCTTAATCTCTCAGCAGCGCTGCCACCCCCGAGCTGGGCATGATTCTCCAAGGAATAAGGGAACAAGAAGGCTTACACATAGCCAAGGATACACAAAAACACATCCAAGCCAACACAGTTGGGTTTATCAGGCCATCCAAGAGTTGGGAAAGGTTCAATGCTAAGCTGGTGAGCTCATTACAGAGCCAAGAACACCTACACCAGAACTAGCCTGACCTCTAAGACACCCAAAGACACCCAACACAAGGAATCAGTCCCTTCTATACTACACAGTCCCTCAGGCCCTGCATTTCCTTCCAGTGCTATTCAGGGGTGATGGAGAAGAAGGCCAGCCCTCTAGCTCTGTCTATGTGGTTTCCAGCCACAAGGTTTATCAAGCAAACCAAGCCCCCATCCCTGCTACCAATACAGTCCGAAGACCAACCATTGCACTCAGGCAATTAATTTAGCTGTCACAGCTTAAATAGGGAAACAATTCCTGAATCGTTCTGGGCCCTATCGTAGCCAAAACGATTCCCAACTGAACTATAATATTTCCCCAACCACAGCAGCAAGCACAATTCCAACAGATGGAAATCAACAATCCCAAAAGAGAAACATATCAGCATACATTACCAGCAATGTGGGGAATAGCAACCCGCTCTGGGAAATGAAGTCACCAGAAGAAATTACATAGACCACGATGGGAAGGAATTTAAAATCTCTTGACCCTGTGCATGATGAACAAAAATGCAGACCCCCACCATTTTCCCATGAGGAAAAGATTCAGCCACATCATTCACCAATCCATGGAGGAAAACGACGCGGGTAAAAACCAAGAAAACTCCTGTGCGTGGAAAACAATCCGACCCTGTGAGGAATGAACAAACAATGGAGGTCCTGTATGAGGAGAAACAGTTCCATTTTTTTTCCGTGGATGAACAAACAACAGGAAAGACGTGAATTGGAAGTGCGTGGATGGATGGAAAACCAGCAGTGCGTGAAAGGGGAGTGCGTGAATGCTTCCGCTCATCATGGGAAGAGTCGAATTGCCTCCCTAAGTGAATTCAACTGATGTGGTGGAGTGTGCATGTGGGTGAGGACTGACAGTCCTGCCACCCCACTCCCAAAGCAATTAACTGCCTCAACCACCAGTAGTAATTCTTCAATGGAGGTGGTTGCAGTAAAAAAAAAAGGAAAATAGATGCATGGGTATTTTCCTCATTAGCCAAGGTTTGACAAATTCCCCCACATCCTTATCCTTGATAAAATCATGCCCCTTTCGATTTAGTTTCCGCAATCGTAGCTGGTTGTGTTGATTTTTTTAATTATAGATGCATATTTACATGATGCCAAACATAATATACACCACATGCCCCGATATACAATCAGTGACAAAATTAAATCCCAAAACATAGCATAAACGATTAATGGTGGGGCCTTGGCCTTTGGCTCCACACCATGATCATTTGGAATATATACATTATGTGCATCTAATGCAACGAGGTCAAAACTAGGGTGTTACAGGGAGGTGTCTAGGGACACCATTATGGTATGATCTCATGGATTTTTGGCGAGCTCGAGAAGGTAAATGCTCGATGGTGCTTTCAATTTTAGAGAGTCTGAAAGCATGAAGAAGACTCTGGTGGGGGTTCTTTTTCATTGGTAGTATCCTGTGCCCGAAAAAGGATAAAGGTAAACATAGAAGAGCTCGCTCATCTTGGAGGGGATGATAGACTTCTTTACTGTTGGTAGTCCAATCAGGTCAGAAAAGGTTAAACCTATACTAACTGGATAGTCATTCAGATACTTTTACGAGCATAAATGAAACCAAGTTTGCTCAGTGATCTTTTCTTGATGAAACGGTTGGAAAAGAGCTTAACGACAACTAGTGGTGAGCCTTTTCATAAAGTGCAGCCCCTCTTCCTAAGAAAGCATAAAATTATGTAGAGGGGAATGGTCTTGGCTTGAGTGTGCCAAGGAGGTCCTTTTCAATTTATGGTCTACATGGTCCGCAAAAGGAGGTAATCGAGACGATGTAGACTCCCTTTCCTATACTTTAGCGAGCGTGAAAGGAAGCAACTGTGCTCGGCAATCTTTTCATTGTTTTAAGCAGTCAGAAAAGAGCTTAAACAAAACTCCAATGTGTTCAACTGACTGCGATGGAACGAGCGGTGCTCCATGTCGGGACGGTGGACAGAGGTCCAAAGTTCATCCACATAGTATGGACGGAGCAGAAGGCTCTGAAACATACCAATACATGCGTGGGATAGATCGCGGCAAAGGCCTGTGAGTTGGTGTGGCAGAGGCACGTGAACCAAGGTGCTCTCGGATAGAGGTTAGGAGAGTGTGCGTGTGCGTTGCGGTGAATAGAATTGACTACATGCGATGTGAGTGAAAGTCTGGGTGCAATTATATGCCAAATACATGTAAGAAAAAGAAATCGTTTTGTGGACAGTGGTCCAGAGGTCTATGTAAGGTGCAGTGAATGGGAAAGATAGCTATGTGCTAAAAATACAATCCTTAACGAGCTGCAGCCCAAACACTCACATGAGCAGTGGTCAGGAAGCACGATACAAGTATAGGTCCGTAGACACTTGCATCATCATGTCATGGCTCATAAATGGAGGTGACTGGTGGGAAATGGTTCCGAAATTGATTTATTAAACATGAGACAATGGTCTCATTAGGAGATGGAAATTTGAGCTCGGAGGTGTGAGAGGTGTCTCGAATCGGTTCCAGGTGACTTTGGATTAGCAGTGGATGGTACTTCCCCTGACTTGTGGTAAAAAATGTTGAAAAACGAAAAGGGAGAAAACTATGTTATAAGGGACTCATAGTGGTGGTATCAGGCATAGACTATCTTGAGGTAGAGCCCATTACGTGGCTTCTTCAAGAGGTGACCATCTGAGTCAGCAAGGAGGTATTCCCCCTTGCCGAGATGAAGGTCATTGGCAAGGCAGGGTGACGAAAACTAGTCTTTTATGGGAAGAACCGATTCCACACTATGGTTTAAAGGGAATGGGGAAAAACCAAAGGCAGTCTTACATATATCTCCATCATTGCATAAGTGGTGCCGGGATAGATCAGGTGGATCTTCCACGACCAATGAGATGAAAGGGAAGCTGGTGCTAGAGATCATGTAAATGGTATTGGTTGTGGTTTTTGTGGCCTTGCCCCCAGTCTTTATTGGAGGAAGAGGGGCAGGCCTGGAGACAAGAGGAGTCTTTGATGCACTTGGAGGTAGGTGCGACATCATCTCAATTGGATGGACATGAGTCAACACTGTATCATGGGGCCTTAGTGGTAGGGTAGGTGGTTCAAGGTAACACATAGGATCTCCCAGTGTGAAATATTGTAGATTGTGGGTTTGTAAGATATACTTGCTCACAATCCTAAATGGTAGGCAAAGGAAAAGGAAAAGGATCATGTTGAGTGGGAATGAAACCCACTGTTTCCTTGGTAATTAAGGTTGAGGTTACAACTGAGGTTACAGCTGTGGCTGGGGTTGCGGCTGCGGAAACAGTAGAAGAGACAGGTCTAATGGACCATCTATGATGGTGGAGATAAGAAGATATGTAGAGCTGGACATCATGTAAATGGACATGGTTTCTGAAGAAATAGGTGGTGGGTGAACTTCTTCGATCAAGGTGATATCAGACTCAAGGGAATGGTGACAAAGGTCAGCGAGAGCCATTCGAAATTTGGGTAGGTCTTGGCAATGGTGGGAGTAATGTCCATACAAGACACAAAGGGTGCAAGCATGGTTTGTCCTTCATGCCTTCTTCCTGACTACTGGCGTGGTTGGGAGTTCAACCATGGCGATGTTTTCGTTCATATCCATGGCATCTAAATATGCACGGATCACTAGGATTTCAGGGCAATTCTAAGTTGGATGGCCATGTTGTTGACAAACAGCACAAGGTGGAACTTTTCGTGGTTCTATGGTGGCTTTGGTGTTTTTACCCCTATCCCTTTTGGTTTGGGGCGGTGCAGGTGCGGGTGTAGTGGTTGGCTTGTGCGGACTAGGTGGAGGGTGAGACTCAACCGCAATAGGTTGCACCGGGGTTAACACAACTTGGGGCATTTCTGGTTGAGCTGGTGGATCAAGATACCACACTGGGATCCCCAATGTAAAGTTGGGTAGGCTTAAGGTGGCCATGACTGGCTTTCTCATGACACTAGGTGGGGGAAAGAGGAAGGGAATTGTATGGACTAGAAATGAGCCCACATAAATCCCAGTTGGTTGCATGTGTGAGTGAGGTTGTGGTTGTGGCTATGTGTAATGCTACTGCTACAGGTGATCTTGTAGCTGTGGACGATGTTGTGGTTGCGGTTCGGGCTGCAGCTGTGGTTGCTATTTGGGTGTAGCAGTGATTGATGAGACCATGCACAAGTCCACAGTTTGATTTTGTGTCAGTAGTGGTGACACCAATGGGAAAGGAACCATCATGGTGATATTGGTAAATAACCCAGGGCCCACATTTAATGGTGGGGAAGCTGGTGTGTTTTCAACCATAGTGTTTGTTGCAAGGATGACGTTAGTGTGTGTGCTCGCCCCTTGCAGCTCAATGGTGGTGACGGTAGGGATAACATTAGCAGGTGCTGTTAACCCTTGCGTATCATGGTAGGTGAGCTGGTCAACCATCACAATCTTCCCTTCGTGGGTGAAGATCATGAGGCAGAAGATAGTTGACACGATGGCTCACATGGCGTACATATAACTCCTTTCGAGGAGGAGGTTGTAGTCCAATTGAGCATTGATGACTTCGATGCCAATCAGGACTGTCTTACCGGCTAACATGATGGGGACATGGGGGAGGATTCCTTAGGGTTTAGTGGGATGTCCATCATAATCCTGTAAATTCATGGAGGACGGTTGCAGAATTGGTGATCCAAGCTTCTGCCAAACCAAGGTAGACATGACGCACGTGGATGCCCCCTCATCCACTATGCATTGGTGCACAACCAAATTCCAGATGGACACTGGGATTTGGAAGGCGATAGTGGAGGTCATGTGTGGTTCCCTATTCTCCATGTTGAAGGTGATCAACTTGGAGTCAGAGGGGTGTACTGCCCCTAGAGCAGCTAGTAAGGATTTCCGTTGCATTGGGAACATTTTAAGTACCTCAAGAGTGAACATGGCGGTTGGCGTTTGGGCCAAATCATCCACAATGTTGTAGCTAAATGCAGCTCTAGCCGTGGCATTATTGGCAATTTTGTGTATGGGGGGGTGTAGGAACGGGGGTAACTGGAGAGGTAGGTTGGCTTTCTTAGACGTGGTGAGTCGAAATGTTCGGTGGTGGTATCGTACTAATTTTTTCTAGTCTGTAAGTTGACCTCTTCAGTGGTCATGGTTAGCAGGTGGTGAACACCTGTTTCGGCCGTAAGCGGTGCCCCCAGAGCATTGGGGTTGGGTTGGGGAGGGGGTGTGGTTGCCACCAATCCTTGGACTGGTAGTGGGTTTTGAAGCACCATGGGGGGTGTTCCTTGTGGTGCTAGGTTGGATTGTGCTTGGTTTGTATCATTGGAAGCCTGTTGGACCTCGTTCTAAATGGCTTGCTTGGCATGCCCCATGAGGGGACACTTGAATGTGTAGTTCCTATAGACCCCATAGAGTGTGCATGGTTGGTTTGTGTGCAACGTGGCATTGCGTCTTGGTGCATTTGGTCGTGGGGGATTCTGGGTTGGTCGGTTTGTCGTGGCATTGTCAGGAGGGTTTGGTTGTTGACCGCCTCCCTGCAGTTGGTTATTGCCTTGGTTGCGGGGCCATTTTTTTCTAGCTTACCCTTGTTGATTGTTGGGGGTAGGATGGTTGGGACGGTTTTGTTGTCCAAACACTTGTCCCAACAATGTAGCTGGGGCAAGGGCTTGAAATTGTTGTATTGGAGGTGCATAGTAGATTTGTGGGGGTGGTGGTGCCACAAATGTGGGCATTTGCACCACATACTGCTATGCTGGCCAAGCCATGTCCTAAGCCTACTCTAGTGGTGTAGGTTGTGCATAAGAAGTTGTCTCTTTGGATTGGGACATCATTCTAGCATAGTATGAAGCTTGGTTTTGGTAAGCAACATTAGTAGTGTTGCTTGGTTGTGGTGTGATGGCAAGTGGTGTCGGTCGAGGCTGTGGCTATTGGGAGACTGACCCTATGATGTCATCCACAATGTGGGATGCCCTCAGTGCATCGCGGTAGGAGGTACTTGGACGGGGAGCGTCTGGAGTGACAGTGTATAGGCATCCAGACTAAGAGTAGAGCAAGTCAAATTGTTGGGCCTTTAGTATGGCCTCTTCTTTAGATTGGGGATGTTCGGATGTGACATCCTTTGTGATGGGAAGGAGCAAAGTCTTAAGGAACCAATCCAAGAAGATCCTATCGTCTAGTTGGATTTTGCATAAGCTATAATGTCGCCACCACTCGTGGATATGGTCAGTTATGTGAGTGGTGGTGCTTTGACGACAGGATAGTAGGATCTCCACCCCCTCGTCATATTTGATAGGGAATTGGAAATACTGTAGGAACATGAAGGCTAGGGAGTTGAAGTCAGGGTACTTAGCTTCTGGCATCTTGATGTACCATTTGGCCGCAGCACCTGTAAGGGTGTGTTGGAATAGCCTCAGCCTGATGGAGTCATCTACAATGCTGTTGGATGAGCACCATAGATGGAATTTCATTATGTGTTTTTGGGGACATTCCCTTGCTTTGCCTTCAAACTTCGGGATGTCTAATGGCAGCTTAGTTGGCATGGGTGGCAAGAAATCTTGGTGGTGGATTGGGTTATTTGTTAATCTAGCCAAATCAGGTAAGTTCAGCTGAGCCATGAAGGGCATATTTAACCCCAAGTTGATGTGGGATGGGGCTACGATGGTGGTGGGGTTTGCAGGTGCATAATGCATCTGCATGGTTGGGGGTGCTTGCGGTGGCACCATTGTAGATGGGCCAATGCCCCCAAGTGCTATGTGGGGGGTGATATGGGTGGCAGGGGCATTGGCCCCATGTATGAGAGTAGAGGCAATGTGGGTGGATGGTGCACTGCCCCCCTGTGTGGCAGGAGGGGTAGTGTGTGTGGAGGGGCCACTACCCCCATGTGTTACCACTGGGCCAGCTTGGCTGGTCACTATGCGTGGTGGCAACTAGCTAATGATAGTCTGCATGACTGTGCTTGGGCAACTTGCCAAGTTGTGGGTGATAGGTTGTGATGTGGACATGGGTCCACTTGCTAAGGTTAGGCTAGAAAATGGATCCAAATTTTCACTAGCCATGGGGCTAGATGGTGCAGTGTGAAGGTATGGTTCAGACTGATATGGGTCTGAATCAGAATCGGAGGCTGTGTGTCCATCTGACGGTGTGGGAGGTCGCTAAGAATAGCTATGACAATGTCGATCGAGTGTTTTTAATGGTGGTGGTTCACCTCTTAGGCGTGAGGAGGAATGTGGAGGATCAATTGTGTTTGATTTTATGTGTGAAACCGGTGGTAATGAGATTTGGACCCCGGTTTCAATGGATTCCTATTGGGTGAAGGTGGTCTCTCAACCACCAAGACTGCCAGAAGACAATGCTTGGCTTGTTCCAAATAGGTGTTTCTACTCAATCGGAAGGAGTCGTTACCTGTTTTGCTTGGCAATTTCTCTGCAGCCAGCTACTTTGGGGTTCCTGTGGTACTCCTCACAATGAGTTTATGGGCAGAGCCCAAGTACTTCCCATAGTTGAAGCAGTTTGGGACTTATGCCCTCAAAGACTACAAAGTTGTTTTTGACTTAGTGTAAATTAGTAAATTTTAAGGCTTACTCGGTGTCATGAACTAAGTTGGTTTAATTATTGGGTATGGTGTAGTTGTTTGCTTATTTTTCTGGTATTTGGTTGCTGTAATATGGTTTATGAATTCCTCATGGTAGTTGTGTATGCAAGCATAAACAAAAAATGTAAATAAGTATAATGATTAATCCTGAATGTTTGTTGGCCTAACTAGATGTCTACCTCACAGTGATATTCCTCTTCAACCAAGAGAAGGTGTTGGGCTCTCAAACACAATGGGACTAAGCCCATTCGTAGATCCTCAAGTCAGCTCTTGGATGCTAGGTTGGTCAACAGGGAGGACGCTTAGCACTATGAGAATCCCTCCTTCTCTACCCCTTTTAACTTCTAGGTCACCTAGTTTTAATGGTTTAGAAACAATATCATGGAGTGCCTAGATCTATACGAGCTTTCCCTTTGTCGTATCCCAGAATACGCCGAAGGGTGATGACTGGGTAGAGGACGAAGGGGAAGCCAGATCATTGATTTTAAGTTGATTTTAGTTAGACTAGGTTAATTTTATTAATCCATAATAATTTACTTAACAATAAAATGCAAAAAATAAAAACAGAAACTGAAATTAAAAAGCCCAAAAATGGGTTGCGCACCTGTAAAAGTCTCGTTTTTGCGAATTGGATTATGACCACACCGTGAGGAATTACCTCAAATGGTTTAAATCCCACTTCGAAAATGGCCCTTTTTACCCCTAATCATGAGAATATTCACAAATGGATCAACTATTTTGGCAGAAAACAAGCCTGAACACAGGTGAATTTTCAGAAATTCGGTTCAGCCATTTTTGCATAGTTGAGTGATTTGCAAACCATGAATGGCCAACAGTAACTAGTACTATGGACAAATGGGCTTGGATTGGACTTGAAGAGGATCAGCAATAACTAGAAATGTACATAAACAAGAATCTAAGATATATTTAACATGAAATTTCTGAAAACTAGGGCAAAAATTTTAAAAACTTAAGAATAAAAAGTTTGGCCCAGGGATCCTGTGGGATCAATTTGGTATGGTATCCAATTCTGTAGCAAGGATTTCTCCCTACTACAGGGGTAGGAATGGCTCCCTTATTCCTATAGGGAACAAGGGTAGGTTCCCACTAATGGTAAATGCAGAAAAATGAAATGGAAATAACAGAAGCAGAACAATAAACTAAGCTAAGCTAATCTAAACAAGAAGAAGAAGCAAATGGAAAGAACAATAAACTAAATCTAATGGCAGAAAGAAGAAAAAAAAGCTTTGGTGGACCCCTCTACAGAAAATGGGTTAGGGTTATACTTCCTTAAAACCTGCAAACAAATTTAAGCTCTAATGGAGAGCCTACAAAAACAATGTCAATAACAAAACCTGCAAATAAAAATGAGAGTTAGAAAGCAAATAACATTAACCAAAATAGAAATAAACCATTGGGTATAATTTCTCTTGGGTGGAAATGGGTCACCATGCCCTAGCTCATGGGAGCACCTCTCTTTGTTGGGGAGCAATGGCTCAAGGTGAATGGAGATGGAGGAGAGGGAGTGTGGGTGGTTTGAGAGGCAAAGGTCTCAAAGCATCCATGGGTAGCATACCAATAGGCTATGGGAGAAGTGTTTTGAGAGTGAAACCCCACCCTCCTTGTATATATTTTCCAAGGGGTTTTAGGGTTTTAAGCCCTTGGTTACGGATTTAGCCCCTTTTTTGGGATTTTATCCCCTTCTGCCCTAACTTTAGCCCCTTTTAGGGTTTTAGCCCCTTTTTGAGGGCTTTAGCTCCTAAGGGGCTATTTTGGGATCCTTTTTGGGGTTTTTAGCCCTTTTTCTTCATCCTTAGGCTATTTCGAGGGTGTGGGGGTCTAATGGAGGTTCGTGAGATGGTGTCCTTGGGTGGTATAGGCCATTGAGAGATTAGTGAAGAATTTTTGGGTTAACAAGGGCTTTCATTTTTTATTTTTCACTTTTAATCCTTTATTGGGGGTCTTTATTTATTTTTTCTAGGGCTTTTAGTTCTTCATTAGTGGGATTTATGACTATAAATTCGTAAACAAGTCATCTTAGGAAAATCTAGACCCCTCTCTTGGTCTTGAAGGTTCACATGTGCTAACTCAGGGCACACCATCATATCTGAGGAAGATAATTCTTTGGTTATCTTAGTAATCATTAAAATATCCTCTTCTAATTTCTCATGAAGGATTAGAAAAATCATATTGGGCTAAACTCTATCCCCTATTAGTCTTCATGGTCCACATGTTCCATAAAACCCTTAGGGTATTTCAAGAGCTTCTAGCTTGGATAAGTACTTCATATTAGGTCCTCTACACTATTCAATGGTCAACTTGTCTTCTATAATCTTCATAAGAAAGGTATTTTCATGTTGATGTAGTCTCCTTTTGGAGGAGAACAAGTAACATCAAGTTTCTACATACTCGAGATCCTAACTAGGTCCTTAGCCCTAAGATGATGCCAATTTGTTGGAGAATGGCTCTTGATGCTACCCAAAATAAAAACACCTAAGAGTGTGGATCTAGTGTCTCAATGTGTATAAGGAGTGAACAGTGATTCCATCCTACAACAACAAGAATTGCTCCAAGTGAAAATCCATCTTCAGGTCGAGGTGTTCTGTTGAACCATGGAACCTTGATTTACACTCTATTGATGTCCTCATGGATGGACCAATTCAGAGCATTCTTAGACAATAAGAGGCTTCCTAGCATGTATAAAGTGAAACTAAAATGGTGTAGACAACCTAGAGATATCATTAATGACTAGAGAAGTTGGAATGCCTATGAATACCACCCACAAGCACATATAAAAGTGTTAGCAAAGTTGATGGCCTTGAAAGAACAAAGTTCTAGGTAGGGATACCCATCTATCACTGATGTTGAGTCCCCAAAATTCCTAACTTTGTGTAATAAAGAGCCTAGTCAAAATACAATGAAAATACAATGTTCACACTTACTACAAATATTCAATTATACCCATGAATCATTGCATCAAGAGGAAAGGTAATAAGTTAGGAATGCAACTGAAAAACATGAAGAGATAAATGAATTTCCAAGAACCCAAGCAAAAGAATAGAAATTACTACAAATCTATGACCACTAATTTGCCAGATAAGCAGCAAAATCAAGTTTTACAAGTTCCAACATATCTATATAGGGCTGGTGGATGTCATGAATTCATCCACTAGGTATCAAGGAAGAGTTTCATGAATTTGACCCTGTAATGGAAAAATTGCATTAGGTCTCATTGAACAAAACCCTAGCTTCTCAAATTTCTAGGTAAATCAAGCTTCACGCCATGCCACTAGATGGGTGAGGGATTTTCGAACTGAAGCCTTGTGTCTTGGACCCAATGGAATGGACAGTTAGTCGATCTGAGTTTCTGATTGCTTTGTATGGCGAGTTTTCACTCACATCCAAGAGTCATTGAGGGACACATGTTAATTCGGTCCAGTGGCCTAGATCCAGAACTCAGTAGCAGACTCGAGTTCTACAACTTTAATTAAGTGTGTGTATTCTTGGTGGATGTGATGAAGCTATCCATGGGCTCTCATGGACGAGTTTCATGAATTTGACCCCCCAATACAAAAATTGTATTGTACTATTTCATCGAACAAAAACCTAGCTTCTCAAATGGCCAGGTAAATTAACCTTGGAGACATGGGACTGGATGGAAGGGGGTATCTTTATTGAAGGCCTATTCCATGAAATCAACACAATCATTGGTTCATCGATCCAAGTCTCGAATTTTATTTTATGGTGAGTTGTAGCTCTCAACCAATAGCCACTCATGGATAATGTTGATACAAGCCAAGGTCCTAGATCTAGAACTGAGCAATAAAACCTGAGTTTAAATGTCTAGCTCATTCCCTACTTGAGTTCTTCCAAGCCACATAAAACAACTACTAACAGTATGTATATGACTCACACCCAACATGAACCTTCTTAACGCAACCCAACACAGAACCCATGATAGATTTTAGCCAATGACTTCACCTAAAACACATATGTTTCTATCCACTTGTGGACATATGTATTTTTTTGCTTGACTGTCTGCTTTGGTGTTGATATTTCTTTACACCCGATAATACCATATTTTATCAAAACTCTGATCTAAAATGCCACATGAAGGGCTTGGTGCTCTTGATTAAATGCCAATATTTTTGGTCAACCCTAGTACAAAACCAAGTCAAACCAAATAAAAATGGATAGATTTAGTGTTGGAAACACTTTGTACATACGTGAATATGGCCTCAAAATAATTTTCCAGCAATAGGGAATGTTCTTTCCACATGTTTCCTGCACTATAACCCAAGTTTTCTATATTTGGAAAGAGAATTATCAAGAATGTTGGGAATATCCCCAAAATTCTTGTCTAGACATGAATTTTGGAAATGTCTTTGAGATGTTCCCTCCTATCCAGTGGTGTCAAGAGTGGGATATTTGGATGCTCATAGGTTTTCCAAAAGTGTCATATGCTCATTTATATATAGTAGGATGATTAGATGGCCCTACATTCATTTCCCATACAGGATTTCTAGCCAAGACGTGTTCCTTTTTCCCACTAGTGAGATGCCCTTTGATAGTCACCTCACTACTTCCATAAACTTCTGGGGCTGGTACTCTAGTTGTGTATATTTCTATGTCCATATCTCTTTAGTGTGTTAACATTCAACTCCACCATCACTTCCAAGCATGTAAAACACTCCATTTCAATTAAAATAGAAGTCTGAGAGCTATTTGAATTTAGTGTTTGTGTGTTATTTCTATTATGAAACATTTATATCCATAATAAAGTTATACATGCTGCCACATGAATAGATCCATTTAATGAACAGTCCAATGCAAAAATATCTTGTGTGAAGGGTATGAAAATAGTTCACAGTAAGCTACAGCTAATAGCATTTCAAGTGTTTGAATAAATATCTAAATCAAAGCAAAAATTATTGGGTTTGATTTATGTCAAGATTAACACAGTAGTGACCTTCTAAACTTAGCCATTGGAAATAGTAAGCTACAACACATTGTCTACACATTGTTTGTCAAAATTTGTCAACCAAATACACAGTTAATGAACTTATATTTGATTCCTTACGAGTACCATCTACAGAAGCATTAATTTGGTGGTCCAATACATAGGGATATTCATTTTTATGAGTTAAATTCATGATGTTTACAATTCCCCACAATATCTATAGATCCCAAAATATTTAGTAGTTAAAAAGTTGAATGGACACCTTAGTAATTTGTTAGGTGATCACAACATTCATAGTACCTTTAAATTTCCCAACTGATCATGGTGGGAAAAACAATGAGTCCATATCATCAGGGGGCATTATAGAAATGCCTTCCCAGGAAGGCCATATGTCTGGTCCTGTCAGCCTTAAGAGCCTCCAAACCTCTTGAGTGAATGGGGAGATTTGCATAGGGAGCAGACCTTAGGACCTTAATTCTCTTGCTTCAGTAAATGGCCCATGTGAGAATTTTGTTGAGCACAAACTAGAGGAAAAGCTTTGATTTTGAGGGGGCTGGGAGATTCCACAGTTTTTTCCACCACCATTGGGTATTGTCTATGTCATCATTTCTTGAAACTTTGTAACCCATATTGACCTGGTACATGCCACTTGCTATGTTTTTGATCCAGGATAAAGAGTTTGGATCCTTACATAGTGAGACGTGATTTATTTAAGCTAGAGATGTACCTATTCCAGTAATATTCATTATTCCCATGCAATCCAATGCTTTGTGCTGATATCTAGACTATGTTCCATGAATATGCTCCTAATATATATCAAACAAATGCCTGAGATTGAAGGAGTGTAATATTGGGGACATTTCTCTTGGCAGGAGATATTTAGAATTAAGAACGACTATGGGATCCACCCTTAATAGGATTGACTGTCCATTCCCAGGATTCCATGCAAGGATGTCCTCTATGAGGTGAAAGGAATTGTTTATGGCCCTCCAGAATAAAGAACAATTTATCTGTTCAGAATGAGGTGTTCACAACCAAGCTATGATGTTTAGAGGCACTATGTATTTGTTAATAATACATTTCTGGCAGGGATGCAATAGTGAGAATAACCTCCATATACTTTTAGATGCCAATGCTTGAGAGAAATAGCATCTCCTAATACCAAGCTACTTTGACATTTTTGAGACTCTATGATATTGATTGTGTTCAGAGGATTTTACAACATTTTTTGGCTGGTCAACAAGTTTTTGAGTCCACCCTGGTTAATCCAAATGTATTTGAAGAGGGTGGTTTTATGGGATCACCATCAATGACTCCTATTATGATGGTCGGTAACTAGTAGATGGTTATTTGGCTGAGGTTGCTTGATATGGGAATCTCAAACTCGCCAATTTTCAGTCTTTGGTTGATGCTTTTCCTGATTATGCAAGAATTTTTTATGATGGGCCGTATAAATCCATTGACATATATTTGAAGGTAACTCCACAACCTTAATCTACATCAACTCATTTATTTACATTTCCATGTCATCCTCCTTCCCTTCCTATATTTCAAACTAGTATTGTATTGAAATAAGTTACCCAGGTTCTATCAACAACTATAGTTGGGTTGATGGCTACAAGGGAAATGCATGTAAGTTTCGTCAGATTGATAAGGCTTGTATTGAATCTATGTGGAGGAGATTTTTGGGTTGTCTGCAGTCAGGGGAAACTGAATGCTAGATTACTAGAAATCAATACAATATTGTGAGTTGTCCTGATGTTGATATGCAATAAAGGTCATAGATATGTTAAGTGGCCAACTAGGGTCATGAACTGTCATTAGAGTTAAGCAATGATAGTTATAGTAATTATGTAACCCAAATACCTCAAATACAAATAAAAATATTCTATTACATTCTCTAAATTATGATTCATTAATAAATACATGCTTCTTATATCTATTTCTCTCTCATAGTCATCATTACGATCACTGATATAGAGGAAAAATAAAAATTGAGAATTTTTCTACATGAATCCATGCAGAGGGATGGATGTATCTGTTTTCCATGTTAATGAGTTGTTCCAGTTTTAATTGTTGGAGAAAACTCTGTTGGCAACATCAATTATGAACAACTTGCATAATTAAACTCTCAAATTGAAACTAAACATATACAACTTTAAACCCATTTTGTAAAGGGTATTCTTAGCAAAAATGGTAGTTTACCAACCAAACATAGATTTTGAATGGATCTAAAACAAGTAGACAAATATACACATTTTAGATAGTAAAATTAACATTTTAATTTCAAGATAAACACGTGCCTTCAGAAGTGCGCAATCACTCCAAGGCTAGTAAGTCATAGGTATTCAAATGGTCGTGTATTGCTAACAGTATTCAAAAACATATATAGGTATAGATGTATATGAGTTGCATAAAAAAAAAGAATTAGAAAAATAGAAGTATCACCTGATCAAATGTCTAAAACATATATTTTATACCTACATTAAGATGTAATAAATTGGCCTTAATGGATACATATGTCCTCTATTGTAGAGCATCTACTTTACTGTTGAAGAAAGAATGTTCTAATCACTAATATTGGAAGGCATCTAAAGTTGGTGACAAGTGGTTTTTACACTAAGGATGTTTTGATATTTGTGGTCTATTCTAGGACAAAATAATTAACTAATTATCTTTCTCTTTCTTGGGGATAATAGTAGTCTCCTTACAAATTGTAAATATAGCCTTCCTACTTTATTTGTTTTTCCATTAAGTAATTTTAAAACACCAATTTGAACTAGTTGGTCATTTTGAACATTTTAATTGGTAATGCATACATGTCTAGATTCTAGAGGGTCAGACGTCCTGCACAACATATGAATAAAAATCCAACTCCCAGCTTTGTAAACAGTTAGGAAATGTACCAGAAAATAATGTACTAGCTGGCTTAAGCAATGAGGTTAAGATTCATAATGCTGCATTAAAATGCTGAAATGCACACTGAAATAACCAAAGCCAACAATTTAGACAATAGCCTTATGAAGATGAAATGTACCATCTAGAAACAACATTAACTAAAAACAATTTTGAGTCCATGTATCTTGTTCTTTGCACTTAAATATTTTTAGTCCAGATTCTGTTTAATAACCTTATTTTTGTTTTAAAAGAAACATCTACATATTTAGTTGTCAAAGAGAGTATCTGAACGTCTAAATAAAATTCTTCAAGAGGCTATCAAAATAGGATGCTTAATCAAGTGTACTAACATGATGAAACTATAGTTTTCAAGCCGTGCTCAATTTATTTCATTCACCAAGATTTTTTTTAATATAATCGAAAGTTCACCTGCGCAGATGAAATAATTTCCTTCATCATAATCAAGGTTTTACTATTGTCCATGTAAATCCAGAGGTATCACAAAAACTGTAAAACCTATCCCTAACATGATGAAAATTGAACAATAGCTAGACTTTAGGTTAGGCTTAAACAATCTTGAAGTAGGCATCTTCTTTTGATAGTCATTCATGGGCACTTCTCTTACCAACTCATTGCTGAACAAAGTCACATCATCAAAGAATAGAAACATTTATGTAGCAACACACAATCCTTAATTGGATTCTACAACTATTTCTTCAACACATCCCTTATTCATTGTCCTTCTCAATTTTAGGTTATTAGGTATGCATCAATACATTATCTTATTCTCTAATACCCTTCTGCGAACCACTTTAATAGATTGTGTAATTGTTTAGGATATTTTGTTTCCTGATCAAGGTAGATTTTTGTGCTTATTAGTGTGTTTGGAAAAATAAACTAGATTTTAAGAATGACTATCTTTGGATCTTATTGTCTTTTGTTAGAATTACAAATGATGAAATCTATGTCTTAATATTGCTCCTCTTCCCTATTCTTAAGGGGTGCTAGCTCAATGGAACAGTGCCTACCTTATAAGCAGGAGGTTGGTGGTTCGATTACTCCATGCCCTAATGATATTGCAATGTGTTTCTAATGGTAAAAATTTTAGTAGTGCAAGATAGATGCAAATATTAGACGCAACACTAAATGCAAAACAGGGTGTAAAAGTGGACGTCACACCAAACAAAAAAGTGGATGAAAAAGTGGACGTTATGTTAGACACATGTAGACACAAAAACGGATGTCACTCTAAATGCAAAGTTGGATGCAAAAAGAGACTCAAAACTAGATGAAATACTAGGCCCAAAACTAGATGCAACTGTAGATGCAAAAGTGGACTCCTAACTAGACGTAAAATTGGACATTAAATTGAACACAAAATATGGTGTATCGATGGACATAAAACTGGGCGTAACACCAGGTGAAAAACTGGAAGAAAAACTTTACATAAACAAAAACTTAAAACGACACACAATATTGGATGCAAGATGGGACGAAACATTGGATGTAAAAGTAGACGTAATATTGAATGCAAGATGGGATCCAACATTGGACACAAAACTGGATGCAATATTAGATACAAACATGGGTGCAAAACTAGGCACAACATTAGGCACAACATTGGGTGAAAAATTTGGCTCAAACATAGATGCAAAAAAAGACATCAACCAAAATGCAACACTAGGTGCAAGCATAGATGAAAATTACGACGTAAAATGAGATAAAACATTAGACACAAACATGGATACATAAAAAGACGTAAAACAAGATGCAAAATTAGATGCAAAATGGGATGCAACATTATAAGTAAAATTGGTTGCAAAACTAGACGCAATATTAGGCCCAAAATTGGATGAAAACATAGATGCAATGCTAGATGCAGAATTAGACACATAATTTGATGCAAAACATGGTGCAAAATTGCGTGCAAGACTCGATCAAAAAAAAGGAGAAAAATAAGACACAATATTGGATGCAAAACTGAGCGTCAAACTGGGTGCAAACAAGGATGTAACAAATGGCACAAAAAAGGATGCAATATAAGGTGCAAAATTGGGCGCAAATAAGGGCATAACAAAAGATGCAAGAAATTGGCTGCAAAAATGGACGCAAAAATGGATGTTAAAAATGACTGAAAAAAAGATGCAATAGACAACGTTTTACAAAATTGTACAATAGCGCCAGGTTTAGCACCGGATTATTCACCACAATTGGGAAAAAATTACACTAAAAGCCGATGCTAAATGAGAAGCTAAATCTAGCTTTTGTTGTAGTGTGCCAGATATATTTATGTTTTGATATAATACTATCTCTTCAAGGCCTACATCTAGGATGTTCTAATCTCTAATAATCTGATAAATCTCTCCCCATTTGAATTCTGGATTGATACATGTGATTTCTTTCCTATATTCAAATTTAGATTATGTCCTAGTGTTCGAGATGACTTCACAATCTTAGCCTGCTCCACTTGGATTTTCCTTCTTTTGGCTACCTTTCTTAGTCATTGCGTTGATTCTTTGTTTCAATATCTATTTCCAAATTCTTCTTAGTAATCCCACTTTGCGAAAATAGAACCTATGAGAAGTGACTTGAACTATAATACCATAGTTTATTTAAATATCCAAAGAGATCCATACTAATCATTTTATGTGAGAAAAATGTATCATTGTGTGAAAGTGTAGAAAAATATATAAGTAATGACAATCTAATGTTGTCTAATGAATTATTCTAATCCTAACCTATCATTCATACCTTTGAAAGAAATAACAAAGAAAGTGAGCATTTCATTAGTCCTTCTCACTCACTGGAGTTCCAAGACAAGTGGTTGCATGCAAACATAGTGGATTGTGAACTAAACATAACTCTTAAGTATGATTTTTTCAAAAAGGGTTGATGGAGTGAAATGGGTGGTTTTGAGATGGAAGGATGAAAATATTACTTTTGGAGTGAAAATTTTTTTCAACTAGGTGGTCCATAGTCTGGAAAAAAGGCAATTTGAAGATGATAAAACATATGTCCATGCAGGTGACTTTAGGTTTAAAACTTCTCCTTTTCTTTACCACTGTTTTCCACCCAAAAATATATTTATCAATTTTTAGTTACACACTAAGTGATGTTGTTAGGAACAAAAAAATAATCAACCCTAGTGATGGCTTAAAGACCGCAACTTCTCCAAGCATACTTAAAGAGTTATTCATTTTAAATATTTAAAATCATTTCCAATACAAAACGCAAAACACGAATTTGGTAGAAATTGAAATAAGGAGCAAAAGATGAAAATTTATGAAACACAACTTCCTTATGGAAAGAGAAAAGGGAAAAATGTACTGAAATCATCAAAAACTATTTCAGCAATGTCCTATATCCAAGATAATTTCATACTTTCCATGAACGAAACGAGTTTAACAAATGCTCTTAAGCCTAGTGTATCCTCTAAGAAACTGAAGTGGGTAACTTGGTTTCCTGGTGAGTAGGTTTCACCAAAGGTCTCGAGGAAATAAACCAAGACTATGTGGTTGTAGTGCTCCCAATTAACCAGTGCAACCCACCCATACCCTAAGTTTTCTCATACTCTACTATCACTAAACATGAATCAGAGGTAACTTAGTAATGGCTAAGCGACTGAGTCATAGGTAAACCATTAACACATGTAGGGAATAAACCTTCAATTGGTAATGGTGGAAAACAAAAATAAATCCCTAAGGGTGTTCTCACACTACCTGCTATGGTATGTAACTAGTTGTGAAGTTGAGAAAAATGAAACATAACTAAAGTGACTTTGGCTCATGAAAATCCAAGGGAACTTTATTTATACCATTGTGACAAAACCACAAGCACTTAACTAGATATGGAGGTTACATGCAAATAAGGATAGACATGCAAACCTTAACTAGACTTGGAAACCTATGGTACATCCACCCATGTTTCCAATAAAAATATTCTAGCTTAGAAAACCAAAGGAGTCAAAAGATGAGGTGCCTACCTATCAAGCACTCAAAATTTGTGGGATGTGACTAGATATAATGGGTGCAAGCATCTTTCTGTGATTAGTTGTTGGGTTAAACAACATTCTGTGTGATAAAAACTAAATAAATATGCCCACATATATAGAAAAACAAATAAAAAGACCATAAATGTGGTCATTTGAATTTAAATATGGTGGTTGGGCAATTTAAATGCGGTGGTTGGAAAACCTTGTTTGGTGCAAAAGAAAAAAGTCGACCGCTGCAAGAAAAATAGTAACACCTAAAATGTCAGTGATACTCCTTGCAAACCTCTGATAATATCACCAACACTAATAGTTTTCACCTGCGACTTTGAACATTTTGGTGAGAACTACTAAGACCTTTTCGAATGTGTCAACAATTTCTTGTTGAATTCCTCCGATTGACTCTATGACGCTCAGTTTGTCAACCACTTCAATTTTGATGCGACCATATCGGTGAAACTTTTCAAGTTTCCTTGAAAACTGAACAACCTTTAATATCGACAACATTTTCCAAGCTCTTCTAAATGTTTCAGTGGTGATTTGTGAGTTACCTTAAACAGTGTTGACAGATATCTTTGAGTTACACCAAAACGGTAGAGAGAGAAAAACATTATTTTGATTAATTCGAATGTTTCTGAGCAACTGGCCAAGTTAATCTGACACGTCAGAGAAACTGGCCAAGTTCCTTTGATATGTCAAAGAGAAAAGTAATATTTACTTGGCCAAAACTTATGTTGCTCAAACTTTTGAAAAACAAATTAAGTGTGCAGGATGGACTTCCTTGAGTTAGAAAACTAGTCTAAGTAAGATTTCAACAAAAATAGAAAGAGGGACCCTAAAATATCAAAACATTTGGGTCCCTAAAACATATTAAAAAAAAACTAAGTGTGTAAGATGGACTTCCTTGAGTTAGAAAAGTAGTCTAAGTAAGATTTCAAAAAAAAAGGAGGGGCCCTAAAATATAAAATTCATTTTACCTCTATTTTTTGGTTTCCAATAGATATGACTCCACAGGATCATAACAGAGCCAGATGGATGTATTCATTTTTTCTTCATTCCCATGCTATAGGCATACTATGGATGCTTCTTTTATGAATGATAACTGTCTTATGAGTCTTCCTTGATTGCTTTCTTTTATTTGAGAATTTGGTATGGTTTCTTCCATCCATAATGTCCTTTTATGTGAGCAATAATTGGTTTTCTCATCATGCTCATGGATGTAGAGGAACCTATCTGATATTTTTTGTTTAAGAAACCCTTTTGATATGATGTTTCATTAGAGAAAATTTGGGGTCTAAAATGGGCCTTATAAGAAAACGTGCCAAAATAAGTTTTTGTGAGTTGGAATTCAAGAACCAATAGAATTTCAATAAAATAAGTCAACCATAATGGTTGAATTGACATATTTGTCATTAAAAAAAACTACTTTTTTTGTTTGTATTTTTGACATATCTCATTGTGTTTTTACTCAAATTTCGATCGAGAGAACTCGTTGGATGTGGAATTTGATTCTGCATCCAATGAGTACCCACACTGCATACTTTTGACGGACCCCTCTATCCCAAAAACAAGAAATACCTGAAAAAAACGTGATGATGATGTCATCATCACGTTTTTTCAGGTATTTCTTGTTTTTGGGGTAGCGGGGTCCGTCAAAAGTATGCAGTGTGGGTACTCGTTGGACGTAGAACTAAATTCTGCATCCAACAAGCTCTCCTGATCGAAATTTGAGTAAAAACACATGGAGATATGTCAAAAATACGAACACAAAAAGTAGTTTTTTTCTTTCTTCCTCAAAAATTAATCAATATTATTTTATTATTTTAACTATTATTTTATTATTTTCCTTAGTAGGCCCATTTTAGACCCCAAAATTCCTCTAATGTATTCCTTCAACATCATTTATTTAATGGATATTGTATATATATCGTAATTTTGACTCTTTAATATAAGCCTTTTGCATTTTGATTTGTATCATGGGATCATTTTGAATGCCATACATCCATCAAACTTGTTTCCTTTCCCTAGGTCTATTATGCTTGGTTTCCTGAAAGAGATATTAATGTGAGAATGGATAGACCTCCAATATAGTACTCAAAACCTCATGAGTCCTAGTTATTTTATAGGGTTTATAATGACTCAATTGTGGGATTGTTTCTATAATCTGACAATAATTAAAGAATCTCAAATTAATCAAACTTTATCATACATGTATTCCTATGAACAGTTTCTGACTTTCCAAGATCTTTGAGATTATTCAAATCCCTACACTTCCAAGCATCAAGTATTGAGCTGGTTTATTTTAAACAAAAACTATGAATGAAGGAAAAAATAAAAGAGAGAATCAAACTAGAAAAAAACAATAGAATAAAAGTTTATTTATGTACAAAATTGCTCAAAACATCAGATAGAGTATTGTTTAAGAATGAGGTCGTTTATAGGAATACTTTATTCCTGTACCTATAAATCCCGAAGTTTGTAAGTTGAGGGGGCCAACTTCTCAGCAACATGATTGGGACCAACCCATAGATGTTGAAATTTTGAGTGTTTTCCCTTTTCATCATGCAGATGATCCCACTTTAAGACTAAGTCTCCTACTTCAAAGTTCTTCTTGCAACATTTTTGTTTGTAGACCGATCTTTTGACAATAATTTGATGTTGGTTGAATCTATATTTGTATTTTTGTCTCAAATTTTAAATTTTTAACAGAGTATTAATTCATTCTTGTAAGATTTCGCTACCAGATACTCTTGAGGCTTGAGCTAATTGCAAGGACAGGATAAGAATGTTTTGGGGTAAAATTCCTTCCTTCCCATAGACTAGAGTATAGGGAGAAACTCCTAAGAAATTATTCGGGGAAACCCTATATTACCATAGTGCATTAGGAAGAGATATGTGCCAGTTTCTTTCACTCTCAATAATAGTTTTATTTAAAATTTGAATGAGATTCGTATTTGTTTGATTTTACTAGTCCATTTCATTGTGGATAGTAATTTGTTGAATAATGCAATTTTATTCCCTTTTTCACAAGAAAATTTAATTATTTTGTTAGATAAAAAATAAAATGCGTTATAAAAAAAAGAGAAATTGAAACCCCTAACCTATTCATGATGTTCTCCTGCATGAAGTTCATGCTACATCCTCATTTACTTTATGAAAAGGAACTGCTACCACCCCATCATGTAAAATAGTTCTTAGCTGCAACTATATACCAATTTTGAAATGAGAAGTTTGGTTTAATTTCTCCAATAATATATATTCCCCACTCCTCAAATGTGTTTGGGTACACAGGGTACTCCCAAAATACCGAACACCAAAAGTAGCCACTCACACAAACATATCACAGATCAACACACCGATGTTTTGACGTGGTTAAAACCCTCAAGAGGGAAACAGTCCACGGCCCAAGCCAAATAGCTACTTGGAGAAATTTATTATGAAAAAGAAAGAAAGTTACAAATGAGCTTCTCATAATTGATCAGCTAGCAAGAGACCCTCCATGCTCTTTAAATAGAGATCGTGGACCAACCAGGTGTTAAGCCACGGATCAATGGTAGGTATGATCTAAGAGAAGTTGAACCATCATATCACTTTACGTCTAGAACTTCGTGATCATCATATTAAAATATTAAAAAATGCATATTAATGCATACTAAAGAAACACACTTTACCTAATGGATATATTACAGAAGTTGATTTTAACTAAATCCTAAGTGTCTAATTATCCTAACATCCCCCCTTAAGAACAACTTAGGATAGGATTGAAGGATTTACAAAGTGACACTATTAGGAGAAGGAAGGAGGAATTAGAGCCTATCCCCCCTTAATGACACATTCCTGAAATCCTAACAAAGATCGAAGTTTAGAAAACTTCGCTTCTGTAAGAGACTTGGTGAAGATGTGTGCAACTTGATCTTCTATAGGGAAATAGAGAATTTCAAGAACATGATCATGAACAAGATTTTTGATGAAGTGAATATGTATCTCAATGTGTTTTCTATGTTGATGTGGAACTAGATATTTGGCAAGCTTGATGGCACTCTGATTGTTGCACCAAAGTGGAGTAGGATGCTACTGCTCGAATCCAAACTCTGAAAGGATTCGACGTAGCCATATAGCTTCCTGAATGGCATTAACTGTGGCTCGATATTTTGCTTCTGCTGAAGAAAGATAAATATATTTTTGTTTCTTACAATACCAAGTGACAGGTCCATATCCCACACTAAAAACATAACCTGCAGTAGACTTTCAATCATCAGGATTGTGGGCCCAATATGAATCAATGAAACCAACCAACAAAGGTGTCCCCCCTATACTGTAATGAATCCCAAACTGAATTGTACCTCGAATATATCGAATTATTCTTTTTGCTACTTTCTAGTGACTTTCATGAGGTGTTTGCATATAACAGGAAACATGACCAGTGACAAAGGAAAGGTCATGACAGGAATGAGTCAAGTATAAGAGACTAGCAATAGGATAATGATACAAGGTGGCGTCTACTTTAGGGGAAGTACAAGTGGAAGAAATATTGACTCCATATTGGAAGGGAGAAGGGTCTAGTTTACAATATTCCATGTGAAAGCGACGAAGAAGGTCACAAACATACTTAAACTGGGAAAGAAAGATTCCTTCTTTAGTTTGCAAGACTTGGAGACCAAGAAAATAATGAAAATGTCATAATTGTGACATTTCAAAATTTTTTTTAAGACTGGATTTCACATGGGTTAAAAGCTTAGGGTCACTACCAGTAAGGATAAGATCATCAACATAAAGAACAAGTATGATGAGATGGTTTCCTACTTTATTGGTATAAACATTGGGGTCAGAATGGCATCTAGAAAAAATAGTGTCAAGGAGAAAGCTATCCATTTTTGCATACCAAGCTCTAGGAGCTTGATTAAGTCCATATAAGGATTTCTTAAGGAGATAGACAAGGATAGAGTTATTCTAAACATATCCAGGAGGTTGTTCCATGTAAATATCCTCCTATAAATCACCATGTCAGAAGGTAGACTTGAAATCCATTTGATGGAATTCCCAGTTATGTAAGGCTACAAGGAAAAGAACAAGGAAGATGGAGTTCTTTTTTGCGATAGGGGAAAAGGTTTCATTGTAGTCAATCCCTTCAAATTGGGAAACAAATTTGGCAACTAACCTTGCCTTAAGTCTTTCAACAATTCCATTGGATGCATACTTAGTTCTATAGACTCATTTACATCTAAAAAGTTTTCTTCCTTTTGGAAGAGGTACAAGATCCCAAGTATCATTTGCCATTAAGGAACGATATTCTTCATCCATAGCTGCATCCCAATCTAGATTTCTTGAAGCTTCTGCAAAAAAAAATGGATCATGATTATGGGAAAATTGATGCCAAAGAGATGAGGATCTCTGAAAATGAGAATGTGTTCAACGTTGATCTCTAGGATCACCGGTAAGATCACTAGCTGCTTCACATGTTGAACGGACCCATAGAGGAAGTAATGGTGCTGGTGCAACTGGTGGAACATGAGCAGGTGGAGGTGGATTTTCATCCTCATTGTCATCATCAAAAACTGGATTTGGAAATCTGTCAAGGAATTTGGAAGTAGAAGAAGGCACAATCCTCGAAGCAGGCTCGTATGCCAAAGACAGCACAACCGCGAAGTTAGGCTCGCGGGCCAAGATATTTTCATCAAATTTAACATCTTTTATAATGATTACATCATCTGAATGTGGTTTAATAAGTCTATAACCTTTTACATCTTCATAATATCCAACAAATATGTACTTTTCACTTTTAGGCTAAAATGCTTTCCGTTTTTCATCTGGAATGTGAGCGCATAATTCACTACCAAACACATAGAAATGACTTACATCTAGTTTAATTTAACTCCATGCTTCTTCTGGTGTTATACCTTGTAAATATTTAGTGGGGGTGTGATTAAATATGTAATTTTCACAATTTATGGCCTCAGCCTAAAATTGAAGACTTAGTCTCTTAGATTGGATCATACAATCAGCCATTTCTTTAAAGTGTGGTTCTTCCATTCAGCTACACCATTTTGTTGTGGTGTATATGGAACAGTGTATTGTTGTTGGATTCCTTGTTCATTGCAGAAAGTAGTGAACATTTTTTTAACATATTCTCCTCCATTGTTGAACCTTAACTTAATGATTTGATGACCAGATTGTTTTTCAACAAGGGCCTTGGAGGCCAAGAACATGTTAAATACTTCGATATTAAGTTTTAGGAAATAAATCAAAGTGCATCTAGAGTAGTCATCAATGAAATTTAAGAATATTTGAAACCAGGAAAGGAATCAGATGGAAGAGGACCACACAATTCACTATGCATAAGCTCCAAGGGAACCGAGGCATGCCAAGAGGCACCTTTGTCAAAATTGTCCCGATGATTTTTTCTAAGTACACAACCAAAACAAACACCATCCTTGCAATATACCATCGAAACACCTGTCACCATATTGTCTTTACATGGTTGTTGCAATGAGTGATAATTCAAGTGACCAAATTGGTCATGCCAAAGTTTGCTCAAGTTATCACTATGAGCAACAAAAACTGAAGGAAAAGGTGATGACTTAAAGTTGTTAAATTTGTACAAGCTAGTAATATCATCAACAATTCCGGTAGCAAGGAATTTTTGAGTATCTTTAAAATCCTTGATTACAACTTGTTGAGGTGTAAACGTTACAGTTTTACCTTCACCAAAATGAGTGATTTCATAGACTAACAACAAATTGCAGAAAATTCTTGGAATGCATAGTACATCACTAAAATGACCATTTTATACTCAAACTGTTCCAGATCCTACAACACTTAGAGATATATCATCACCTACAAATTTTTGTTTGGTGTTACATTCATGCATAGTAGAAAATATGGATTGATCCTTAGCCATATGATAAGATGCTCCATAATCAATGAGCCATTCATTTTGAGCAGAAGAAGAAGATGCAGTATAATAATAACCATAAGCACAAAGTGCATGTCCATGAGAGGTAGATTCTGAAGACGAATCTAGGCTTATGTGGTGCTTCTTCATTGTTCCTTCCAAGGTTTTCATGTTCTTGAAACACTTAGATTCATCATGATTCTCTTTCCCTCAATAGTTACAATGACACTCAGTATTCTTTCCTTTTGGCTTGGATCCTTTGTCATTTTTTGAATAAGAAGATTACCGAGAGGGTTTGGGACCCTTGTTTGGCTTATTATTGCAAAAATTTTGTTCCTTTGGAGGCTTGGAATTTTCTTTCTAATGGGACAATAAGGATTTCCTAGATGTATCTGCATTTTTAATTATTCCAAGATGAATGAGCTTATCTTGCTCTCTAATTAAGGAATCAGAAAAGGAATCAAGAGTAGTCTCTTGATAGCTTGTTGTAGTTAATGATTCTTTTATGGAGTAAAATGTAGATACAAAAATAGAATATGCATGTCCAAGTTTGGAAAGAATATGATAAATACATTGTTTTTATTTCTTAATCTTGCATTCTTCACATAAGAGTCTAAGAGTTTTGTACTTAGATAATTAATATTGAATGCATGAAAAATCACTTGGATTGAAAGAAATCAACTCATTCTCAAGTTGATGGCTTCGAATTTGAATGTGTTTACCAAAAACAGATTCCAACTTTTCCCAAGCTTTATCAGGTTCATCAATTCTAGATATATAGAATCGCAAATCAGTAGAGATTGACATCCCAATCAATCCACGAGCTTCATCACATATATTTTCCCATTTTATTTTCTTATCATCATCAGTGGGTTTCGTTTCTTTCCCTGAGGTAATTCTGAAAAATACCCTACTTCATAGAACATCCTCTATACAAGATTTCCATGAGAAATAATTAGAACTAGTAAGTAGAATATCACAAGGGGTGGTCATACTGTAAAATAATGGCTAAAAGAATAGAAGCTAACTGTCTAGATGCAAAGACCTCGAAACATTAGGCTATTTAAAAAAATGGTACTGAAAACTGATTCTGAATGATGAAGTTATGCTTGATGAAAGAAAATGTTGAAGATGTCTCCAATAGTGGTGTGGTAGATATTAACTTGACCAACTAAAAAAAAGAACCCCCTTCTTCCCCAAAAAAACCTTTGACAATAACTTACAAGAAAGTTGCTTTTAAGTGAATCACTTATGTAAAATAAGTGATGTTCACTTTTACAATAATGGTACTTTAAATAGTGCAGCAATAAAAGAAACTTAAGTGACTAACTTTTATTTTATTTTATTTAAGTGAGATGCACTTTTACAATAAAGTAACTTTAAAATAGAAATTGCATACACTAAAAAGTAACTTAATAAGACTTGAACTCAAGACCTATTAAGGAATAAAAAAACTTTAAACCAAGTGAGCTAATTTTAAAAGGTACGTAAAAGAAGGGAATGAGGAAGGGGATTTTTTTTTTACTCTTCTCTCTCAGTTTCTGTGCTTGCTTCTTTTTCCTAGAAATCACACCACAAACCAAAAAAAAAAAACAAAAAAAAAATTTCCATGCTTTGGGGTTAGATCTCATTAGCTTACCCAGAAATTCTATGTTTTCTCTTTGTTTCTGATTCGGTCCATGATTGCACAAGGTGCATGACAAAGAGCATACGCAACCAAGATAACCCTTTCCCTTTCTGTTTTTGATTCACCGTGATTATGCAAGGTGCAAGGAAAAGAGAATAGGCAGACAGGGAAGGAAACAATTCAAGATTAAAAAGTTATAAATATCTAGATAATAAAATTGATAAATATATGAGAGATTTACGAAAACAAAACAAATCTATCATTGTAACATTATACCTACAGATATACCGAGAAAGGGTGTTTCTGGAGCAAACAAAAATGGTTTTTGATGAAATGAAAACTATTTCCAAATGGAAACGGAGATCCAGACGCAATGGAACACCTTCGATAGGTGAAAAATATACAGAAATTCTAGAGTCAAAAACCATTTAAAATTTTCAGCAACACTGGTTCAAGATCTAGATCACAAACAAAAGGGACTCTTCATAAATGCTCTGATACCATGTTTGGGTACACAAGGTACTCCAAAAATACCAAAAACCAAGAAGAAACACTCACACAAATAGTTCATAGATCAACACACTGATGTTTTGACGTGATTAAAATCCTTGAGAGGGAAACAGTCCATGACCCCAGCCAAATAGCGACTTGGAGCAATTTTTCATGCAAAAGAAAGAAAGTTACAAATGAGCTTCTCATAAT
The DNA here is from genome assembly GCA_001517045.1 of Pseudotsuga menziesii. Taxonomy (NCBI): domain Eukaryota; kingdom Viridiplantae; phylum Streptophyta; class Pinopsida; order Pinales; family Pinaceae; genus Pseudotsuga; species Pseudotsuga menziesii. Next base: position 339,550 of record LPNX010375160.1, read on the forward strand.
CGATCAACTATCCAAGGACCCTCCATGATTTTTAAATAGAGATCATGAACTAATTGGGTGTTAATCCATAGATCAATGGTGTTATATTTTTATCATATAAGCTACCATTATGATCTTAGGATCCTTAACTAAGAGAATAACATGCACAACAACAAAATACAAGCACAACACAAGAGACAAGAGACACAAAGAATTTTCCTCGGGGAAACCATAAAGGAGAAAACCCCGCAACTTCCTCAGAGATAGAATCAACACCAAAGGTAAAACCTGAAACATAAAGATGATCTCTCGACAGCAGTAGTCTCTCTCTCTCTCTCTCACTGAGAGATATTCTTCTCTCTCACTCACACACCCCAATGAGTTAGTGTGTGTGTGTTTTAAATAGAGAGACTCACTCTCTATTTATATTCTTCCATTCACTTGGAACCCATTACATCATGTCAGCCTCACTTAACAATTACTTACTAGATCCGACATCTCTAGGAGTGTCTAATAACCCTAGTGCCCCACCACTTGTGGGGAATTTGCCTCCTCTGACCAATAGGAGGGTAACACAATGGTGGGGACTATTTCCCCAACTTACAATGACTCACCTAGGGTTGAATTCACTAGAATAGTATAATAACCCAAGGGCCCCATAACTGTGGGGACTTTAACCCTTGACCAATAGGAGGGTTATCCACAATGACTTGACATGACTTTCTCATTATAGAAACTTCCTGGAATAAAAATCAGGGTAAGACATGACTCAAGTACATCACAAATACATCCCAAAATAAACATCGGGTTACAATACATAAGAAATAAGGATGAATACATTCCGAAGTTACAAATACATCAACACTCCCTCTTAACTATGAAGGTATTCTCTCAACACAATTTATCAGCACAAGTCTTCTTCTCTATATCATCTGGATCATCATTGAGTTCTCGTCATCTTCATCTGGATCTAGATCATCACTCGATCTGGATCATCATCATTGGATCTGGATCATCACTCGATCTAGATCAACACTACTAGATCATCATCACTGGATCTAGATCATCACTAGATCTTGATCATCATTGGTGCTATCTCATGATTCTTCTCATCACAGGAAGTTCTATAGAGCCAACCCTTTTTCTAGCTGGTTGTAGACCTAGCCTCCATGTAAGTCTTCTTCAGCATTTATATCTGATCAACCAATGATCGAAGAAAGGCTCAACATTTCTATCTGATCAACACATGATTGAAGATAGATACTACACTTACATATGATCAACACATGATCGAATAAAGGCACATCATTTATATCTGATCAACACATGATCGAAGATAGATACTACACTTACATCTGATCAACACATGATTGAAGAAAGGCACATCATTTATATCTGATCAACAAATGATCGAAGATAGATACTACACTTACATCTGATCAACACATGATCGAAGAAAGGTACATCATTTCTATCTGATCAACACATGATCGAATATAGATACCGCACTTACATATGATCAACACATGATCAAACAAAGGCACATCATTTCTATCTAATCAACACATGATCGAAGATAGATACTGCACTTACATCCGACCTGCTCATCGGAATGGCCAACACTCACATCTGACATGAGAGGAACGTAATCCTTTAGCCATGATAGAATGGTTCAACCCTTACATCTAATCAAGTGGGAACACATCCATCTATCACATCAGAATAGCTTCTTAGTCCTAGCCTGAGTTTTCCTGGTAACTGACCAAGCAACTCCATTCCCAGAATGGCAGTTTCCCTTACATCTGTCCTACTCGACAAAATGGCCAACACTCATATCTAACATGGAAGGAACCAATCCTCTCACCATGAAAGAATGGATCAGCCCTTACATCTAACCATGGAAGGAACCAGTCCTCTCACCATGTCAGAATGGGTATGGGTATCATCATTTTCCCTTGGAGGAAACCTCGATCTGGAGAACACCAAGCTTCTCCCTGAAGTACTCGAACTTCAACCTAGCCAATGGCTTCATCAATACATCAGTTATATGTTCCTCTGTCGCAACATACTGGAGCTTCACCGCTCCCCTCTGCACCATATCCTTGATATAGTGGTACTTGATCTCAATATGCTTCGACTTGTCATGGAACACTGGATTCTCTGACAACTTCACGCAACTTTGGTTGTCACAATGTATACAAGTAGCATCTAACTAGAGATCAAATAAATCAGACAGTAGCTTCCTCATCCATACTGCCTCACAACTAGCTTAACAAGATACAACATACTTTGTTTCAGCTGTACTTAGTGTCACATAGGATTACTTCCTGCTAAACCAAAAGATCACACATGATCCCATACTGAAGCAACACCCTGAAGTGCTCTTCCTATTGATGGCACTGCCTGCCCAATATGAATCAACATAACCCTCTAGGTTAATCTTCTGATTCTCATCTTACTTGAGCCCATAATCAACTATACCCTTTAGGTACCTCAGAATATGCTTTGCAGCAATCAAGTGAACATGTCTTGAATCTGTCAGGAATTGGCTCAAGGTGTTCACAGCAAAGCAAATGTCTGGTCTCGTGTTCATCATGTACATCAAGGACCCAATCATCTGACGATAGATTGTAGCCATTAGAGGAATTTGGGGGTCTAAAATGGGCCTCCTAAGGAAAATAATAAAATAATAGTTAAAATAATAAAATAATATTGATTAATTTTGGAGGAAGAAAGAAAAAAACTACTTTTTGTGTTCATATTTTCGACATATCTCCCTGTGTTTTTACTCAAATTTCGATCGGGAAAGTTTGGATGTAGAATTTGATTCCGCATCCAATGACTACCCACACTGCATACTTTTGATGGACCTCGCTACCCCAAAAACAAGAAATACCTGAAAAAATGTGATGATGATGTCATCATCACGTTTTTTCAGGTATTTCTTGTTTTTGGGGTAGCAGGGTCCGTCAAAAGTATGCAGTGTGGGTACTCGTTGGATACGGAATCGAATTCCGCATCCAATGAGCTCTCCTGATTGAAATTTGAGTAAAAACACAATGACGTATGTCGAAATATGAACAAAAAAAGTAGTTTTTTTTAATGACAAATATGTCAATTCAACCATTATGGTTGACTTATTTTATTGAAATTCTATTGGTTCTTGAATTCCAACTCACAAAAACTTATTTTGGCACGTTTTCTTATAAGGCCCATTTTAGACCCCAAATTTTCTCTAATGATCAAATGACTCTGATGAAGCATAATTCAATAGCTTTAGGTTCGATGCCATAGGTGTGGTCATAGCCTTGTATTCAATCATCCCAAACCTCTTCAGGATCTATACTGCATACTTCCCTTGTCCAAGGAAGATTCCATCTGCACTCTACCACACCTCCATACCTAGAAAGTAATGCATCGACACATAACAGGAGCATCACTGGTCATCCATCTTCAACTTTGAGGCAAAGCTTGGAATCCACTTTACTCTCTAGAGTCATTAGTAATTTGTCCATCCTGTCGTACCATGTCAAAACATAGGATCTTCTACAATCACTCCCTCTGAAGCATCATACTCCCTCTATCTTTCGTACTCTATGCACTGAAACATTTTGTACCAGAGTGACAAGTAGCTTCCTATGCTACTAATCTTCTATGTATCCATTTAGGATCATTGGATAGCAAGATCCTCTATCTTGAAATTTTTCAAAATTTCATCTCGTGCCCATCTGTGAGCTTGTCATCCTCTATCAACCTTGTAGCAAAGGTTCAGATCTTCATCAAGCTCCTCATGTATGTCTCATCCCATGGGTGTCTTCTGAGCTCGTACAAGGTCTTCTTTCAGTTGCACACATGATTCTTCTTGTCATGTGTCTCAACTCCCACTGGCTGAAAATGTCTCTTCAAATATTGCCTTGTATCCCACAATGTTTCCATCTACTACATGATGGAACTACGAACTTCTCTTCATGTATCGATACTACATCCTAGAAATCATTCTTCTTGAACTGATCTTCCCTTTCTTCTTGGAAGATTCTGCATCAATGATGTCACTGTATTTGTCATATTATTTTTCATCTTTGAACTGTCGTCACTTGTTCTCCTGAACAATTCTCATTCTTCTTTGCTTATAGGTGATTATGTATGCGATCTTTCCTACAAGTCAAATGCATTTGTATGGTTAGAAACATTTCATAAGGAATATTCATACTAGCAAGTTCTTATGCATAAATATATGATCATGCAACTACTTTATCCAATACAACACTCATCCATATCTCACTGAAACTTTCTAGATGCCTTCCATCTCTACCAAGACAACATTGAGATTGTGCACTAATACAATATGTCAGCAAAGAGGCTTCATTCTAGATAAGTAGCAATGGAGATTTGTATAGAACCATGAGCTACTTACCCATCACATGCATATTAGTAGTATACTTTCATTAATGCACACATCCTATCATGCATAATACATCAACGAAATATAAACAAATGCATAACAAAGCAATATCATGAAATGACAATTGAATACTTATCTTTATTTGTTTCATGGGTAGAATCCTTCTTGAGCCTTCAGCTTCATCATCTTCTTCATTCATGATAGCATCGTTTCTTATCCAAATGCTAAGGTGGATAATAGGTGATTCAAGAGTTGAGTTCTTCATATTCCTCATCGTTTGAGGGATCTTCTTTGGATGGTGAGAGATCGATCTTCAATTGCTCCCATATTCTCTTCTCTTCTTATGAGTCGAGCTTCTTCTTCTTCCCAGAGTCTACTAATAGTAATCACTTCCTTCTGGAACACATTCCTTGAATGAATGAATCCCATGATCCTCAGAGGCCATTCAAGGTGGCCATCACCACTTCTGCATTCTTCACTTGTTCTTTTACCGCTTCAAGTTGTTCTTTAATTTGAGAGACCCTTATAACTGCATGGTCTCTGCATTCTGGATCTTCACATTCTTCAACCGGTTTCTTAAGGTCATCTTCTGATGTATGTTATTCCCTTCAAATAGCTTGGTCAAGGAATCAAACATCGTCAATGTCTTTAGGGAAGACACTTGTGGTACAAGTTGATCCGTGATTGAATCAACAATGATATTTTTGGCCTTGACCAAGTTCTTCTTGTGTAAGGCTTCTAACCTCATCTCCCTCTGGAACTGGAACCTCTCTACTCATGTAGGTGTCCAATTCATTTTCTTCAGAGATATCATATACTTCCATACTTGGAATTTGTGAACTTCCCCAAGCTTATCAACCACCTGATGTGATAGATCACTTTGAAATGAGAACCTCAAATGAAAATAGCAAAGGATTAGATCTTACCGATTTGAGGTGTCTGTCCTGGTTCTGGAGCTCGCTGATCTAGGGTTTGTCACAAAAACCCTAATTTTAAAAACTTGGAATATTTTAGATCTGATTGGATAGAAAAATAGATATCTTCAAATGGAGTTGTCCAATGTACTCCTTTTCTAAAAACAGTGGAGGGAAGCTCCCAAAATAGGAAGCCCTAGTTTTCCAATTTCTACAATTTTTCACTTAGGTAACCTCTCATATCCCTGATACAACACCATAGGTTTCAATAGAATTGGTTTCACCAATTGGGATATATGATCCTTTTCCCAAGATGACCTGTTACATGACTGTTCGGAACAACAATGTTGTACGGGCTTCCACATGTCACTGTTTCATCCTCTAGGTATGAACTTCAGAACATAGAAAGTAAAGTCTGTTTCCTTTATAGAATAGCTTTAGGAATTCCATTTGGACCTCTGTAGCCCAAGCTATAGCAATTATCCCCAGGTGTCATGTTTAGGGATGAATTCTAGAAGAGGCTGCAACCCTAACTTGGAGGGATCATATCTCCCTGAATATAGAGAATCTAAGGCTGAATTTTGGACACAGTGTTTACCGGGATTGTATCTTCATCCCCTACAATTTTTCACTCTTGAGCCTTCACCAATATTAGGATAGAGAAAATGTAAAAAAACTTAGCAATTTTAGTATTTAGGGTTTTTCTAGCTCGGGGTCAAACTAGGGTTTGACTTTCCTGGACTTTCACCCAACCGAATTTCTTGATCCAGGTCTCTAAACTTCAATTTTGATGAGGAGAAAAATCCTATGTTGGGCTCACTCAAAAATTCTTCTTTTGTAGAAATCCCTATTTTCCGCATCGAAAACTGAAAATGCTCGAAATGGAATTCCGCTTCGACAAAAAGATGCGCCCTTCAATGGAGACTCAGCCTAGCATACTTTTGCTGATGGATTATTGAGAGAGACAAAAAAAGTAAGAATCCCTAGCTTCTGTAGCTACACAATGTCTTATTCTCAGGTTAGCTCTAATACCATGTTAGATTTTTATAATATAATCTACCATTATGATCTTAGGATCTTTAACTGAGAGAATAACATGCACAACAATAAAACACAAGCACAACACAAGAGACAAGAGACACAAAGAATTTTCCTCGGGGAAACCATAAAGAATAAAACCCCACAACTTCCTCAGAGATTGAATCAGCACCAAAGGTAAAACCTGAAAACATAAAGATGATCTCCCGACAGTAGCAATCTCTCTCTCACACATTGAAAGAGACTCTTCTCTCTCACTCATGCGCCCCAATGAGTGAGTGTGTGTGTCCTAAATAGAGAGACTCACTCTCTATTTATATTCTTCCATTCACTTGGAACCCACTCCATCATGTTGGCCTCACTTAACAATTACTTGCTGGAGCCGACATCTCTAGGAGTGTCTAATAACCCTAGTGCCCCACCACCTGTGGGGACTTTGCCTCCTCCAACCAATAGGAGGGTAACACAATGTTGGGGACTATTGCCTCAACTTACAATGACTCATCTAGGGTCAACTTCACTAGAATATTCTAATAACGCAAGGGCCCCATAACTATGGGGACTTTAACCCTTGACCAATAGGAGGGTTACCCACAATGACTTGACATGACTTTCTCATTATAGAAACTTCCCGGAATAAACATCGAGGTATGACATGACTCAATTGCATCACAAACACATCCCAAAATAAACATCGAGTTACAATACATAAGAAATACGGATGAATACATTTCGAAGTTACAAATACATCAACAAATAGTAGGTACGATCTAAGAGAATTTGAACCGTCGGATCACGTTATGTCTAGAACATATCATGACCGTCAGATTAGAATATTTACAAATTCATATTAATGCATACTAAATAAACACAATTTACCTAACAGATATATTACACAAGTTGATCTTAACTAACTCCTAAGTGTCTAAATATCCTAACAAAATGGTTCTGAAATAATAACAAGATGTAATGGTATTGATGCCTTCGGCAATCTTCCACGAGATCTTTGGCATATATCACACTTTCTGGCATAAGCATGGGCATCTTTAAATAGTTTTTTCCAATAGTACCAAGGTCTAAGTATCTTATGATTTGTGGTACACCTAGAGAAATGTCCCCCTGCAGGGACTGTCATACATTTCTTTGGCCACTTTGGATGCAAGTAGGATTCGCTCGAGGTAGGATCCACCCAAGAGCTTCTGAATAGGGAAAAAGCTCCGAACACATAGTAGATTTGGTAATGCCAGATCTCTTTATGTTCTAGTATAATATTATCTCTTTAAGTCCTGCGTCTGGGATTTTTTTATCTTTAATCATCTGATAAATATCTCCCCATTTGAATTCAGGAGCGATCCCGGTGATTGCTTTCGTATCTTCAAATTTAGTTTATGTCTTAGTGCCCAAGATGATTTCATAATTTCAGCCTTCTCCACTTGGATTTTCCTTCTTTCTGCTACCTTTCTTAGTCATCGCGTCAATTCTTTGTTTCAAGATTTGTTTCCAAATTCTTCTCACTAATCTCACTTTGCAAAAATAGACCCTATGAGAAGTGACTTGAAATGTAATACCATAGTTGATTTAAATATCCAAAGAGATCCATACTAATCATTTTATGTGAGAAAAAATGCATCATTATGTGAAAGTGTAAGAAAATATAGAAGTAATGACAATGCAATATTGTCTAATGAATTCTTCTAATCCTAACCTATCATTCTTACCTTTGAAAGAAAAAACATTGAAAATAAACATTTCATCAGTATTTCTCACTCACCAAAGTTCAAAGACAAGTGGTGGCATGCAAACTTAGTGGAGTGTGAACTAAACATAACAACTCTTAAGTATGATGGATTTGAGATGGGTAGATGGAGTGAAAGGGGTGGTTTTGAGATGGAAGGATAAACATTTTACTTCTGGAGTGAATTGTTTTTTCAACTAAGTGTTCCATAGTATGGAAAAAAGGCAGTTTGAAGACAGGATAAAACATATATCCATGTAGGTGACTTCAGGTTTAAAACTTATCCATTTCTTTACCACTATTTTCCGCCCAAAAATATATTTACCATGTTTTAGTGGAACACTACGAGATGTTGTTAGGAGTGGAAAAATAATCAACCCCAGTGATTGCTTAAATACCACAAATTCCCCATCATACTTAAAGAGTTCTTCATTTTAATCTTTAAAATCATTTCCAATACAAAAGGAAAAACACAACTTTGGTAGAAATCGAAATAAGGAGCGAAAGATGAAAATTTATGAAACATGGCTTCCTTATGAAAAGGGAAAAGGGGAAAATGTATTCAAAGCATCAAAAATTGTTTCAGCAACATCCTCTATCCAAACTACTTTTAGAATCTTCACGACCATACTGGGTTTAACAAATTCTCTCAAGCCTAACATCTCCTTTAAGAAATCAGAGTGAGTAACTTGGTTTCCTGGTGAGTAGGTTTCATCAAAGGTCTCGAGGAAATAAAATAAGACTACATGGGTATAGTCCTACAAAGTAACCAGTTTGACCCACCCATTCCCTAAGTTTGCTCATACTTTACTATCGCTAAACGAGAATCCAACTATTGCTATCATCTACCCTGGGAAAGCATACACCAAAATATCCAAGCAAATGGATAAATTAATCATAAAACCTGGGTTTGCACACATCCTAATGCAAAACTGAGTAATGGCTAATCAGATGAGTCAAAGGTAAATCATTAACACACACAGGGGATAAAAATTCAATTGGTAATGGTAGAAAACAAAAAAAAAAATCCCTAAGGGTGTCCTTTCTCTACCCGTTGCGGTGTGTAAACAATCATGAAGCTGAGCAAAACCAAACATAATTAAAGTGACTTTGGCTCATGAAAACCCAAGGGAACATAATTTATACCATTGTGATGGCACCATGGGAACTTATACCAGATATGGAGGTTACATGCAAATAAGTATAGGTGGGAAAACCTTAACTGGACTTGGAAAAGCCATGGTACATCCACCCAAATTACCAATAAAAATATTCTACCTTTGAAAACCAAAGGATTCAAAAGATAAGGTGCCTACCTATCAAGCACTCAAAATTCATGGGATGTGACTGGATATAATGGCTTCAATCATCCTTCCATGATTGGCGGTTGAGTTAGATGATGTTCCATTTGATAAAATCTAAATAAATATGCCCACGTATATAGAAAAATGAATAAGAAGGCCATAAATGTGGTTGCTAGACATTAAATGTGGTGGTTGGATAATTTAAATATGGTGGTTGGAAAACCCTATTTGGGACGAAAACAAATGTCGATTGCTGCAAGAAAAATAGAAACACCAACAATGTAGATGATACTCCTTAAAAAACTCTGATAATATCAAAAATGCTAATACGTTTTCACCTACGATGTTGAACGTTTTGGTGAGAACTAATGAGTCTTTTCAGACCGTTTTGGCTATGAATTGATGAATTCCTTCTATTGACTCTATCGATGCTCATCATGTTAGCCACTTCACTTTTGATGCAACCATATCGACGAAATTTTTTTATTTTCCCTGAAAACTCGACAACCTTTAATATCGGCAACATTTCCAAGCTCCTCTGACTATTTCAGCAGCGATTCGTGAGTTACATTAGACAATGTCGATAGATTTCTTTTAGTTGCATCAAAATGACTGAGCGCAAAAAAATTTCTTTTGATCAAGCCGACTATTTCAGAGAAACTGCCCAAGTTACTTCGATTTGTCAGAGAGAAAAAGTAAGTTTTACTTAGCCAAAACTTATGTTGGTCAAACTTTTGAAGAAAAAAACTAAGTGTGTAGGATGGACTTACTTGAATTAGAAAAATATTCTAAGTAAGATTTCAACAAAAATAGAAGGAGGGGCCCTAAAATATCAAAAAAATTAGTGCCCTAACATATTAAAAAACTAAGTGTGCAAGATGGACTTCCTTGAGTTAGAAAACTAGTCTATGTAAGATTTCAACAAAAAAAGGAGGGACCTTAAAATATGAAATTCATTTTACCTCTATTTTTTGGTTGCCACTATATGTGATTCCACATGATCGTAACAGAGTCAGGAAGATGTATTTGTTTATTCTTCATTCCCATGGTATAAGCACACTTTTGATGCTTCTATTATGAACGATAATTGTCTTATGATTCTTCCTTGATTGATTTCTTTTCTTTGAGAATTTGGTATTGGTTCTTCCATCCATAATGTCATTTTTTGTGAGCGATAATTTGTTTTCTCATCATGCTCAGTGACAGAGAGAAACCTATCTGATAATTTTTGTTTAACCAACTCTTTTGATCTAATGGTTTATTCCTTCTGTATCATTTCCTTTATGGAGACTGTATGTCTCAAAATTTTGACTCTTTAATATAAGCCTTTTGGATTTTGAATTGTAGCATTGGATCATTTTGAATGCCATACATCCATCAGAGTTTATTCCTTTCTGGGGGTCGATCATGGTTGGCTTCTTGAAATAGATATTAATGTGAGAATGGATGGCCCCCAAGATAGTACTCCATACCTCATGAGTCCTAGTTATTTATAGGTTTTAAAATGACTCAAATGTGTGCTTGAAGCTAGATTCCCTTTCTACAATCTAGCAATAATTAAATAATCTCCAATTGATCAAACTTTATCATACATGTCTTCCCGTGAGAAGTTTCTGACTTTCCAAGATCTTTGAGATTATTCAGATCCCTACACTTGCAAGCGTCATGTATTGAATTGGTTTATTATAAACAAAAACTATGAATCAAGGAAAAATTAAAAGAGAGAATTAAACTGAAAAAAAAAATCAATAAAAGAAAAGTTTTATTTATGTACAAAAATGCTCAAAACCTAGATAGCGTATTGTTTAAGAACGAGGTTGTTTACAGGAATACTTTCTTCCTATCCCTGTAAATCCTAAAGGTTGTATGTTGAGGGGCCCAGCTTCTCAGCAATCTGATAAGGACCAACCCATAGATGTTGAAATTTCATGTGTTTTCCATTTTCATTATGAAGGAGATCCCAATTTAAGAATAAGTCTCCTATTTTAAATTTCTTCTCATAGGATTTTCATTTGTCAAACCATATTTTGAAAATAATATGGTGTTGGTTGAATCTATGTTTGGAGTTTTGTCTCAATTCTTCAAGTTTTAACAGAGTATTAATTCATGCCTATAAAATTTCGCTACCGGATCCTCTTAAGGCTTGAGCTAATTGCAAGGAGGGGAGCAGAATGTTTGGGGGTAAAATGGATTCCTTCCCATAGACTAGAGTATAGGGAGAAACTCATAAGGAATTATTTTGGGTAACCCTATATTCCCATAGTGCATTAGGAAGGGCTATGTGCAAGTTTCTTTGACTCTCAATAACAGTTTTCTTTAAAATTCGAATGAGATTCTTATTTGTTGACTTTTATAAACCATTTCCTTGTGGATAGTAATTTGTTGAATAATGCAATTTTATTCCTTTTTGACAAGCAAATTCAGTTATTTTGATAGATAAGAAATAAGATGCATTATAGAAAACAAGAGAAATTGGAACGCCAAACCTGGTCATGATGTTATCTTGCAGGAAGTTGATGACTACATCCTCATTTACTTTGCGCAAAGAAACCACTTCCACCCATCATGTAAAATAGTCTGTATCCATAAGGATATAATGATGTTGCAATAAGGAGTTTGGGTTAAGTTATCCAATAATATCTATGCCCCACTACTCAAATGGTTCTGAAATAACAATGGGTTGTAATGGTCCTACTGCCTTTGACAATCTACCACCAGATCTTTGGCATACATCACACTTTCTGTCGTAAGCATGGGCATATTTAAATAATGTTGGCAACTAGTACCCAGGTCTGAGTATCTTATGAGTTATGGTATCCCCAGAGAAATGTCCTCCTCCAAGACCGTCGTGCAGTTCTTTGACCAATTTAGATGCATATTCTTTATTTAGACACCTAATAAAATCTCCATCATAGTTATTCCTAAAAATTACTCCATTAATTATTGTTGCACCTAACATATCCAATGATTCCCGAGCACCCTTCAAAGAACCTAGCCAAGGAGTCTTTCGGATGATTTTTCCCACTATTGAGAAGGCTGACACTTTTTCTCCCTTATGATAGAGTGCTTATTAAATTGAGCATGTTGATCTATGGAAAAACACACAACTCACAAGATAGATCACACAATTTACTCAGCAATTGAAGAATGAAACAGTGAAAAAATGGCTTGCAACTGTGAATGCTTTCATTAATAAAAAATTAATTAGAAGATTAATTACACTATAATACAATGGCTACATAGCCACATGAAATTCAAACCCACATGAAGAAATTCAAATTGATTAGAATCTACTTGACTGCAGGTAACTAAGACCTTGTCTAAATCACTATTAGAGGTCTCAATACTTAACTGACCTTGTCTAAACCATTATCGGAGTTCTAAAATAGAACTCAAGTGTCTAATTCAGTGTTAAGTGAGGCTAATTGAATGTGGTAGGTGAGAAATGCACATGTCCTACATGCAGCCATGCAAACCTAGTGCTAACTGAATGTAGAGGACTAGAACTAAATGTAACTTACTCCTAACTTAGCTTGACTAGACACCAACTCAACTCAACTAACCTTGGTTGGTATCGATAGTCCTAGTGACTCCTAAATTGTATGGATTGGTCTAGGAGGCTCCTAAACTGATGCATGCAAGTGCAATCAGTGGTAGTAAGCCTCAATTAGTGTTCCCCAAACTTAGTAACTAGAATATGTTCCCAAATTAGGCCAAGTGGACCCAATGGTGCTAGTGACTAAAAATAGGCTGGAAGGACTCCTGATTTAGACATATAACCAAATTATACAAGGGAGGATTAATAATCCTAACATCCCCCCTAAATGATAAATGGACAATCTATGGGCCCTGGTAACTAAGACCATAGGTCACCCATTACATCAAGTAAAGTAAATTAACTACTCAATACAAGGAGTTGGGGAAAAAACCACATGGGAAAAAATCCCCCCCTCTATATAAGTAGGTAGAATCAAGATTCAAGTTTGAAAAACTTGAAAATGTGTTGCTGCAATCTTCATCTCTGTGATGTAGTGAGGCAGCATGCATGGTGTGTTGTGCACAGGTATTCTGGGGCCTAGCATGTAGACTTCTTCTTCTTCTCCAAAAACGATGATGGAAGGAAGGAGGAATGTAACCTTTGTCTCTTGTTGGATGAAGAGGAGTATGATCTATTCTTTTTTTATGAATGTAGTGAGATTAATCCTTTTCCATGTAGCATCTTACAGGGAGTCTATTGCATCTCTCTGAAGGAGGTAAGATTGCATGACATAGCACAAGGGTCTTTCCCTTCTGAGTGTCAGGTGGGTTTCCAATCATCTTCCTAGCTTCCATATTGGAAGTAGGGATTGGATATGGATCTAAATCACCCTAAATATCAATCTCATAAACTGATATAGATAGATCTGCAATACTAGTAGAATTTGCAAAAGAAGTAGATAAATGATTTTACCTCCCCTTGCGAGTGGCTGCTAAGAATGCATTGGTTCTGAAGGAGGCATGAAGTGTAAGAACTCATATTCTTTGGAGGCATGATTTGCAACACCCTTTGATATTATGTTTCCAGTAGAGATATATGTGATATCCACTGAGTCAGGACCAAATATCACTTGCTTTGGAGAGCCAGTATGAGTAATTTGGTATACAGATAACAGGTTTGAAGCTAGGGAGGGAACATAGAGCACAAATTTGAATCTTCCATGTTCAATATTGATAGAACCCTTCCTTTTGGTTCGAATTTTATTGTTATTTCCCATCTAAATACTAGGACCATCAAAGGAATGTAAGGAAGAGAATGATTCTATGGAAGCAGCCATATGATTGGAAGCTCTAGAATCAATGAGAAAGAATTGTTCTTCATCTTCTTCTTCAAATTCATCCTTCCTTTCACTAGCAGGTGCACTAATGTTATGTTTGTTCAAAATAAGAGCCATTTCATCAATTTTTCTTCTCATACAGGAGCTTTCTGAATGAAATCCCCTTCCATAGTAAGAACAAAGGACCTTTCCTTTGCCATTCTTCTTGCTTCTCTTCGAACCTGAAGGCCCATTTGACTGCTCTTTCTTCATAGGAGACTTATCTCTTTGTTTCCATTTATCATTCGCTACCTTATATCCTCCTACAACCAGTTCTTGATCTCTGGAATATCTAATGATCCCCATTTGGATCAACTTGTCATGCTCATAAGTAAGAGATGCAATGAAAGAATCAAGAGTGCGAATTTTCTAGTTTGGAGTAGTAAGATTCACTGATTGAAAGGTTGATAGAAATACTGAGTAGTTTGCACTGAGTTTTGAGAGAATGGAAAGGATGAGCTGATCATCCTCCTTCTCCACCTTGCATTGCTTCAAGTGGTATATCAGGTTCTTGAATTTTGTGAAATATTCATTCAGTGTTTTGAAGTTGGATGGATTAAGAGAGATTAGTTCATTTTCTAGATGATGGACCCTCATCTCATCCTGCTTATCAAATAAGGAAGCAATATTGTCCCAAATATACTTGTGAGTCTTCAATCCTTGGATGTGAAAATGAAGATCTCGAGAATCTAAGAGGAACAAGTATCCATGAGCTTCACCAAGCCTGTTCAAGCACTTTTCTTTGTCAGGATTAAGAATTGGTACTGCCTCTGTCTCTTCTATGAGTTTGAAGAGCTTCTTGGTGTGAAGGAGGCTCCCCATGTCTTCCGTCCACTGGTGGTAGTTGAAGGAGGTGAGCTGCTCCATTGGAGGGAACATTTTGAATGCAGTAGATAAGACTCAGCTACTGTAGTGAATGTTGTGAGGGAAATAATATGCTTGTAACAAATGTAGTGAGAGGAGTTGCTAACTTGTAAATCACACAATCAAACATATAAAATAAGGCCGATATTCTGCACTTTTGGAATTTTCTTCACACCTAGCATATTTTATCAAGCAAGCTTGACCAACAACTTCTTAACTTGGGATATTAAGTGGTAAATTCTCCGCTTCTAGTGCAATACTAGAAGGAGAAATTTTTGCTAAAAAAATGATCCAACTAGATATCTGAGGAGGAGAGGTGCCTTGTCCACTGAGGCTCTGATACCATATTAAATTGACCACACAGATATGTGGACAAACACACAACTCACAAGATATATCACACAATTTACTTAGCAATTGAAGAATGAAATAGTGCAAAAATGGCTTGCAGTTGTGAATTCTTTCATTAATCAAAAAGTAATTAGATGATTAATTACACTGTAATACAATGGCTAAATATCCACATGCAATTTGAATCCACATGAGGAAATTTGAATTGATTAGACTCTACTCGAATATAGGTAACTAAGACATTGTCTGAATCATTATCAGAGTACTCAGTAGTTAATTGACCTTGTCTAAACCATTATCGGAGTTCATTGGAGTTCTAAAACACAACTCAAGTGTCTAATTCAGTGTTAAATGATCTGCTTCTGGTGCAGATCATTTTGCTAAGAAAATTATCCAACTAGATATCTGAGGAGAGGTGCCTTGTCTATTGAGGCTCTGATACCATATTAAATTGAGCACATAGATATGTGGACAAACACACAACTCACAAGATATATCACACAATTTACTTAGCAATTGAAGAATGAAACAATGTAAAAATGGCTTGCAACTATGAATTATTTCATTAATAAAAAAGTAATTAGATGATTATTTACACTGTAATACAATGGCTAAATAGCCACATGCAATTTGAATCCACACGAGGAAATTTGAATTGATTAGACTCTACTTGACTGTAGGTAACTAAGACCTTGTCTAAATCATTATTGGAGGACTCAATAATTAACTCACCTTGTCTAAACCATTATTGGAGTTCATTGGAGTTCTAAAACACAACTCAAGTGTCTAATTCATTATTAACTAAGGGTAACTAACTGTGGTAGGTGAGAAATATGTCTCTCCTTCATATAGCCATGCAAACCTAGCACTAACTGAATGTAGAGGACTGGAACTGAATGTAACTGACTCCTAAATTAGCTTGACTAGACACCAACTGAACTCAACTGACCTTGGTTGGTATCAGCACTCCTAGTGGCTCATAATTATAGGGATTGGTTTAGGAGGCTCCTCAGCTGATGCATGCAAATGAAATCAGTGGCAGTAGGCCTCAATTAGTGTTCGCCACACTTAGTAGATGGAATATGTGCCCCAATTAGGCCAAGTGGACCCAATGGTGCTAGTGACTAAAAATAGACTAGAAGGAATCCCGATTTAGACATGACTCCTAATTTAGACATATGAAAAAATTGGACAAGGGAGGATTAATAATCCTAATAGTGTTGATGCCTGTTGTCTCTTAAAATCATGCACCGCAAACTCCTTTACCTGGTTCACAAGGAGTGTTGGCACCTTTATCCTCTGTATAGAAAGCACCGACAAAGTCAAAATGGTAAAAAGGGAAAATTTGAGAAGCTTCAATGTGAAAGCCCTCGTGGAGGTAGTTCCTATAATCTAGGGAGAGGTGGAACTTGACCTCATCACCCAAAGGGATCATCTCCTATCCATTTCTCATCCCATATGGACCTTCCTTGGCCTATAAAAGAAGATTTCATGGAGTGAGTGGGGGGAGATCAAGAACAACATCCTTATGTTGTTGGATTGAAGTCTAGTATTGAGGCAAAGTAGAGTGACTTTGTGTGCAAAGATATTTGTGTGAGTGTGGAGTGTGGTGAGTGTGTTGTAAGACCATTGTGGAAGATGAAGCTAGCAACATAAAGGATTTGGTTGTATCTTTACCTTCTTTTTTCATTAATACAAAAGTGTTTCCCTTTCCCATATTTGATTTGTGTTAATATCAGTTGAATATTGTTGGATTCTTTGATCACTAACATAGATTGTTAATATATCTAGTTGCTCTCATCTTATTGTCTTTATTTCTTGACGCTTCTTTATAGGTACTGTAGACTACATCGAGAGTAGTGGAACAAAGACTAAAGCTTGTATATATGAGGTATAAGAGTGATTTTCATCAGTAGATTAACCATCTAGGGAAATGATATACTATTGTGGTGATTTGTTCTATACTTATATCATAAAGGGTAGAGGAACAAGTGGTGTCCAAACAAGTTGCAGAATTCCTACAAAAAAAATTGGTGACCATAATGGGGATAGCTTGATATAATAAGATATTGGGTAGATCCAGTCATATCTAGAGTAGATCCACTTAGATATGAAGTAGATCCAGTTATATCTATAACTTTTGGTAACATTCTCACTTGTAAAACTTTCATCCTCTTTTCTTAACTTTTTTGGATTATTAAGGTGAGTGATCCACCTTATGTTTTCATCATTTTCCTATGTTTGAAGTGTTATTCACTTCTGTATTAGTACAACTTAGTCCTTTTGGTTTCTTGGCAGGTGATTGACCCTTTTTATTTTGCGAATTCGCTAGTGCACCTAGGAATATTTGACAAAGTGTCATCCTTCTCTAGCACCTACTGCACCCTAGAACTAAACACCGTTGGCACCTTCTGTCATATCACACAGAGTGCTGCCAACACCTCTACTCAGTGAATATTGTGCATCATCCACCTGCTGGCACTCTGGTGAAACCATACATAGTGTGTCAAGGTAAGTACATCACTTCCTTATAGCACGTATTTTCAAATTTTTTTCCTCTCTAAAGTTTGGTGTGTGATTTGCTTGTTGTTTTCTTGATGGATCTAAGAGCTTGGTATCCTGATCTCATATTTTGAGTTTGGATTTAATATTTTTCATCAATAAGGAATTTGTAGTGAAAAGGAATTGTGTTTCATTTACTATTTTTGGATGCATTACTGGCTTAGCCCATTCTCTAAAAAATTTGTTGTGAAACAAGAAGTTATGTATTCTCTTCGAGATTAGTTTATCTCAGTTGTTTTATGTTCTTTCTTTTTAAAAATCACTTAAAAAAATACAAAAGGAGTTAGATAGCTTGTTTTTCTTGCATAAGTACTTAGAAGAATTTTCTTTATGAGTGGTTAGGAAACGTTCATTTATGGTTTGTATGAGTGCTTAGGAAAGTAGATCTTTATGAGTTTGATTGAGAAATTTTAGTTTTGATATACATTAGAGCCTCTACTTCTTTTCTCCTTTCACATATTAGATAGTTTTAATGGTGAAAATATTTTGTGCTTGAAGAGATTGTCATAGATCTTGAAGTTTGGTTTATTGAAAGTAGCTTGGCATATTGGTTTTGAAAGAAACGATTTCTCCCCTAATCTAGTTAGCTTTCATCGAATAAAATTACTTGCATGACATATAGATATTAAATTTTCATCTTGATATACACCTCACAAACATTCACTAACCATCTAGATAAAATAAATGGTAGCTTAGGTTAGAAATTTGAGTGATAGAGTAGAGATGTGTTTCATCATCTTAAAACATAGGAGCTAACGTTTTATGCCTCCACTACATCTTAGGGGTTGTGTGGTTCTTCAACGTACCATCGGTGTATCAAACGGCTTGTCACGTACCCTTGAGGTATATAGAAAGGTACTTCTTGTACTCGATTGTATATTAGAAGGCCCCTTTTAAATGGTTTTGCATTAGATAGTACTAATACGGATTTGAGCTCCCACATACCTTGCATATATTGGGAGACCCCTCTAGGATACCTTAATCAACTAAGCACATCCTTTTGGTCATCGTGTTGAAGAAATACACCGAGAACAACACTTGGGGAGCTACTAGCAATGCACCATCCAGGTAGTTGGGTATTCAGGCAAGGGTACGGTCCCAATCCTACTTGTCGTGTTTTACTGTTGGACCCTCCAGTATATTGTGAGTTGTGACAACTTGACAATCCTAGTGAGGAATCGGCTATCTCAAGCCCATCTTGTCATTTAAGTTTGCTTGTAGCCTTAGCTTGCATAGGTTTGTTTGTGTGTTTTATTCTTTGTTTAGAAATTTTCATGTCCCAAATTTTGCATTGGGTCACAATGGCCTAATCACATTTTCCATATTCATAAGAGTTTGTCAAATTGATGCTAAGGGTCAAATAATTTCCAAGGAGGAAAATTACTAGTTTCCTAGGTTGGGGGTGGAAGCTTTGGGATTTGGAATAAGGAGGACAATAAATGATGTTAGAATGGCATAAATATTTAATAAATTAGATAAATAAATAAATACAAGGGAAAATCAAAGTGGAAATTGATCATGAAGACACATGGAGGATGTGGGACCCACACAAGCTAGATTGTCTATGCCACATGGCATCCTCCTCTTGTCATTTCGAATCCATAAGAAGCCTAAGGGTCCTTGGATGAGTTTGAAGGTAAATATACTTTGCATGAATCAATTAAGGTTGAATTTTAGTGGAAGAAGAGGCATTTTCGAGCTAGTTAGACACTTGGACTAGATTCCCTAGCTCTATGACAACAATGATGAAGATGATATGACACCTATGACACAAATCAGATATGAAGTCTGACATGTGACACATATGACATGTCATGGATAAAATATATCCAAGAGGGCTAATATGCTTCCACATGTGATTTGGTGAAAGTGGGAGACTAGGAATTGTTGTACAAGTGGCATTCTTTGGAATCTCTTCCCAACTAGAGTTAGAATGCATCAATTAGAACGAATTAGACCCATAGAGAGATTGTAAACTTTATAAATTTCAAGAACAAATAATGAAGGGATATTTTGAGCATTTGAGAAATTTGCATTTGTGAATTGAGAGAACTAGTGGATGACTAGTTTCTTGCCTTAGCCAATTTCGAGGGTGAAAGATTCCCATCCAAAATGGTGTTTGGAGATGCCACTTAGGTATTTCAGAGAGATTTCATGGATTTTTTGTTTTCATTTTTAAGCTACATGGCATATCTTGGTTCCTTCTAGTGCATCACTTTCTCTCATCCATTTCCAAATTTTATTGCATATTCTTGCTCATGGAGGGATTGTGCTTTGGGTGAGATATTTCACTCTTTGTGAGAGATTATCCTTATCCATTTCTGATTTTATCAAGTTTAACATTATATTTTATCCATATTCATAAATTATCAGGTCTAAATCAGAAATGGTTGAATGTAAAAGTGATTATTAATGAGTAAACAATGACCATGTCCCCACTATATTGATGTATGCCATTGAATGCTGATGATTTCGAGCTTATCATGATACATTTATGATTTTAATAAATTTAATATCCTATTTTATTCATTTTAAGAAACTCTCAGTTCTAAATACCAAATTTTTGTATGTAAAAGTGGATATTAATGAGCAAACAATGACCATTTCCCCACCATATTGTTGTATGCCACGGTAATGTTGATTATTTCGAATGGAAGAATGTACCTATGGAATATTTATTATGAATTGAATAAAATATATGAGTATTAAAAGTTTCATGTTTATCATCTAATCATTTGAGGTCATTTTAATTATTTTAATTGCATTTGGAGAAGATTTGGTTCCATTTCCCCAAGGGTCGAATTAGTGATTTTGTAGCTATTTTGGAGGGGGCCATAACATAATATATAAACTGAAAAATGATGCATATGATACCTTAACAATTTATGTTAAACATAATCTTCCTCTTTTCATAAATTTGAGTGCTTTTTGGATCATTTGAGAATCCAATTCCAGCATTTACCCAGGGGGATTGGAACCCCAATTTGCTAGTGAAGACTCCTACTTTGACCAGAATAGTAAACAAGTTTCAGAAGTAATTGGAGGGTCATAAATAATATATAAAAATAATATTCAATTTTTAATATCATTCATACACCTTATCATACTATTTGGGAGCATTCGGGTCTATTTGAATACCTAGACATCAAAACTAGTCAAATGTCGAAATAGAGAAAAAGGTGAAAAATTGGTCATTTAATAAAATTTCTTAAAAAGGTACATTAAAGTGGTATCAAAGCATGTTATTATAACATTTTCATTAATACCATACATTGAATAAAAATTTCCATACATGCCTTGGCTTCACAATTCCCACCTTCCTTCTTCCCCGAGCAACAATTACAGAAATTACAACCGTAGATATTGTAGCATGTCTCCACAAGTAAAGAAATTTGAGAGGGGATATTAATGAGTGGTATTATTTATAAGAATATATTTTCAAGAATGGATTTAAGCACAAGAAGGAAAATTTGAACTCATCAAATAAAAATTAGCCTACTTGTGCAAAGAACAAAGATCTATACTGCACTATAAATGAGGAAGTTATAAACACTTTTACGGACATCACATGGAATATGCGGAAGAAATTTTGTTATAAAGGATATGAAAAGACCTTATATACACCATTAAAGGAAAAAACAAATAATCATGAAGTGGAGCATGAATTACCTCAAGGTGATTGTAGAAAAGAACATAAAGAGGAAAGTGAATACAAGCACACAATCCTTACTGATGGGGGTTGTGAAAATGAAAGAGAATTTGCTGATGGATCATTGAACTATGAAAGAGTACCTACTGATGGGTGCTCAAAACTCTATTATGGTGACATATAGATCATATTTTGTAATGTTTCTGCAAGCCAAATTTCTCATGAGCAAAAATCTGAAGAGATTGTTGTTGATGTATATGTAACTTCGGAATGTATTCTTCTATGTATCTTATGTATTGTAACCCGATGTTTATTCTAGGATGTTTCTATTATGTATTTGATTCATGTGTTCATGCCTTGATGTTCCGATCGAGAGGATTAATAATGTAAACAAGTCATGTCAAGTCATTAGGTAAGTCCCCACAATTTTGGGGCACTTGAGTTATTATACACTAACTAAGGTGTAGGCTCGAGTAGTAATTATTAGGTTGAGCCTATGTGTGAAAAGGAAATTCAAGTAAATGGATGAATATAAATAGAGAGTGAGAGTCTCTCTATTTATCACTTTCTCTCCCAAGTGTGGCACACTTCTGAAGAAGGAAATTTTGGGACTAGACAGAACACAGAAGACTACTGCTATTTTGGGAGATCTCTTACTGTTTTGGTGTTGATTCTATCTTAGAGGAAGTTGCGGGGTTTTCTCCTTTATGGTTTCCCCGAGGAAAACTCTTTGTGTCTCTTGTCTCTTGTGATGTGCTTATGTTTTATTGTTGTACTTGTTATTCTCTCAGTGAAAAGATCCTAAGATCTTAATGCTACCTTAATGTGATGAAAAACTAACATGGTATCAGAGCTAACCTAAGAATAAGACATTGTGCAGCTACAGGAACTAGGGATTCCTATTTTGTGGATCTTCCTCCACGGATTTTCAGCAAAAGTATGCTAAGATGACTCTCCATTGAAGGATGCATCTTTCTGTCGATCCGGAATTCAATTTCAAGCATTTTCAGTTTCGATGTGGAAACTAGGGCTTTCTACAAAAGATAAATTTTTGAGTGATACCAACATAGGGTTATTATCCTCATAAAAACCGAATTTTAGAGACCTAGATCAAGAAATTTGGTTGGGTGAAACTCCAGGAAAGTCAAACCCTAGTTTGACCCTGAGCTAGGAGAAACCCTAAATACTAAAACTGCTAAGTTTTGTTACAGTCGCTATATTCCGAGATTGGAAAAGTCTCAAAAGCTGAAAATTTCAGGGGACGAATATAAAATCTTGATGAATCCTTTTTCCAAAATTTAGACTCATATTCGCTGTACTCCAAGAGATATGATCTCTCCAAGTTAGGATTCCATCCTCTTCCAGAATTCATCCCTAAACAGGACATCTGGGGAGATCTGCAATATCTTGAGCTACAGAGGTCCAAATGGAATTCCTAAAGATGTTCTATAAAGGGCACGGACTTTAATTTTGTTGGTCCAAATATCAGACTTAGAAGATGAACCAGTGACACGTGGCATGCCATACAACTTCATTGTTCTGAACAGTTTTGTAACAAGTCACCTTGGAAAAATGATCATAAATCCCAAATGGTGAAACCAATTCTGATGAAACCTATGTTGATGGATTAGGAACATGCGAGGTTACCTCAATGAGAAATTTTAGACACAAAGGAGGAGTAAGTTTGGAGATATCACAGAAATAGTAACAGGAATTTATGCAGAAGAAATTGGAAAATTAGGGCTTCCTGTTCCGGGAGCTTCCGTCCACTGTTTTCAGAAAAGGAGTACATTGGAAAGCTCCATTTGATGAGATATATCTATTCATCCAATCAGATCTAAAAGATTCTAAGTTTTTAAATTTTGGGTTTCTGTGACAAACCCTAGATCAGCTAGCTCTAGAACAAGGACGGACACCTCAAATCGGTAAGATCTAATCCTTTGCTATTTCCATTTGAGGTTCTCATTTCAACATGATCTATTACAACAGCCTGATGATAAGCTTGGTGAAGTTGAAAAATTCCAAGCATAGAAGTATTTCATCTCTCTGAATAAAATGGATTGGACACCTACATGAGTATAGAGGTTCCAGTTTCAGAGGGAGACGAGGTTAGAAGAACTTGGTCAAGGCCAAAGAAGACAACATGCTCATGCTGCAGAGGATGATGAACCATCCAGAAAGAGATCTAGATATGAAAGTGAAGATTATTCAAGCGAGGATGAATATGTTCTGATATCAGCTCTCACAGGTAACATTACTCATGGAAGTGATGATTGGCTTGTAGACAGTGGGGCTTACAAACATATGACGGGATTCTAGGAATCCTTTGTAAGAACATGAATCACCTCACAAGGTGAAACTAGAAGATGACGACCAATATCCAATAAAAGGTAGTGGGGAATCTTCATACAAGCTAGAATCTGGTAAGTCTCTAACAATGAAAGAAGTATTGCTTGTTCCAGGACTCAGGAAGAACCTTCTCAACATTGATGCAAAAGGAATGCGGGTTGCATTCATAAATGGTCAAGTCATCATGTGGCCAAAAGGAAAGACTGTCGATGATGTAGTAGTGATTGGAAAACAAGAAGGAGGCTTGTACAAATTTAAGGGTCATCCAAAACAAGCCTTGATCCATGACACAGTAGAACCAAATGAGATTTGGCATAGAAGGCTTGCACATGCGCATTATAGAGCACTACCTATTGCAAACAAAGCTGTTGAAGGTCTTCTTGAATTTCAAGCTATTTGAAGGGAAGAACAAAATCAGAATATGACCTAAAGAAACCAGTTGAAGAATGTGAATATCCAGAATGCAGAGACCATGCAGTCATAAGAGTATCTCAAATCAAAGAAAAACTTGAAGCGATAAAAGAAAAAGTGAAGAATGAAAAAGTGGTGATGGCCACCTTGAATGGCCTCCCAGGATCGTGGAATTCATTCATGTGAGGAATGTGTGCTAGAAGGAAGTGATTACTTTCAATAGACTCTAGAAAGAGAACTCACAAGAAGAAGAAGCTCAAGAAGAGAAGGTGGAGCAACTAAAGATCAAGCTCTTTCCCTCCAAAGAAGATCCCTCAAGCAATGAGGAATATGAAGAACTCAACTCTTGAAGAACTTCTTATCCTCCATATCATTTGGATAAGAAACGATGCTACCATGAATCAAGAAGACGATGAAGCTGAAGGATCAAGAAGCAGTCTACCCACGAAACAAATAAAGATAAGTATTCAATTGTTATTTCATGATATTTTTTTGTTATGCATTTGTTTATATTCAGTTGCTATATTATGCATGATAGGATGTTTGCATTAACAACATTATACTACTAATATGCATGTGATGGGTAAGTAGCTCATGGTGCTATACAACTCTCCATTGCTAATTATCTAGAATGAAACCTCTTTGCTGACATATTGGATTAGTGCACAATATCAATGTTGTCCTGGTAGAGATGGAAGGCATCTAGAAAGTTTCAGTGAGAAATGGATGAATGTTGTACTGGCTAAACTAGTTGCATGATCATATATTTATGCATAAGTATTTGCCAGTATGAATATTATTTATGAAATGTTCTAACCATAAAAATGCATTTGACTTGTAGGAAATATCACATACATAATCACCTACAAGCAAAGAAGAATGAAGACTTGTTCCGAAGAACAAGTGACGACAGTTCAAAGACAAAGAATAATATGACGAGTGCAGTGACATCATTGATGCAGAACCTTCCAGCCACCAAGAAGAAAGGGAATATCAGTTCAAGAAGAATGATGTCTGGGCATAGTATCGAGACCTGAAGAGAAGTTCATAGTTCCATCATGCAGTAGATGGAAACATCGTGGGATACAAAGCAAGATTCGTAGCATGAGGATTCTCATGAAGAGAAGGCATAGTATACAAAGAAACATTTACAGCTAATAGAAGTGAAGTCACATGACATGCATAATCATGTGTGCAAATGAAAGAAGTCCTTGTACGAGTTCAGAAGACACCCATGGGATAACACATACATGATGAGCTTAATGAATGTCTTAACCTTTGATACAAGGTTGATAGAGGATGACAAGCTCACAGATGGGTGCAAGATGAACTTTTGAAGAAGTTCAAGATAGAGGATCTTAGCATCCAGTGATCCTAGATGGATACTACTTGTCACTACAGTACAGAATGTTTCAGTGCATAGAGTACGGAAGACAGAGGGAGTATGATGCTCCGCTTTAGGGGGAGTGATTGCAGAAGATCCTGAGGTTCGACATGGTACGACAGGATGGGCAGATTACTGATGATTCTAGGCTTTACCGAGAGTAAAGTGGATTCCAACCTTTGATCCAAACTTGAAGGAGGAATACCAGTGATGCTGCTGTTATGTGTCAATGCACTATTGTTCTAGGTATGGAGGTGTGGCAGAGTACAGATGGGATCTTCCTTGGACAAGGGAAGTATGCAGTAGAGATCCTGAAGAGGTTCGGGATGATGGATTGCAAGGCTATGGCTACACCTATGGCATCAAACCTGAAGCTATTGAGTGATGCTTCGTCAGAGTCTGTTGATGCTACGATGTATCGTCAGATGATTGGGTCATTGATGTACCTGACGAACACGAGACCAGATATTTGCTTTGCTATGAACACCTTGATCCACTACCTGACAGATCCAAGAAGTGTTCACTTGATTGCTGCAAAGCATATTCTGAGGTACCTGAAGGGTACAATTGATTATGGGCTCAAGTATGATGCGAATCAGAAGATTAACCTGCAAGGTTATGTTGATTCAGATTGGGCAGGCAGTGCCGTCGACAGGAAGAGTACTTTGGGATGTTGCTTTAGTATGGGATCAGGTGTGATCTCTTGGTTTAGCAGGAAGAAATCCTGTGTGGCACTGAGTACGGCTGAAGCAGAGTATGTCACAGCTTGTTCAGCTAGTTGTGAGGCAGTATGGCTGCGGAAGCTATTGTTTGATATATTTGATCTCCAATTAGATGCTACTTGTATACATTGTGACAACCAGAGTTGCGTGAAGTTTTCAGAGAATCCAATGTTTCATGACAGGTCAAAGCATATCGAGATCAAGTATCACTATATCAAGGATATGGTGCAGATAGGAGCAGTGAAGCTCCTGTATGTTGCGACGAAGGAACAAATAGCTGATGTATTGACGAAGCCATTGGCTAGGATGAATTTTGAGTACTTCAGAGAGAGACTTGGTGTTCTCCATACCAAGGCTTCCTCCCAGAGAAAGTGATGAGACCCATAGCCATTCTAACATGGTGAGAGGATTGGTTCCTTCCATGGTCAGATGTAAGGGCTGAGCCATTCTGTCATGGTGAGAGGATTGGTTCCTTCCATGTCAGATATGAGTGCTGAGATCCATATCCATTCTGACGAGTAGGTTAGATATAAGGGTTGAGCCATTCTTTCATGGTGGTAGGGTTTCTCCCTTCCATGTCAGATATGAGTGCTGTCCATTCTGTTGAGCAGAACAGATGTAAGAGCAATTTCCATTCTAGGAATGGAGGCACCTGGTCAGTTACCAGGAACACTCAGTGTAAGAAATGAGTAGCCATTCTGATGTGATAGAGGGATGTGTTCCCACTTGATCAGATGTAAGGGCTGAACCATTCTTTTCATGGCTAAAGGATTAAGTTCCTTCCATGTCAGATGTGAGTGTTGGCCATTCCGACGAGCAGGTCAGATGTAAGGGCAAATTCCATTCTCTAAGGAGAATGGAGGCACCTGGTCAGTTACCAGGTAGCTTAGTCCAGGAGGACTGGTGGCCATTCTGATATGATTGTTGGGATGTGTTCCCCTCATGATCAGATATGAGTGCATGCCCTTCCATCATTGTGAGCAGGATGTGTTCTTTCCTGGATGGATGTAAGTGCTAAGCCTTGTCACATATGATAGTAGGTGTGTCCTATCATGCTGGTGACTGTAAGTGATATTCCATTTCACAGATGATAGTAGGTGTGTCCTATCATGCTAGTGACTGTAAGTGTAGTGCCATTTCACAGATGGTAGTAGGTGTGTCCTACCATGCTGGTGATTGTAAGTGCAGAGCCTTTTCACAGATGGTAGTAGGTGTGTCCTACCATGGTGGTGATTATAAGTGTTGAGCCTTGTTACAGATGATAGTAGGTGTGTCATATCATGATGGTGACTGTAAGTGCTGTGCCATTTCACAGATGATAGTAGGTGTGTCCTATCATGCTGGTGACTGTAAGTGTAGTGCCATTTCATAGATGGTAGTAGGTTTGTCCTACCATGCTGGTGATTGTAAGTGCAGAGCCTTTTCACAGATGGTAGTAGGTGTGTCCTACCATGCTGGTTATTGTAAGTGCAGAGCCTTTTCACAGATGGTAGTAGGTGTGTCCTACCATGCTGGTTATTGTAATTGCAGAGCCTTTTCACAGATGGTAGTAGGTGTGTCCTACCATGCTGGTGATTATAAGTGCTGAGCCTTTCCACAGATGGTAGTAGGTGTGTCCTACCATGCTGGTGGATGTGAGCGCTGTGCCTTTCCATAGATGATAGTAGGTGTGTCCTATCATGCTGGTGGTTGTAAGTGCCGAGCCATTTCACAGATGATAGTAGGTGTGTCCTATCATGCTGGTGAGTGTGAGTGCTGGGCCTTTCTGATGGGATTGTAGTTTACTACATGATCAGATGTGAGTGCTAGGTATGCCTTTCTAACGAACAGGTCAGATGTAAGTGTTGGGCAAATACCTACATGAGGGTAGGCATACAACCAACATGAAAAAGGGTTGGCTCTGTAGAACTTCCTATGACGAGAAGAATCATGAGATAGCACCAGTGTTGATCCAGATCGAGTGATGATCCAGATCCAGTAATGATTATCCAGCAGTGATGATCCAGATCAAGTGATGGTCCAGATCCAGTCCAGTGATGTTGATCCAGATCCAGTGATGATGTTTTATGTTGATCCAGATTGAGAGATGATCCAGATCCAGTGATGATGTTCTATGATGATCCAGATTGAGAGATGATCCAGATCCAGTGAAGATGAATTGAAGACAAAGATGACTTGAAGATGAAGATTACTTGAAGATGAAGATGACTTGAAGACGAGATGATCCAACTGATACAGAGAAGAAGACCAGTGCTGAAAATTGTGTCGAAAAAATACCTTCCTAGTTAAGAGGGAGTGTTGATGTATATGTAACTTCGGAATGTATTCTTCTATGTATCTTATGTATTGTAACCCGATGTTTATTCTGGAATGTTTCTATTATGTATTTTAGTCATGTGGTCATGCCCCGATGTTTCGATCGGGAGGATTAATAATGTAAACAAGTCATGTCAAGTCATTAGGTAAGTCCCCACAGTTTTGGGGCACTTGAGTTATTATACACTAATTAAGGTGTAGGCTCGAGTAGTAATTATTAGGTTGAGCCTATGTGTGAAAAGTAAATTCAAGTAAACGGATGAATATAAATAGAGAGTGAGAGTCTCTCTATTTATCACTTGTGAAATACATCACTTGCTCTCCCAAGTGTGGCGCACTTCTGAAGAAGGAATTTTTGGGACTAGATAGAAGACAGAAGACTACTACTATTTTGGGAGATCTCTTACTATTTTGGTGTTGATTCTATCTTAGAGGAAGTTGCGGGGTTTTCTCCTTTATGGTTTCCCCAAGGAAAACTCTTTGTGTCTCTTGTCTCTTGTGATGTGCTTATGTTTTATTTCTGTACTTGTTATTCTCTTAGTGAAAATATCCTAAGATCTTAATGCTAGCTTAATGTGATGAAAAACTAACAATTGTAGTAGCTAATGAAGAACCAAGGTCAAATTCCCCATCACCACTTGCGCTTCAAGAAGTTGGTCCAAGCAATAAAGAAGAATATGAGGATTTTCATTTGCAAGAGCCTCATTTTCTTGACTCGGTCCTTAAATATGAATTAAAGTAAGATCCGAGAGTCCCTTAGCATACTCCATTACACTCAAGAATTAGTGTCAAATTCTTGTTGGAGAGATACTTCATTGGAGGAAATGTACTTCCTTGAAGACATGGAGAAGATTCAAAGAGAAATGTGCCCCATAAAATATTTTCAAAGGGTAGATTGTTTGGAGGATTCTCATGACATGGTGGATCATGAAAAATGTGGATTTTTGAATTTTCTATATGTGTTTGAATATGAACTTTAAGATACCCAAACACTTGATGTGGTGGAATAGGAACTTGAGTTGTCTCTTGATGAAGGTTATACCATTTTTAAAGAAGAGCGTGATTCCTCTACATTGGAACCAATCTATGATAATTTTTTCACACTTTTGAAGGATATGCATGATACTACCCATATGGATCCTTCCCACAATGAAAATTCTGCACTTTTTGATCATTTGGGTGAGTTAGTTCATTCTACTCCATCCTACAATTCCATGTTTTGCAGCATTAGTCTCAATGAAGTATGGGTGAAAGGGTTCTTTTTGATGGTGCTAGATGAGGAATATGGAACTCCTAGATTTAATTTTTATGATGACATGGTTGTGGCACATTCTTATTCACATTTTCAGAAACATCCTTTGTTACTTTATGATGATGCACATCTAAATATATGAACCTTTGATATGCATTTGAGTCACTTGAAGACTCATGGTTTTTCTTTATCAACACTTGGTTCATTTGATGAAGGAGGAACTTCATCCAACACTAGGGTGAATAGATTTATGATTGGAGAACATTTTTTTTCCAGCCACATAATTTCCTCTATCATTATGATTCTCTCATTCATGGATGTATGGGTGAGACTTATTTGATTCATTTAAAGTCTCCTTGTTTTTTTTTGCTCATTATTTGGTTCAGATTTTAGTGGAGATTCTTCATTCACTTTTGGTATGAAAGAATACATGGATGACTATTTTGATGCATATCACATCCTTTTGGATCAGAATTATACAACATGGGATCCTCACCTATTTCATTGGATCATATTTGATTGGTCAATTGAAGCTTGTATGCACTTGGAAAATGGTTGTCTACTTACTTGGAGGTATAAGCACTTTCATTATTTTTTAATGAGGCACCTCCTTGATGTACATTTTATTATGTTGTTATGTACTTTTGTGATATATATTATGTACTCATGATGTTTGGAAGGATGAATACAAGAAAATGGGATCCTGGAATCCTCCTTCCTAATGGTATGGCTTGGAGAGAACTCTTAATTGTTGGAGTGCAATACAAGCATTGGGACTCTAGGATAGTATTTAGTCCCATTGATTTCAAATTTTTTGGGAAACGATCAGTATGGGAGATGTATTTCCCACTTAATAAAGTGATTTTAAGCATAGTAGTTCAGTATAAATAATGGTGATTCCTCTCTAAGATATTCATGGAATTTCAAAGGCTCAAAGTTGGGAAACTCAGTGACAACTTCAGAGAATCATACAAAAAGCAGGTTCTTCAACACTCATGTTTGAAATTGCTTAAGGACAATAAATTATTGGGAATGGAGGATTTTTCATGTCATAAATTTTGAATTGGCTCACAATGGCCTAATCACATTTTCCATATTCATGAGAGTTTGTCAAATTGATTCTAGGGGTCAAATAATTGCCAAGGAGGAAAATTACTAATTTCCTAGGTTGGGGGTGGAAGCTTTGGGATTTGTAATAAGGGGGTAAATAAATAATGTTTGAAAATTATAATGGAAGAAATATTTAATAAAGGAGATAAATAAATAAATAAAAGATAAAATCAAAGTGGAAATTGATCATGAAGACACATGGAGGATGTGGGACCCACACAAGCTAGATTTTCTATGCCACATGGCATCCTCCTTTTGTCATTTTGAATCCATAAGAATCCCAAGGGTCCTTGGATGAGTTGAAAGGTAAATATACTTTTCATTAATAAATTAAGTTCTAATTTGACTTGAAGAGTAACTCCCATGGAAGAGGAAGAGGCATTTTGGAGCTCGTGAGACACATGGAATAGATTCCCTAGCTCTATGACAACAATGAGTAAGATGCTATGAAACCTATGACAAAAATCAGATATTAAGGCTGAAATATGACATATATGAAATTTAAGGGATAAATATATCTCCAAGAGGGTGTGAAAGGGAGTTAGGGAAGCTAAGATGCTTCCACATGTGATTTGGTGGAAATGGGAGACTAGGAATTGTTGTACAAGTGGCATTCTTTGGAATCTCTTCCCAACTAGAGTTGGAATGCATATATTGGAGGGAATTAGACCCATATAGAGCTTTGAAACTTTATAAATGTCAATAACAAATATATAAGGGATATTTTGATTGTTAACCCCAAAATTCCCCACACAGCTCTCAATGGCCTACACCACCCAAGGACACCATCCCACAACACGCATTTCACTCCATAAGACCTTCCATGACCTTACATTTGACCCCCACACCTATAAAAGAGCCCAAGGATGAAGAAAATGGCTAAAAACCCCCAAAAAGATCCCAAAATGGACCCCTAGGAGCTAAAGCCCTAAAAAAGGGGCTAAAACCCTGAAAGGAGCTAAAGTTAGGGTGGAGGGGGCTAAAGCCTTGACCAAGGGCTTAAAACCCTAAAACCCCTTGGAAAAGCTATATAAGGAGGGTGGGGGGTCACTCTCAAAACACTCCTCATTTGCATATTGTTATGTTGTCCGTGGATGCTTTGAGACCTCTTGCTCTCAAACCACCCACTCTATTTCTCCTCCTTTCCTATTTCTCCAAGCCATTGCTTCCCAACCAAGAGAGAGGTGCTCCCAAGATCTAGGGCATGGTGGCCCATTTCCACCTAAGTGAGGTATAGCTTCTTTTCATGCATGCTTATTTTATTGTTTTTACTTTCTAACCCTCATCTCTATTTGCAGGTTTTTCATTGCCATTGTTTGCAGGTTTAGTAGCTTAGGTTTTTTTTGCATGTTTGGAGGTGGAACCCTAACATTATGTGTGCAGAGGGGTTCAAAAATGCTCCATAATCTCTCCTCTTTTATTGTTATGTCATTAGTTATTAGATTCAGTTTACTATTGTAGCCATTTTCTTAGATTAGCTTAGTTTGAATTCGCAGCTCTGTTTCTGCCATTTATCATTTTGTTTTTTACTATTTTCTAAGGGTAGGAACCTACCCTTGTGCCCTATAGGCACAAGGGATCCATTATTACCCCTCTAGTGAGGAGAAATTCTCACTACATTGATCATTTTATAAATTTGCATTTGTGAATTGAGAGAACTAGTGGATTACTAGTTTCTTACCTTAGCCAATTTCGAAAGTGAAAAATTCCCATCCAAGTTGGTGTTTGGAGAGGACACTCAGGTATTTCATGGATATTTAATGGATTTTTTATTTTCAGTTTTAATATACATGGAATCTCATGTTTCCTTCTAGTGCAACACTTTCTCTCAACCATTTCCAATTTTCGTTGTATATTCTTGCTCATGGAGGGATTGCGCTTTGGGTGAGATATTGTACTCTTTGGGAGATATTATCCTGATACATTTATAATTTTAATAATTTTAATATTCACTTCTTTTCATATTCATAAATTCTCACATCTAAATACCAAATGGTTGAATGTAAAAGTGATTATTAATGAGCAAACAATGACCATTTCCCCATTATATTGATGTATTCCATTGAATGCTGATGATTTAGATCTTATCATGGTACAATTAGGATTGTAATAAGTTGAAAATTAAATTTTATACATTATTATAAATTCTCAGGTATAAATAACAAATTTTTGTATGTAAAAGTGTATATTGATGACCAAACAATGACCATTTCCCCACCATATTGTTGTATGCCATGGTAATGCTGATTATTTCGAATGGAATAATGTATATATGATATATTTATGATAAATGGACTGTAATTTATGATTATTACAAGTTTTATTTTCAGCACTTAAGAATTTGAGGTCATTTTACTTAGTTTAATTGCATTTGGAGAAGAATTGGTGCCATTTCCCCAAGGGCCGAATTAGTGATTTTGTAGCTGTTTGAGAGAGGGTCATAACATACTGTATAAAATAAAAAATGATGCATATGAAACACTAAATATTTCCATTAAAAATACTCTTCCTATATTCATAAATTCAAGTGGTATTGGGAGCATTTGAGAATCCAATTCCGGCATTTACCTAGAAATAATTGGAACCCTAATTTGCTAGTAAAGACTCCTACTTTGACCAGAATATTAAACAAGTTTGCAGAAGTAATTGGAGGGTAATAAATCATCTATGAACATAATATTCATGTATTAATATGATTCATACACCTCCTCAATATATTTGGGAGCATTTGGGTCAATTTGGATACCTAGACATCAAAACTAGTCAAAGGTCGAAACAGGGAAAAAGGTGAAAAATTCATCATTTAATAAAATTTATTAAAAAGGGACATTACCAGAATGAAATATAAAATAAAAAATACTTAATAAAAAATATTATTGTTTCTTTCTTACCTCGGTCATCCCATACGTCTCCATCTGGAAGTGG
Organism: Pseudotsuga menziesii; assembly: GCA_001517045.1. Taxonomy (NCBI): domain Eukaryota; kingdom Viridiplantae; phylum Streptophyta; class Pinopsida; order Pinales; family Pinaceae; genus Pseudotsuga; species Pseudotsuga menziesii. The sequence continues at coordinate 373,670 of LPNX010375160.1, forward strand.
TAGGTCAGGATCCTCACGGATGTTAGTCCGCACATAGGCATAGTCCTTTATCATCAAAAGTTGGATTCTAAACCAGTAGAAAAAGGTTGGCCCATATGTGACTCTAGCGTCTCATCCACCACCATGGTGGGCAATGGAATCCACCCACCTACTCATCTTTGGGTCCTCTGCATCCAGTCTCATCACTGGAACCTTGGGTCTCATCAATGGGACCATATCCAGAAAGAAGGATACTATTATCGCCCCATAACCAAATTGCTTCAGTTCACCCCTCCTACACTTGTTCGGCTGATTTTTCAAGCTAACCAAGAGACCCTCACTCCAATTAAATATAGTGGAAACCATGCACTCCAAGGAATACAACATGTGTGCTTGAGTGGTCAAGTGAGAAAGTCTAGTACTTGCAACCTTATCGACGGCAAAGGCTACAGTCCTCAAAGTCCTGTCTATAATATGTTTAATGGGAATATTCCCACCAACTAAATGATTCCCTATTGAGAAGTGGTTATCAATAAGTTAATCCACATATCCATCACCACCTCATGGCCCTTGTAGTGTCACTAGTCTTCCCCTACGGGATAGACCAGTAAGAAAATAGATGTCTTCTACATCTATTGTCAGAGTATGGGTACCCACTACAAAATGCCGATGTTTGAGATCCCACATCCATATCTTGTGCTCTAGTAGCCACACATAGACTCTCATCCCTGTTATATTGAAGAGATTGAGAAGCCCGCACTCATGGATGGATCTCAATGTAACTGGATCACTACTTTCCTGGAGTTCATCCAACTCGTGCTCTCTTTCTTTCCATACGACCATATTGCTTCAAATTTTCCCTGCAAAAAAAATTAAGCACCCATGAGAAGAAAGTATAAATTGTTTAAACGAGGAAAAACCACTTAAAATTGACTATGCATGGATTTTTTGAGTGTCACATCCTCTGGTGCACTGTCTGCTACAGGTCAGAGTGTTGATGCCTTTTCCCATAGGAGAAATATGCCTTTAGTGCCCTTTCCTCTTTTGAGGGATGCATCATTGCATCTCCTGAAAGGGGAAAAGGCACTATGGTGTATGCATGCTTCCCCTTTGGATATTTTCCCCAAAAAACAAAAAAATTGACCTGTAAAACAATAAATGCAATGGTGAAAATGAAGAGATAAGAGTTAGAAGTTACCTACTCTGAATGGTTTGTGCACAGTTGGTCCACATCTCTTAGAATCTGCAAATTAAAATCAGCTTTCCACCAATTTTCACTCTCACTATGGTAAAAAAGTCACAATGGTAAAAATTCACTATTTACCCTCCTTTAATAGTAATTTTTTATTTTATTTTCATTATTAAAGTCAAAATATTTTAATTTTAGGGTTTTTACCATTCTCTTTATATAGTATTATATGAATTTGGTCCTAACATGGTTTTTAGAGATTCCAGGTCTTATTTATGAAGCATTGTGAGTATGTCGTAAGTTTATTTTGTCTTTCTCACTCTTTGGGATAAGATGAAAACGCACTGAGCATCGTTTATACCTTTGACATGCTCGTAAATACCTAGTAAAAGGGTATCAAGTATACTTTTTCTACTTTTTTAGACTCATTAAAAGTTCCATATGAAAAAGAGGATCTCTTATGGAGTCACATTTAAACTCTTTTCAGACTCCTTAAAATGTAAAAATATTGTCGAGTGAAATTGTCTTCTTCACGCTCATAAAAGTAATTGAAGAGTCGTATTTTTTACAGTAGTTTATCTCTTTTTTGGTTTGTATTGACTAATTACGAAAAAAAATACTCTAGTTGACTTCAACTACAAGAGTTCTCTTAGCAATTATATTATACCTTTACGGGCCCTAGGGACTAAATAGTACAAAAAGGACCTTTTGGAGTCTTCTTTTGTCTTTTTTTAGACTCTCTAAACATCAACAATACCGAGTTAGCTTTCAATGGAATTGTTAAATTAAATACTGAGACAACCTCTTTTGGGAATGATCCTCTCCTTTCTCGGGATCGTAAAACATATGAGAATGGACTCATCTTCCAATGAGATACAATGAGTGTTTGTTACACTCTTTGAATCATAAAATTGAAAAGAGGCACTCATCCTTCATAATGGGGAAATTAAGGGAAGGGGGGGTATCTTTTCATTTGTATCGATGGAAGATCACAGTCCACCTTTGAACATAAAAACTATATGCATTTTAATTTTTGAACAGTTGGGTATTTATCTTGTCTCCAAGTCGATCCACTTTCGTGAGTCACATGACTCCTTTGAGTAAATTCAAAGAATGCATATTCATATCCTTACATCACACCCAATTTCTGTCTCTCCAAGTTAATCCTACAAAGTCATTTTTTGTGCTGCCATTTGTTCAAAGGATGTCTCTTTTATAATCCAATTCGTCAGTAACTTTACCTTCCTATAAATTCTTTTGTATCTGAGTCAGTTTCGTGGTTGTTTCATCACTTCAAAATCATCTTTTGTTCCATGTTTCTTGTCAATTATGGGGGAAACATCATGACCCTCCTTTGATTAATCTATTCATGTCTACTTCATCACATCCTCTAGGAACTAGGTTTAGAAACCAAGTCAAGTACCTTGAAGCCTGTATGCCTCAATGGCAGGTTTCCTTGCTTTCGATGGTAGGTTTTCACCAATGACCTCTGATTGAAAGATTCTATCAAGTTTTCGACTTAAAAACCTTTATTCACACTCTGAAGAATGTATTGAGATACCTTAGGGGTTATTGACATCAATGGTGACCTCCCTCGCACTTGTTAATAGTTTACATTAATGACCGATAATCAAGTGGTTTCTACCATTTTCTACATCAAGACATCTATTCACATGGTTAGAATCATATTGGTTGGGGATTGGAATGAATACCATGAGTATTTAGGATTAATATGCATAATTTCCTATCCTCAGGTTGCATTGGAATATTATTTGAAGTCATGACATGGATCCACATTGTATGTTTGGTGGTTGTGTCTAGTATTGAGTTTGAGTAACATGGATTTACTTTGTATGTCCTGTAGCCATGTTCCACTTTCTACATAATTAATAATTGATCTACATTGTATTTTTTCTATCCATGACATGGTCATATTCATGGATCTACAATGTATTTATATGAAGCCATGATTGAGTAAAAAAAAACGAGTTACTGGTCTTATGTCATTTTTGAGCTCATCTCTCTTTGCCTTTGACACCAGATTGATATCTAACAAAGTATTTTTACCTATCACATAATTTTAGCTTCATACTTTGGGGGGAATTTTGTTGCACCTAAACTATCCACTGATGACTGAGCATTGTTCAGAGAACCTGGCCAAGGAGTCTTTTGGATGATTTTTCCCAATATTGAGAATAATGGCTATTTTTATCCCTTATGACAAAACGTCGATGTTTGTTGTCTCTCGACATTGGGAACCGCCAATTCCTTTACCCAGTTCACAAGGAGTGTTGGCACCTTTACCCTCTATATAGAAAGTGTGGACAGAGTTAAAATGCAAAAAAAAGAAGATTTGAGAAGCTTCCATGAAAAATAGCTCATGGAGGTGGTTCCTATCAGCTAGGGAGAGGTGGCAGTCGACCTCCTCACCCATAGGGATCATCCCCTATCCATTTTGCATCCCATATGGACCTTCCTTGTCCTATAAAAGAATCATTCATGTAGTGAGTGGGGGGAGACCAATAAGAGCATCCTTATGGTATTGGATTGAAGTCTGGTATTTAGGAAAAATAGAGTGAGTTTGTGTGCAAAGATATTTTTGTGAGTGTGGAGTGTTGTGAGTGTGTTGTAAGACCATTGTTGAAGACAAAGATGGAAACATCAAGGATTTTGTTTTAGATTTACCTTCTTATTTCATTAATACAAAAGTGTTTGTCTTTCCCATATTTGATTTGTGTTAATATCAGTTGAATATTGTTGAATTGATTGATCACTGACATAGATTGTTAATCTATCTGGTTACTGTCATCTTGTTTTCTTGTTTTCTTGATGCTTCTTTACTATTACTGTAGACTATGTGGAGAGTAGTGGAACATAGAATAAAGCTTGCAGATCTGAGGTATAAGAGTGATTTTCATTATTATATTGACCATCTATGGAAAGGATATACTATTGTGGTGTTTTGTTCTATACTTGTACCAGACAGGGTAGAGGAACAAGTGGTGTCAACACCGGTTGCAGAATTCCTACAAACAATTATTTGATAAGAATTTGACTTCAATCAAAGTGCCCTTCTCTACTTGGAGTTCATGTGTTATGGTAGATATCCTTATTGAAGATAATGCACCAAATATTTGTACCTGATTCGGGAGTAGTAAAAATGGGACATAACTCAATTGATTTTAACTCATATTTGTTCTCCCAGTCATAATATTCATTAGCATAAATTTCTGCAAGAAAATTTCACAACCCTTGACCTTTAATGATAGAGGCCAGTGTAAATTCCAAATCATATTATTGTAGTGCGGTCACCTAGTTTCCTCTCCACTTGCCTAATTCCTTTTGTATAAAGAGAGACATGAAAGTCGGATGAGGAAAGATAAATTTTGTTCTATTCTTTAAAATATATGGCCTGAATTGTTTCACTTCCTTGAATACTGCATACACTTGTTTTTCTATGGCTGGGTAATTCAATTCAACCCCTTGCAATCCAGTTCTCATGAATTACATTGGATATTCATCTCCCAATTCTCTTTTCTAGGTAAGCACTACTACAAGATAGTTATCTAAAGCAAAGGTGTATAAAATAAAATCCTTTTCAAAATATGGACTCTTCAAAGAAGGTGCATGAGCTATTTCTTTATTTATGTCTTTAAAGGTGACCTTCTAGATGTCAGTCCACTTGAATGGTAAGATTTGCTTTACCATTTGTTGTAAAGGTTTCATGATTTGTGTGAAATAAGTTAAAACCTTCAAATAAAATTTATTATGACCATGAATGATTGCATAGCCTTTTTATTATGGGGCATGGGAATCTGAGTTATAGCCTCGAATCTCTGTGGGTCTATTGAGTTTCCCTTCTTAGATATGATCTGACCCAAATGATTTTCTTTCAAGAACTGTGGAAATACTTTTCTTTAGATTAAAGGATATTCCATATTTTCTACAACGATAAAAAATCAGTTTTAGGTGAAAATCATGGTCTTCTCTTTTCTTGGAAAAAACTGTTACAGAATCTAGGTATACTACTACACAATGGTCGACTAATCCTCGTAATCAAATGTCCATGGACTTCTAGAAAGTGGATTTGGCATTTATGAGGCCAAAATGCATTCTCCTATAAGTGAATGTTCCCCACTTTGTACAAAATGTAGTATTTAAGTGATCTTGCTCAGCCAGTAATACTTGATTGTAACCAAAAAATACGTCTAATAGGTAGAACAATTATGATCCTGATACCATTTGTAGGATTTGTTCCATCGATGGAACTAGATAGCTATGTTTGTTTGATGCTCTATTTAAATTCTAGAAATCTACACACAATCTTATCTCTCCTGACTTCTTCCTTAACAGAACTAAATTTTCTACCCATTCGGAGTGTCAAAACTTGAAGATAATATTTTCATATAATAGCTTCTTTACATCATTTTGGATTAAAGGTTCTAATTTAGGATGCATTTTCCTAAGTTGTTGCTGAAATGGTTTTGCACCTGTATTGATAGGAATTCCATGCTGAATGATGCATGCATCATATGTTTTCATATATTCATATGTCCAGGAGAAGATATCTTTATATTATTGAAACATTTTGATAAGCTTGCATCTTTCTCTCGGCAAGCAACATTTTCCAAAATTTACATACTCGGGCTCAGCTTCTATTCCTAAATTTACCAGCTCATATTGCATTTATGAGCTATTTGTTTTAACATTATCTGGTTTTCTGAATTTTCTCTGCAAATCAAACATTCCTTCAAGCATTCTCACTCCTTTAGGCATGGAATTTCCTTTAAACATATCTTCGTTTTGTAAATTTTCTTGATGTTGATCTTCATCAATACAAATTCTTTGAAAAATTCTTCATTGGTCATAAATTTAATAAAATGTTCATCATCATCAAACACCCTCATATTTTTTATGTTTTCAAGTACCGATGGCCTAAAAATTAACTCAATAGAACACTTGTTATTAGTTGGCACTAACCTAGAAGAAGAAGTAGCCAATAAATCAGCTGCAAGAGTTTATAATCTAGGGATTCAATTTATATAAAAAGAATTAAAGTGTTCTATCAGATTCCAAACCTCAGATTGATAACCTTTAATATGTGGCTATAATCAATGAATAGTGTCTCTTATTTTTCTAACAACTATCTCAAAATTGCCAAAACCATTCAAATTGTTTACATTTTATTTAATGGATTTTTTTAGACCTTGGATTAGAGCTTCATATTCAATGGTGTTATTTGTACATTCAAACTCTATCCTACAAGATAGAAAATGTTTATTATTTTCAGGATCAATAAGGACACACCCTACTCTCGATCCCTCTTTTGTTTTAGAACCATCAAAATATAAAATCCAAAACCTATCCTCCAAATTTATTAATATATGTGATTATAGCCACATATATTAATAAAAACTTTAACTAAACAGTTTATATTAGTTAAAGTTTTTATTAATATATAATGATCTACACAAATGGATTATAGCTTAGTTGTTTTTTTATTTGAAACAATATATTTAGATTAGGGTTTTGACCTTGTAGTTTTCTTTTGCAGGTATAAACCTGTTGATAATTACAGAAGAGTTCTTTACTTAGATATGTATTTTATTTATATTAGTTATTATCATATTTTATTTGTTTTATTTAATAAATGACAGATAGGGTTTACTCAGATTCTTTAAAAGGACTCTGTAACTTAGTTTACTCTTTATAATTTAATTACTTTAATAACACCCTACTTAGTTTATAGTATTTGTTAAACTTAGTTTAGTTGATATTAGTGGTAATTAAAACTAAGTATTTGTAGCTTATTTCTTTGTTTAATCTGAATGTAAATAAAGTAGCTTGACTGTGTTTCTTCTATTGCATTTGCAAATAGTTATTAAATAAACACAAAGGAATATATTTATAACCTAACATAGTTTAACCTTCTGCATATTTTAACTTCAATAAAAAGGAAAGAATAATGTACTGTAAGTAAACACAACATCTAGGGTATTTTATTACCATAATGGAAGGTAATTGTGGAAAGAGTTTGAGGGGATAACTAATAAGTGATCTAGTGCGGCTTTTCAGCTGAAGGATTTTACTGCTGAGTGTAGAGTGTGTTATTGAGTCATTGGACTAGTCTATTGTTTGCATGCTCCACCAATTCTCAGCCAAGAAGACTAGGAACAGGCTCGGGGGTCCTGAGGAAGCGTTGTTTGAGCGCTCTCCAGGAGTTGGTAAGGAGGAATGGCCTCCTAAAGCTGTTGTTGTCTATCCTAATCAGGTTCTACATTATTTCGTTTTACTATGTTAGATAGTTAAATCTGAATTTGACTGTTAAATGAATGTTAAATATTTAGTTATAAATGTTAGAGTTAGTACTCTTTTATACTATTGAATAAATTAACGTGAGGTAGTAATGTGTTAAGATGGAGAATAATTCTAATTTGTGTTTTTCCACGCCTGGAAGGATCAGACCATACTCTAGCACAGACAGAGTATTTAAAGAAAATGAAGGAAATGATAAGAGACTGAAATGAATAGATGTGGTTATGCATTTTTTTTCCTCGAAATGTGGTTATGCATTTTATAATAGCAGAGTAATTTATTTCAGTATGTAGGTTATTAATAAGAAGAACAATAATTTGGTTATCTATGTTTATTGTTTAACAAGGTCATTTATGTAAATGTACTGGAAAAGAAATAGCAGTAACCTAGTACAGGTAAAAGAATTATTATGGTAATAAAATACCCTAGATGTTGTGTTTACTTACAGTACATTATTCTTTCCTTTTTATTGAAGTTAAAATATGCAGAAGGTTAAACTATGTTAGGTTATAAATATATTCCTTTGTGTTTATTTAATAACTATTTGCAAATGCAATAGAAGAAACACAGTCAAGCTACTTTATTTACATTCAGATTAAACAAAGAAATAAGCTACAAATACTTAGTTTTAATTACCACTAATATCAACTAAACTAAGTTTAACAAATACTATAAACTAAGTAGGGTGTTATTAAAGTAATTAAATTATAAAGAGTAAACTAAGTTACAGAGTCCTTTTAAAGAATCTGAGTAAACCCTATCTGTCATTTATTAAATAAAACAAATAAAATATGATAATAACTAATATAAATAAAATACATATCTAAGTAAAGAACTCTTCTGTAATTATCAACAGGTTTATACCTGCAAAAGAAAACTACAAGGTCAAAACCCTAATCTAAATATATTGTTTCAAATAAAAAAACAACTAAGCTATAATCCATTTGTGTAGATCATTATATATTAATAAAAACTTTAACTAATATAAACTGTTTACAGTCCATTAATGACAAATGAAAGGACAAATGTAATGTTACAACTGGAAATATTCACAACACACCTATATCACAAATTAAAACAAATTTAACAAGTAACAGAACTTTAAAAAAAATATAAATTGGAAGATTTATTTAATAAGGGTTTCATTCAGGAAAACCCTAGCTCATATTCCTAAGCAAACAAATAAAATTTATAAAATATACCATGACTAAGTGACAATCTTAATAACATTAACAATAATATATTACGAAATATATTAAACAGTAATAATATTCATTCACAATCGAATAGGGTAAAAACCCTAAATTACACGGAGTATCAAAAATAGCATTACTGCAAGCGAGTCCGAGCTCGAAAGAAATATTTTAAAAACCATTGTTTTACATCAACAAGACATAATGCTGAAAATTCAAACCAAATACAACACCCAGCTCACAGCCGGGTCTACCCATCATCAAGGCGAGGATTTGAAATTTAAATAGAACTCAATAACATATAACAAGAAACCGCATAGCTAAAAACGAAGCTAGACAAGTTTCCAAGTTCAGGGTTTCCCCATCATCAACCTTGTTACAAGTAGAGTAAGAACCCGTTGTAGAACCCATGGCTTACCCGTTTGAAGCCACGAAACCTTGGAGACAACCAGCAACACTTTCTTTACCTTTTGCAAGAATTGTCACGGGTTCCTACAAGAGCACGACATTTCCGTGTTAGTTACAAAACTCCTTCAATAATAAAATCTACCATAAACATGATTTTAGTATGAGTATTCTATTCAGAATACAAAGCTATATATTTACCTGGTTAAAGAGAATGAATAGTCCTTCCATGGGACTGTCACTAACAGCAAGGTGTGCACACAGTTTCCAAACCCTACGACGATGGAAAAGAACAAACCAGCAAGAAGTAAAGCCTAGGTTATCATCGTAGTGACAAGCCACGGGAAGCAAGATGGAGTATAGACAGGCTGCAAGCCAAGTGTAGTGAAACCAACAAACTCTTGTAGAGTAAAAACCCACAGATACAAAGAAATGGCAACAAGACTGAGTACTGAAAGCTACAGCAATAATAAACCAAGACTCAGAGCAAACTGGAGCAGGAAGAAACTCACGGCGGCCATGAAAACCTTGCAGAGTAGCCTGAAGGCCAACATGAACTGCGGAGAGGAAATGACAAAGGGTTAGGGTTGCATCGATTATATATCTCTAGTACATGGCCAAGAGATGACCACGTGCCTCAAGAAACTCAAACCATGCGTGAGTTGAGTTCTATAGTCACATGCATTTCAAATAATTCCAATCATTTAAACATGATTTCATTCAAAACGATGCATAAAACTATAATATATGCCTTTGATTATCACATCGTAAATTATATGTAATTCTTATCATAATGTTTGATAGCTCATCATTGGCATTTGGGTAACAATGTTAAGTTAATGTTGACCTAGCAAAAAGGTGATAACCAATTTTAAACATTGGTAAATCCCAAAATTGACCATGCTTACAACAAGTAGGCTTATAGAATTACATAACCAAGATAAATATGTATATATTTAATCCCAAATAATCACTTATAAACCAACCCATCGAATGGTTTTAATTTATGAAATTGAATAAAGCTGGATAGCATAGTAAAAGAATATATATTGAATTCTTTTACAAACTTCAAATTTGGTTTAGACTTGCAATGACACTAGTTACTTCTCAACTGGTCAATTGCTAGTAATTTACCATGATTATTTATGGGTAAGATAATATTGTGTTTATACAAGATAATTTAAACTTAGCATAGGATAAATGTTGATCATTATAGAGATATCTACCTTGAAAGTTGTTATAGACATTACCTTCATGTGAGAATGGCGTTATGATAATAATAAGAATTATAATGATATAACCTTACTTAAGTCCTTAATATTTGGAACAATGTTGGGTGACTTAGATTTAAGAAGTAAAGGCAATTAGTTTTCCATGTGAAATGATGGAGTTGATTTTACACTAATCAAACTTATAATGTCAAGAAGTTTTACAGGCAGTAAGCTTTTCCAAAGAATGCAAATATCGATCAGCTTGGTACTCAAGTAAATATTACGATAATGTATATGATACAATAGTTCTTGCAGTACGACATTGACGAGGAAGCTAATAACCTGTTAATGAACAATTGATTTATACATATAGGTAATATGTTGATACTTACTATACTAGTAGGTTAAAAAGGAAATTGAATTACATATCCTAATGATAATTTTACTATTAGTATTGGTTAAATCTCTTCCATGTATAAAAACCAATAGTACCATAAGTATAACATTGAAAATATGCATATCAAAGTAGAAGTTACTATGTAACAAAGTTTACAAGTTTAGAGTCACGGTATGTATCTTTATTGTCGCTAAGTTCGATAAAGATAGGAACTTATTTATTTGAACTTTTTTACAAGAAAAAGTGGAGAAAACAAACTACTTTACCTCATAGATGTTTCTTGGAATTTATCAGCTTTTATACTAAGCATTTTAATTGAAAATAGAAACACTTCTTGATAATTTATGAATTTAAAATGTTTACTTGTTCGATCATACCTGTAAACCTATAAGAACCAGTAATATTTCTATGTTAGCATAAATGTTGAGTAAGCCTAGGATTCAAAGTTAGATTCCACCTACTTGCCATAGAGAAGACTCATCAGTAAACTGAAATAAAACAATACGCAAGTAAACCTTATTATGTTATGAAAAGGAAACTGCTTTAGTTATCATAATTTGAAATTATGTAATACTAATCATTGGACTGTTTCTTTTTCTGCTAACCATTAGCTGTTAGTAAACTGTAGATTCAACGTTTTATATTATCTCAAAATTTTAAATTTTTGTGAAAAATTGGGGTTTCTACATTGTATCAGAGCACAAGGTTCAAACACTAGGCCTTCATGAAGCCCAACTAGCTTTTATGAAATAGTGATTTAAATTATTATGCTGATGTATTTTCTTTTAAATGTTATTCAATAGAGAAATTGTTTCTAAATTTTAACAAACAGGTAGGGAAAGGCTGGAGGAATATGCAAAGGAGGAATATCCATTTACTGAACCAGAAAACTTACCAAGATACACTATACAGGAAGATCTAACCACCAATTCTTCAGAACTGTTACAAACAATAAAAGACCTAAAATTTGAAATGGAATCTGTAAAACAAGAGAATGAAAGGATTCTGAGGGCTCAGGAGGATATGAATCAGATCCTAACAGAAAGGTTTCAAACTGAGGGTAAGGGTAGAAGAATTGAATCAGAAGATACAAGTCATCAACATAAATTTAAAAAGATGAAACATGCTAAAAACAAAAGCAATTCATCTTCAGAGGTGTTTGGTGAACAACGTAATTTGCATTCTACTAGTGATAGTAGTGATGACAATCATTATACTAAAAAGAGGAAATACAAACCTTATGAATAAATTTTTTGGGAATTCAAAAAGATAAAACCACCAACATTCAATGGAGATACTGAGAAAGGGGAGGAATCAGAATCCTAGATATCTGGGATAAAGAAGTACTTCCATATATATAACTATTCTAACCAATTAAAGGCTAGAATGGCTATCTACAATATCTCAGGAAAGGCTGACATTTAGTGGCAGGACTTGAAGAGAGTTAAGGGAATAAATGAGAATAATGTAAATTTGAGTACCTTCAAGACGTACTTTAAAAATAAATTTATGTCTAAGCAATACTATGAAGAGAGAGCAAAAGAATTTTATGAGCTTAAATTAGGATCAATGACAATGAAAGATATAAATAGCAAGTTTTTAAGTCTACTTAGGTATGTACCATACCTTGTAGATGAAAAACCAAAGATACAATGATTCCTCAGCTGTCTACCTTATCATATTAAGGACAGGAATGAATATGACAATCCAAAGACTTTGGAAGAAGCTACGAGGAAAGCCAACTTCTGTTATGAACAGAATTAGAAGAAGGAAAGCATGGCCAGCTGGAAGGCCAAGAAGAATAATAACCAGTATGATCAAAAGAAGAAAGAATTTGTGCCCAACAGAAATTCTAAGAACAATAAGGTAAAAAATTATCCTAATAAGAATTTCCAAGGAAATAAGAATAATTCACCAAGCAATCAGAATAATTCCAAGGGTAAATAATTTGCTAATAACCATGGTAACTACACCAAGAAATTTGAGCACAAAGAGCCTATAAAGTGCTCGGAGTGTAATGGCCCACACTATACTTCAGTCTATCCTAATCGGAAAAAGATTGCCAGTAATATTCATACCATACAGGAGGAGATGACTGTTGGAGAATTAGCGAGGATTATGCCCATAATCAATGCAGCCTTGGAGAATCGACAAGTAGAATATCAAATTTCCATGGTGGAAGTAGAAGGTATGATAAATCAAACCCCTATAACTATTTTGATTGATACAGGAGCTAGCCTTAGTTATATTGCACCTAAAATGGTAGAAAAATGTAAGTTACCTGTTGAAAATTTTGAAAATTCTTTGTTGGTTTAGTTTTCCACTGGTGCTAAATGATTCTCTTTATTGGTTCAGTTTGCCACTGGACTGCCTAGAAATCAGAATTTAAATGATTCTATCCTGGTAGTAATTGATAAGTTAAGTAGCTCACTTTATACCTATTAAAACTACATATAAAGCTACAAATATAGCTGATATTTTTCTAAAATAGATTTTATGACTGCAAGGAATACCAAAAGTCATAATCTCAAATAGAGATCCTAAATTTATAGGTAACTTTTGGAAATCTATGTTTAAAGGATTAAAGACTACATTAAATTTTAGTACTTCATTCCATCCTCAAACAGATGGACAAACTGAAAGCGTAACCCAAGTACCGAAAGATTTATTAAGAATGTATGTGAAAGACCGGCCAGGTAAATGGGAGGATTATTTGTATCTGGTAGAATTTGCTTATAACAATAAATATCAGGCATCAGCCAGATTTAGTCCTTTCGAAATTTTCTATGGAAGGAAATGTAATACTCCTATTGTTGATGTATTTGTAACTTCATAATGTATTCATCTATGTATCTTATGTATTTTAACCCGATGTTTATTTCAAGATGTATCTATTATGTACTTGAGTCATGTTGTCATGCCCTGATGTTCTAATCAGGAGGATCGATAATGTAAACAAGTCTTTTCAAGTCATGGTGGGTAACCCTCCGATTGTGTAAGGATTAAAGTCCCCGCAGTTCTAGGGCACTAGGGTTATTAGACTCTCCTAGAATAGTTCGGCCCTGGTAGGGTATTATTCATGTCGGGATTAATATAAATAGAGAGCTGGGATCTCTTTTTAGCACACATCACTCACACACTCAAGTGTAGCGCATAATTGAGGAAGGAGAAGCCACTAGGGCTAGACAAGAAGAAGATTACTGCTGTCGAGAGTGCATCTTATTGTTTTGGGGTTATACATCTTGTGTTGATTCTATCTATTGGGAAATAGGGCAGACCCAGGTTTTAATCCTTTTGCTTCGCACCAACAAAAGACCCACAGTGTTGGCCCTTTCGGCAACAACCTGCGTGCAGGTTGCAGTCTCACCCGAAACAGCTATGGGGTGCCACAGAATTAGGTTTCTACAAGCAAAAGAGGGATATTACTATACCTTTATTCTTTAACAGTCTATAACCAATTAACACAGAGCTTTGACATAAGTATAACTTCGCATATAGATAAACACATAGTGACTTGCTTAACCCCTTACTGGGAATTCACAGCGAAGCTATTTATTATCAGTGATCTTATTTATCAGATGTATGCAATTATTAATGCATAAAAGACAAACAGAAATAGAATAGCATAAGAACCACAACACTAGATATAACGTGGTTCACCCCCAGTGTAGGGGTTACGTCCACAAAAATGTGTTTTATTCAACTTGCTACAAAATCACAGTTCTGATCTACGCACTCAGCTACAGATCCCTTCAAGTCCTTAAAAGCCATGCACACAGTAGCAGGCCTCTACGCACACAGTTGCAGAATCTTCTAATCACATACAAAACCCTCTGCGCACACAGCTGCAGAGGTCATCCACACAGATAGCTGGGACTTAACCTTCTTCTTCCAAAATACCCTTCGCTTTTCCTTGCTTCTTCTTACATCATAAAACCTAACCTTACTTCTTTACACAAACGCCTATTTATACAGCACACTATTTACAAAAACATGGATTCAAACCATGGGCACTCCGAACCCTAAACCCTGGTCTTAAACCATGGGTTTATTACAACAGAGGGCTTTGACTCAACCCCCGACACCCCTAAGACTATTTTGAGTCAAAACCCATGGAGTTTCCCATCTTAAGGACCATTAGGGTGCGCGCCCCAACAGGCCCCTAAGACTCACCGGTGTCCCGTCCCGAGGCACTTATCTACTCGACCAGTGGTATAATTTGTTTGGCGAAGACATTGTGCACTAGTTGTTGGAGTCCTTCCTGGTATTATCGGTTTCCTCCTTCTTTCCTTCTTGTTATTGATGCTGAGCAAGGCCTTGTGGATCCATCTGCAACCCCATCCTTCCATCTGTTTGCCGAACACTTGACCATCCACAATTTAAGGGTTCTCAAATTGCGTGTCAAGCTGCATAAGGCAAACAACTGCCCTAGTTCTTCCAAACCAGGAAGGTACATGGCGGGGTTCTCCAGACTCTTCTTACAAGGCCTTGTGTCGTTCGTCGCTCCATGTTAGAGCGAACTTTTGCCTGCCTTCACCTGATTTAGAGAAAAATTTTGCCTTCCTTTGTACTTAAGTCGAATACGACTGTACTAGCAGATTACTTAGAAGTTTCTGCAGACCTCTCTCTCTGAACTCTCGTACTAGTTCCTAGACCTCACAATTGTTTGACATGGTTCTAGCTGAGCGAACTCCAAGAAGTGCTTAGTGAAGGACTTCACGGGCCAATGTAGCTTTCTTATTGAATCCTGTTACAGAATCTATCATCATGGTGTATTAATGACACCAAATCTGCTTGAATGCTAGAAATCTTGTCACAGACAACCCCATATTTTCCCAAAATATCATTATTACAGGTATTTGAGAGTAGCTCTCGTGCCGGCGCCGCTAATTCCTTTGTGTCCCATCTGTCACATTTGAGGCTGCGACACACCTTGGACCTTTGTCATAACAACTATCTACAACTCTGACACAATATGAACCTGTGACCCCTGATCAACCTTCGGCCTCCGCTGTACCCATACTTCCTCCTTCCGACTAACCAGAATATTGCACTCCATAATGATAAGAACGGATTCATTTATAGTCTAGCACCCAATTTCAACTGTTCGTGGTACTTAGACTTTTCCTTCTAGTGGCTATCTGTGATTCTGAGGTCTTGGTCTATCCCTGTACTCTTTTAAACGACTCCCATTTACCATAGAAGGTGACAGTTCTCCATTCAACTTAGCTAGATAGACTGCGCCCCCATCAGTAAATTTCTGCACTATATATGGTCCCTTCCAATGTGTCTTGAACTTTCCTGGGAACTTCATGAATTTACTGTCATAGAGAAGCACAATATCACCCTGCTGGAATTGTTTCTTCTTGATGTGTGTATCATGCCACGCTTTTTCTCGAAATTTCTGCACTTGTTGCTGGAAACCTGCAATAAATCTATCCTCTTCAAGTTCTAATATCTTTGTCAATATTTCTGTCATTATAGCTGGGTCATCCATCTCGGTGAAATCAAAAATTCGGAGGCTAGGAACAATGTATTCCATGGGCATGACTGCTTCTTACCCATAGACCAACCGAAAAGGTGTATGGCCTGTCAATTTCTTGCAAGTAGTTCTGTAAGCCCAAAGTACTGGTGGAATTCAAAGATCCCAATAATTTTTGTTAGCATTACAAACCTTTGTCAAAGCATGCTCAAGGATCTTGTTAAAAGCTTCGACAATCCCATTTGCTTGTGGATGATAGGCTGTGCTCTTCTGATGATAAACCTGAAATTCTTCAGTCAAAACTTCAATAGTCCTATTCAGAAAATGTGACCCTTGATCACTCATAAGAACTCTAGGACACCCAAATCTGGACAAGATGTTGTTAAAGATGAACTTTTCCACTGTAGCAGTGCTACAGGTCTTGACTAGTTGAGCTTCAGCCCAACGGGTGAGGTAATCAGTCACTGTAATGATGTATCTGGCTCCTGACTTTTTCGTAGGGGGGTTGATAGGGCCCACAAAGTCAATAGCCCATTTTTTAAAGGCTTGTAAGGTTACCTGTGGTACTAGGGGAATTTCATCCCTCCTGGAAGGTTTACCTGTCGTCTGACAGACGTTGCAGCTGTGGCAATATTCCCTTGCATCCTTGTGAACTGTGGGCCACCATAAGCCAGCTGTCAAAATCTTCTGTGCAGTAGCTTTGCATGCATACTGACCTCCTGCTGTACCAGAGTGTGCCTCAACCAAAATTAGTGGATTTTCGTGCTCCAGGACACATCTGCACAGTATTTCATCTGGTCCCATTTTATACAGCTGTCCCGCTATTAAGGTGAAGTCCACTGCTCGAACTACCAACTGCTTGTTCTACTGTGTGGTCATCTCGGGGGGTGGAAAACCTGTACACAAGTACTGAACAATATCCTAAAAATATTCATCAACCATCTAGATAGCAAATAACTGGGTGTCAGGAATACCTTCATCCAAACTAGTAGGTTCTTCGCCTGACTCGAGCCTCGACAAGTGGTCAGGTCCAAGGTTAAGTCTTCCAGGCTTAACGATGATCTCAAAATAATATTCCTGAAACAGAATCAACCATCTGCATATTCTTCCACCTAGCACAGGCTTGTTAACCAAATACTTCAAATCAGAATGGTCAGTAAACATCTTAAAATGAGATGCTAGCAGATAATGTCGAAACTTCTGTAGTGCATATACCAGAGCGAGACCTTCGCGTTCTGTCGTAATATATTTTTTTCTGCAGTAGACAATTTTCTACTGGCAAAAGAAATAGGGTGGTCGATCTGACCTGTGCCTAACTGAGCCAATACTATCCCTAGAGCAATGGAGGATGCATCAACATGCACATGAAACTCTTTGTTCCAGTCAAGAAATACTAGAATAGGGGCAGTGACCATCTTTTCCTTCAAAATATCTAAGCTTGCTTGGCACTCCGGCGTCCATTCGAACTTAATATCTTTCTTCAGCTGCCTTTCCATCGGAGTGGTAATCTGAGCATATCCTTGGATGAATTTCCTGTAGTAACCGGTGTGACCAAGCATCGTGCGAAGTTGTTTGACGGACTTCGGAGGTGGCAGGTTCACAATAATAGCTATCTTCACAGGATCCATCATCATTCCCTGCTTACATACAACGTGACCAAGCAGAATTCCAAAAGGTGTACAAAAGATACACTTTTTTAGATTCAAGGAAATCTGGTGCTGTCTACACTTGTTCAACATAAGTCTCAAACTAGTTATATGGTCTTTTACTAGCCCAAAANATTTATGGATATATTCCTTAAACATGGAGATGACTACTCTAAAAAATATAGCAGGCGCATTCTTCAACCCAAATGGCATAACAGTATACTGAAAGGATCCCATTTTGGTAGCAAAGGTTGTCTTATGTCAATCCTCTAGAGCAATTCGGATCTGATGGTAGCCAGAAAAGCCATCGGTAAAAGAGTACACTTCTTGACCCCCAACATTGTCGATCACTTCATCAGTAAAGGGGGTGGGGAAAGGATCATGTAGACAGGCATCATTTAGTTTCCTTAGGTCGACACAGATTCGAATTTCACCCTTAGTATTCTTCTTTTGTACCACCATAGGACTTACCCACTCAGATTCCTCAATAGGCTCAATTATTCCTGCAGCAAGCATCTTATCCAGCTCCACCTTAACCTTTTCCTTATACTTTGGATCCAATCTATAAGGACGCTGCTTCACAGGCTTCACATCAGGTTTCAAAGGGATCTTCATTACACCGATATCACCTAGGATACCTTTCATTTCGAAGAACTTCGTCAGAAAGAGATCCTGGTACTCGTGGAGAAGTTGGGTTACCTTGCTTACCATCTCATCATCCCAATAGTCACCAATGGTAGAAACCTTAGGCTGTTCTTCGCATCTAATGTTAACTGTGCACGTCTTCAGGGGCTGAGTTACTTTTAGGGCTTTGACTGCTGGTCCATGCACATTCCAGCATCCTTCTGACTCAGGAATAGCAATATTGCGCGGGTCCTCATCCTCGTCAATTGTGAAGTTATAACATTCGACTACGTGGGCTTCTTGCGCTGGCCAATTAGGTCGATGTTCTACTACTTCTTGGTCATCAAATAATTTGGTATAGATTATCCTGATAGCTGCATATAGGGATGGAAAGACATCATTAGTAGAGAAAGTATGCATAAAACTATGAACAAGACAGTCCCAACTTACAGTATCTTGGCGGAGCTCAGCCTCCACGTACCAGTTCTTCGCTATCGGTTCCAGCATATGCACAAATCTATGTACCCACTCATCCTGAGGTACATACTTCCATGCCTCATAGCACTATGCCAAATGTCCCTGGGGACTAGATTTTCCATCAAACTTGCTTCGCACCTTCCCAGGCTGGTCCTTAAATCTCAGGCGAAGGAGCTTCTGACAATCTGTCCAGCTAGGAATCTGCTTCTTATGGACCTTCCACCATCTGGCTGCTATGGCTCTGAATGTTGATTCCAGAGCCTCCATTTTTTGTGACTCAGGTATCTGGCCTGAGAATTGTACAATAAATAGTTCAGGGTCTGTCAAAACATCAAAAACAGGTAAAGCTCTTGGTTGTGAACTGAGCCATCTGAGGGACTTGGTACTTCTGGCACTTCTGTGCCCATGGTTCTCATATAATCGGTTCTGCCAACTTTCTAAGTCATCTCCAAAGTCTGTCATACAGGAGCTACTAGACTCTCAACCCGCGGCAGGAGGATCCTCATAATATTCTTCCTGTGCAGTGATATTGTAGATGGGCTCCAGATCATCCTGATCTTCATCTCGTAGTGGTTTTGTATACCGTTCTTCTTGTGAGGGATCTAGGGGTAGGATGACTCTCAAGTATTTCCCTTCAAAGGTCATCTGTCTCTTTTTTAGGTTAATGACTGCAGCATTTTCCATTGCCCATTCAATTCCTAACAAGGCTGGGTAGGGATTGCTGTCGTCAATGATCTCAATCACTTCGAAGTCTGCGAAAGTACTGACCTCGTCAATATCTATTTGGACACTCAGGAATATCCCTAGGGGTACAATCCTTTGCTGGTTGGCTAACCTGAATTGTATAGGGGACCAGGCAAGGGTAGGTTTTCCCATTTGTTCCCAGGTTTGATTAGTTAAAACATTTACGTCGGACCCTAAGTCCAAAATAACATTAGTCATATCGTATGCTCCTATCTATGCATTCAATCTCATTTCCCTACTAGTTCTGCTGACTCTATGAATAGTTTTTTCTCGACCACATCTTTGCTGAGGTCTGCAGGAAGCAATGACTTTCTGTAGCTCATTCAAAGAATCATGATTTCTTAAGAGTTTCAGGCAACTCTGTAAAAAGGAGGATATTGTACTTACTTTATCCAGTGAAGCTTCTTGGGGCTGCGATGGTAGTTGATGTGGTTTCTCAGGTGCAACAGATGTGCTAGGGCCAGCAAAATATTTCTTGACTTCCATAAATGTCTCTTTTTCTCTTGCAATATCAAATGCTGGGATTTTCTCAGGAACCTTACAAACCCAAGCTTCGGCAGGCCGTTTTTCCATATTCTACATGTGCGTCATGGATCCACTCCACGTAACAACATTGATGGCTGCGGCTGATCTGGGCTCAACTGAAATCATCTGGACGTGCTGAGTAGGGGTACTATGTCGTGCCTGAATCTTAGCTATCAGCTGGGGGCACTGCTCAATCACATGATCGACCACGCGGCAATACTGACATGTCGTAGTGGGGTTCCGATAGTCCCTAGCTAGGTGCCCGGCTTGGTTACAGTTGTAACACACCAACTGGCCCCTTCCTCTTTCGGCCATACCACCACGACCTCCAGAAGCACCTCTACTGGAGCCACCACCCTGGTAACCATAACTATCATTACTCGGTCCTTCATTGTGCACCCGGTAGGCATCATAGGTGCGACACTCATCTTCATTATGGCCTACAGACTTACAGAAATTACAGTAGGGGTTCTTAGGTCCTTGTCCATACCTTTGCAGCAGGTAACAGTTCTCAGGTCGATGCTGACCTGTTGTTCTGCAGAGCTCACAATATAGGACTTGCAGTGGAAATGGGTTTGGCGCACCAGTATTCAGGTACTTGCTTACCAGAGGGCACCGTTCCTTGTCATGACCTTCGGTCCGACATTGCGGACACCAAACCTCTTCGTGACTGGTTTTTCCCTTCTTCATATCGCGAAGCTCTAGAGCCATCGCTTCCAACTGCACCTAGATTTGTACGAAACCAGAATTATCATCGACAGGGGCGGTCTCAAGCTTCACTGCGATTTCCAGAGCCTCTTGCTGGTCAGCAACCTTTTGTTGCATAAGTGGAGTTCGGATATGAGGTAATAATGCTTCAATAAACCATTCCTTGTGCTACGCAGGACTAATGGTGAAGTTGACTTGTTCCAATAGAACTTTGAATCTCTGGTCAAAGTCCCACACTAATTCGTCGCGCCGCTGCTGAATCTCTTTCAGTTCAGTGATACACTGTGATTCTGATTTGGGCTTCTTAAATTCTTTGATTATTGCTGCCTTGATATCATCTAAAGTAGGACTCTGAGTAATGGAGAATTTCATGAACCAGGTCAAATCCCGGTCCCAGAAATAAGTGACAAGCTGTGCGCTTCTTACAGCTGGATCTATAATCTTCTTAGCATTCCATACTGCTTCACATAAAAACTAGAACTGTTCTAGATCCTCTGATCATGTTCCTTTGAAGACAGGGAGCTTAATTTCATCAGTCATGTGGGCCATAGCAGAGCTAGGGGGGGTTGGGGTGGAGGGAGGTGGGTGGGAACTTACTGGGGTAGACTGACCTGTGACTGGAATACTCAGGCGAGGGTTACTTGCCGACTGCGACGGATTCTCAGGAATAACAGGTCTGCGCGGCGGGGTGACTGGAGGATGGCCAACAAACAGGTTTTCGTCAGGTTCTGGAACTGTGGGACGGACAGGGGTAGACTCAGTATCCTGACCTGAGGTAGAGGACTCAAAATTTTGCCTGTACCTTTTCTACTTCGCAGCAAGCCGCTTTGCTCGTCGAAGGTAGTATCACTTGCAAACATATGTTAGTACTACTAAACTAACAGTCTGATTCAAAAAGCAATATAAATTTTTCAGCTAATAGTATTTTAATTCTCAAGCTCAATGAATTCAAAAACTTACCCCAGGGGCCTTTGAAGAACTGTCGTTCAGCTTCGCTGAAGGAGGTACTTGTGTCAATGGCAAAATCTATCACAAAGACTTCCAACGTTCGCGTCATCCAGAAATCAACAGTGCAGGATATCTCGTTGTTCACGTGTTTCACAAGATTGACCCTTGCGGGGGTCCACACAGGAAATTGACGAACTTGGAAGTTCGTCCCTCTCTCTGTTAACCTGGACAACCACTGGTGCAACTCTATGTGGATACTACCAAAGAAAATTTCATAAGCATCACAAAAAACATACCTTTGTAATAATTCACTTGCGCTATGACGCGGATTTGTGTTCGCTTGCTCCGTGAATTTCAGATAAGTCTCATCAATTCAATCACTAATTTCCTTCATAGAGGGCCTCCAGAACATAGCCCTTGAGGTACGACGTAAGCCCCTCTTGAGCAGATACTAAGTTCAACTGGCAACGAAACCACTTTGTTGGGCAATAGGGCAGACCCAGGTTTTAATCCTTTTGTTTCGCACCAACAAAAGACCCACAGTGTTGGCCCTTTCAGCAACAACCTGCATGCAGGTTGCAGTCTCACCCGAAACAACTATGGGGTGCCGCAGAATCAGGTTTCTGCAAGCAAAAGAGGGATATTACTGTACCTTTAGTCTTTAACAATCTATAACCAATTAACACAGAGCTTTGACATAAATATAACTTCGCATATAGATAAACACACAGTGACTTGCTTAACCCCTTACTGGGAATTCACAGCGAAGCTATTTATTATCAGTGATCTTATTTATCAGATGTATACAGTTATTAATGCATAAAAGACAAACAGAAATAGAACAGCACAGGAACCAAAACACCAGATATAATGTGGTTCACCCCCAGTGTAGGGGTTACGTCCACAAAACTATGTTTTATTCAACTTGCTACAAAATCATAGTTCTGATCTACGCACTCAGCTGTAGATCCCTTCAAGTCCTTAAAAGCTGTGCACACAGCAGCAGGCCTTTGTGCACACAGCTACAGAATCTTCTAATCACATACAAAACCCTCTATGCACACAGCTGCAGAGGTCGTCCACGCACACAGCTGGGACTTAACCTTCTTCTTCCAAAATACCCTTCACTTTTCCTTGCTTCTTCTTACATCATAAAACCTAACCTTACTTCTTTACACAAGCGCCTATTTATATAGCGCACTATTTACAAAAACATGGATTCAAACCATGGGCACTCCGAACCCTAAACCCTGGTCTTAAACCATGGGTTTATTACAACATAGGGCTTTGACTCAACCCCCGACACCCCTAAGACTATTTTGAGTCAAAACCCACGGTGTTTCCCACCTTAAGGACCATTAGGGTGCGCGCCCCAACACTATCTTTGAGGAAGTTGCGGGGTTTTCTCCATTTATGGTTTCCCCGATCAAAAACATTGTGTTCATTGTCGTTTGTATTTGATTTTTGTACTTTTTATTCTCTCAGTAAAGATCCTAACATAATGCTAGCTTAATGTTGAAAAACTAACATGGTATCAGAGCTAACCTGAGAAGAAGCCACTGTGCACCTGCAGGAACTAGGGCTTCCTAGTTTGTGGATCTTCCTCCATGTATTTTCAGCAAAAGTAAGGTGGAACAAATCTCCTCCTTAGGGCGCATCTTTCTGTCGAAGCAGAATCCAATTCTAAGGTTTTTCAGTTTTGGACCTATCATTACTGTCGAAAATTAGGGATTTTCATGGAACAGGAATTTTTTAGTGATCCCATTCATGGATTGATCTCCTCCCCAAAATCGAAGTTAGGGACAAATTTGAAGGCATTTGGGTAGATAGAACTCTAGAAAAGAAAAACCCTAATTTGATCCTGAACCAGCTCTGCAGGATTTCAGCTCAAGTTTCAGATCCGACATCTTGAAGCTGGTAAGATCTAAAATATTTTGTATTTCCATTTGAGGTTCTCATTTAAGATGTCTCATCATACCAAGCTTGAAGAAAAGCTTGAGGGAGCTAAAATCTTCCGAGCCTGGAAATATAGGATCTCCTTGGTCCTGGAAGAAAATGAATTAGACTCCTACATTCATGAGGAGGTTCCAGTTCCAGAGGGAGATGAGGCAAAGCCCTTACATAAGAAGAAGATGGTTATGGAAAAGAGGATCATTGTTGATTCTATCAAGTATCACCTTATCCCATAGGTGTCCTCTCTCAAGACACCTAAAGCTATGTTTAATGCCCTAACCAAATTGTTTGAAGGGAAGAACATCAATCGAAAGATGACCCTAAGAAACCAACTGAAGAATGTGAAGATTCAGAATGCAGAAACAATCCAGTCTTAATTCACAAGAGTTTCTCAAATCAAAGAGAAACTAGAAGCATTTGATGAAGAATTGGAAAATGCAGAGACTGTAATGACTGCATTGAATGGCCTGCCTAGGTCATGGGATTCTTTCATCCAAGGAATCTATGCTAGGAAGAAGTTAGTCAAGTTCAGCAGACTATGGGAAGAGTGCTGTCAAGAAGAAGCTTTGATAGCAGCCTGAGAAGAGAAGATTGGAAGTGAATACCAAGCTCTTACTGTACACTCCAAGTCTCACTCCAAGTCATGCAAGAGAAAATCTCATGGTTCTAGAGGTAAGCACTTTCACAAAGATAATACTAGAAGAGATGTATCTAGGATCATATGCTATACTTGTGATGAAGCAGGACACTATGCAAGGAATTTTCCTAACAAACATAAGATAGTAAAGAAGAGCAACAAAAGAATACATCATGCTCATGCTGCAGAGGATGATGAACCATCCAAGAAGAGAGCCAGATATGAAAGTGAAGATTCTTCAAGCGAGGATGAATATGTTTTGATATCAACTCTCATAGGTAACATTACTCATGGTAGTGATGATTGGCTTATAGACAATGGGGATTCCAAACATATGACTGGATTCAAGGAATCCTTTGTTAGACTACCAAAACATGAATCACCTCATAAGGTAAAGCTAGGAGATAAATACCAATATCCAATAAAAGGTAGTGGGGAATCTTCATATAAGTTAGACTCTGGAAAATATCTAACAATGAAAGAAGTATTGTTTGTTCCAGGACTCAAGAACAACCTTCTCTCCATATCAGCATTAGATACAAAAGGAATGCGGGTTGCATTCATAGATGGTCAAGTCATCATGTGGCCAAAAGGAAAGACTATCGATGATGTGGTAGTGATTGGAGAACAAGAAGGAGGATTGTACAAATTAAAGGGCCATCCAAAACAAGCCTTGGTCCATGACACAGTAGAGTCAAGTGAAATTTGGAATAGAAGGCTTGCACATGTGCATTACAGAGCACTACCTATTGCAAGCAAAGTTGTCGAAGGCCTTCCAGAAATTCAAGCAAAACATGATGGGGTCTGCAAAGGATGTGCGAAACGAAAGAATACAAAGAAGACATTTCCAAGCAGTGAAAGCAAAGCAAAAGGAATCTTGGAAATCATCCACTCCAATGTATGCGGTCCTATGTCATCAAAATCTCTAAGCGGGTATGCATATTATGTTTCTTTTATTGATGGCTTTTCTAGGAATACATGGGTTTACTTCATGAAGAACAAAGATAAAGTATTCAGTAAGTTCAAAGAATTGAAAGCCTTGATCGAAAACCATACTAAAAATAAGATCAAGACCATTCGATCAGATAATGGCGGAGAATTCACTTCAAATGAATTCAAAGAGCTATGCAAAGAATTAGGGATTAAGAGGGAGTTTTCCACTCCTTATAATCCACAACAGAATGGGGTTGCATAACAGAAGAACAGAACTATCATGGAAGCTTCAAAATCAATGCTTCATGATCAAGACCTTCCTATGAATATTTGGGTGGAGGTTGACAAAAGAGCGGTGTATGTACAGAACCGTACTCCACATAGAGTACTCGAGAACAAAACTCCTAAAGAAGTCCTCTCCAGCAAGAAACTAGAAGTCATCCATCTCAGAATATTCGGCTGTCCTATGTACATCCACATTCCAAAAGAGAAGAGAACTAAATTATATCCTTCAGGAAAGAAGGGTATATTTGTGGGATACTCTGAAAGCTCGAAGGCTTACAGAATATATTTCCTAGGATATAAGAATATTGACATCAGCAGGGATGTGACATTTTATGAAGACATAGCTTACAACAAAACTAGAAAGAGACCTGCTGAAGAACCTGAAGAAGCAGAAGCACCCAGAATTCATGATACAACCATGAATGAAGAAACTCGAGAAGAAGATCGAGAATTTGAAGAACCACAAAGACCTATAGATCCACCTCTGGAGAAGAATCCTCATAAGAGGAAACCTGCTTGGGTACGAGAACTTATCCAAGGTGTGGAAAGATATGGGGCTCTACAAGAGAATCATAGAGAAAGAAAGAGGACCAGATCCTGTTCCGAGTATGTAGCCTTACTATGTGATTTTATTGATAAAAAACCTTCCAGTTATGAAGAAGCAACAAAACAGAAAGAGTGGAAGGATTCTATGATCGAAGAGTACCAATCAATCATGAAGAATGATGTTTGGGATGTTGTCCCAAGACCAGACAGGATGTCAGTTGTAACTTCCAAATTGATCTACAAGATCAAACATGTTGCAGATGGTAGCATTGAAAAGTATAAGGAAAGATTTGTAGCTCGAGGTTTCTCTCAAAAAGAGGGAATAGACTATGAAGAGACCTTTGCACCTGTAGCCAGATACACTTCCATCAGATCAATACTTGCTCTGGCTATAGTGATGAAATGGAAGATACACCAGATGGATGTCAAGACTGCTTTCTTGAATGGGGTAGTGGAAGAGGAAATGTATGTAGAAAAACCACTTGATTTTGAGACACATGATAGGGAGTCTCATGTATGCACATTGAAGAAATCCCTGTACAGTTTGAAACAGGCACCTAGGACATGGTATGGCAAAATTGATATCTTTCTATCCAATTTGGGCTTTACCAAGAGTAAAGCAAATTCCAACCTTTAATATAAGGTTGAAGATGGGAACCCAGTGATGCTTCTACTATATGTAGATGATCTGTTTGTGATAGGTATGGATGGGTTCATTACTGAGAAATATTGCTACCGAGTTCGAGATGAAGTACTTGGGTATGATGCATTACTTTCTAGGTATGGAGGTATGGCAGAGTACAGATGGAATCTTCCTTGGACAAGGGAAGTATGAATTAGAGATCCTGAAGAGGTTTGGGATGATGGAATGCAATATTATGGCCACACCTATGGCACCGAACCTGAAACTATTGAATGATGCTTCTTCAGAGACAGTTGATGCTACGATGTATCGTCAGATGATTGGGTCATTGATGTACTTGACAAACACGAGACCAGACATTTGCTTTGTTGTGAACACCTTGAGCCAATTCTTAATAGATCCGAGAAATGTTCACTTGATTGCTACAAATCATATTCTGAGGTACTTGAGGGGTACAATTGATTATGGGCTCAAGTATGATGTGAATCAAAAGATTAACCTAGAGGGTTATGTTGATTCAGATTAGGAAGGCAGTGCCATCGATAGGAAGAGCACTTCAGGATGTTCCTTCAGTATGGTATCAGGTGTGATCTCTTGGTTTAGTAGGAAGCAATCCTGTGTGGCACTGAGTACACCTGAAGCAGAGTATGTCGTAGCTTGTTCAGCTAGTTGTGAGGCAGTATGGATACGGAAGCTACTGTCCGATATATTTGATCTCCAGTTGGATGCTACTTTTATACATTGTGACAATCAAAGTTGCGTGAAGTTGTCATAGAATCTAGTGTTCCATGACAAGTCAAAGCATATCGAGATCAATTATCACTATATCAGGGATATGGTGCAGAGGGGAGCAATGAAGCTCCAATATGTTGTGATAGAGGAACAGATAGCTGATGTGTTGACGAAGCCATTAGCCAGAGTGAAGTTTGAGTACTTCAGGGAGAATATTGGTGTTCTCCATATCAAGGTTTCCTCCAAGGGAAAGTGATGAGTCCCAAAGCCATTATGAGGAGCAGTTCAGATGTAAGGGTTGAGCCATTCTGTTCATGGTGAGAGGATTTGGTTCCTCCCATGTCAAATGTGAGTGCTAGCTATTCTGTCAAGTAGGATAGATGTAAGGGCTACCACCATTCTGATGAGCAGGTTAGATGTAAGGGCAGAGCCATTCTATTCATGGCTAAAGGATTTGGTTCCTCCCATGTCAGATGTGAGTGCTGGCCATTATATCGAGTAGGACAGATGTAAGGACTACTTCCATTCTAATGAGCAAGCCAAATGTAAGGGCAGATCCATTCTATTCATGGCTAAAGGATTTGGTTCCTCCCATGTCAGATGTGAGTGCTGGCCATTCTATTGAGTAGGATAGATGTAAGGGCTACCGCCATTCTGACGAGCAAGTCAGATGTAAGGGCAGAGCCATTCTGTTCATGGCTAAAGGATTTGGTTCCTCCCATGTCATATGTGAGTGCTGGTCATTCTGTCGAGTAGGACAGATGTAAGGGTTACCACCATTATGATGAGCAGGTTAGATGTAAGGGCAGAGCCATTCTGATGAGTAGGTCAGATGTGAGTGCTGGCCATTCTAATGTAGGATGAGATCCTACATAGATATAAGGGATACTACCTTTCTGATGAGTAGGTCAGATGTGAGTGCTGGCCATTCTGATGTGACTGTAGGATTAGGTCCTATATGATCAGATATAAGGGCTACCGCCTTTCTGACAAGCAGGTCAGATGTGAGTGCTGGCCATTCTGATGAGTAGGTTAGATATAAGGGCTACCAAAGACCTACGAGGAGGTAGGCATACACCTAGCATGAAAGAAGGATGGCTCTGTATAACTTCCTATGACAAGATAGCACACACATGATGATGACTAGGTGAGATCCAGATCGAGCTATGATCCAAATCCAGTTATGATGACTCCAAGAGATCCAGATCGAGAGATGAACCAGATCCAACAGTGATGATCCAGATCGAGAGATGATCTAGATCCAGATCCAGATCTAATCTAGTAATGATGATCTAGATCCAGTGATGATGTTCCATGATGATCCAGATCGAGAGATGATCCAGATCCAGTGATGATGTTCCATGATGATCCAAATCGAGAGATGATCTAGATCTAGTGATAATGTCCCATGATGATCTAGATCGAGAGATCATCTAGATTCAAAGGATGAAGATGAATTGAAGACTCAGAAGTGTGGAAATTGAACCCAGGTGTTAGAACAATTACACTCACAACAATTGCCAATTACACATGCAAATTACTCACAAAGAGACTGAATAATGGAGCAGAACACTAATATGTATTGAATAAGTGTACAATAGCCAACCCTATGAATTCATAGGCTGCCAAAATAAATAATTACATGAGAGATTTGAATTCATGAATATTCCATTCGAATTTAGTCAAAAGAAGGCTTACTAAAACTAAGCAAATCCCCCATAGGTGCATAAAGCAGTTTCCAAAATTGTCTAGGAGCTCACAAATTGGAAAAATAAATTATGCAAGCTAAAAGGTAATTGAAGGACAACTTATACATGCTTTTCATAGGATAAAAGAGTGGAGGATGTGGAGGACAAAAAACAAGTTAACTTCACCTAGTCAAACTTTCCCAATTGCCTTAAAACACTGAAAAAGCAGGCAATAAAGCAGAAAAAGCATACATGCTCTAGGGAGGCCAAGAATAAAGTAGATTTGATTCCAGGAGGTTTCCCAAGTGCTCCATGACTCAAAATTAGCAATTTTTACCACTATGGATGTGTATATGACAACTTGCATAAGGTGGAATATGAAAACTAGGCAAATAAGACAAAAATTGGATTAATTAATGTCTAAGGTAGCTAACTATGGGTTGATTATTCTAGAACCCCCCCTTAATCCTGACTTATGAGTAATATATCAAAAAATTATAGTGCCTAGCAACAAGGCTTAGTCACCCTTTACATACTGCATGTCCATTTAACCAAGGAAAGAGGCAAAAACCCAGTGGGAAAAATCCTACCTTAAACATGGACTATAAAACAAAATTTGGAAATCTTGTCATCACTCATGCTTCACAGCATGATCAGAAATCCCCAATAGTGATTTGATATTGCTGAATGTCTTCTCACAAAAAAATTTGGTGAAGATATCAACTACTTGTTCTGAAGATGAACAGAAGAGTAGGTGAATGGTGCCATCATGCACAAGCTGTCTGATGTAGTGCATATGGATCTCAATGTGTTTGGTTCTCTTCTTCTGAAATGGATCATTGCAGATTCAAATGGTACTCTGATTATCACAATAGATAGTATTTGAGTATTCTGATTCGAAGCCACACTCTCCAAGTAACCCCTGCAACCATAAACATTGAGTTGCTACATTTACAACTCCTCTGTACTATGCTTCTGTAGATGAGAGTGCAATGGCACTATGTTTCTTGCTTGACCAGCTGATTGGCCTTTTTGCAAGCATGAACACATATCTTGATGTTAACTTTCTATATTTGCTATCACCTACCCAATCACTGTCAGTAAACCCAATCAAATCAAGATCAGCTTTAGCTTTATAGAAGATCCCATGAGTCCTTGTTTCTTGAACAAAGTTAAGGATCCTTTTGGCTGCTTTCCAATGGATCTCATGAGGCTGATCCGTGTATCTAGAAGCCACACTCATTGCATAATAAATATGAGCTCTAGTATGTGTAATATACAACAAACATCCAATCAATTTCCTATACATAGTATTGTTTACCATAGGTGAAGAATCAGCTTCTTCAAGCTTCACTCCTGAAAGGAAAGGAGTATTGCTTGGCTTGCAATCCTTCATTTTGAATTTGTTCAGAAAATCCAAGGCATACTTGGAATGATGCACTTTGATTCCATATTTTGTTTGAGCAATCTCGAGCCCCAAGAATTGGCTCAATAGCCCCAAATCTGTCATGGAGAAGGCATGGTTCATTACATCCTTCAAGGAAGCAATTTCATCCTTTGAGCTTCCTGTAATGAGAAGGTCATCAAAATATAAAAAAATTATCATTAATGAAACATTAATCAGCTTCAAATAGACATTTGGATCTGATTTTCATCGAACAAAATTCAGTGATAGCAGAAAGCTATCAATCTTGGCATACCAAGCCCTGGGGGCTTGCTTAAGCCCATACAATGACTTATTTTTCCTGCACACAAGAGATGGGTTAGTAGAAAATACTTGAGGCTGCTGCATGTATATCTCTTTAGTGATATCTCCATTCAGGAAAGCACACTTCACATCCATGTGATGTACTTCCCATTGCTTTGAAGCTGCAATGGCTAAGACTAGCCTGATGGAGTCCATCTTTGCCACTGGTGCAAAGGTCTCATTGTAGTCTATGCCATGAACTTGTGAGTAGCCCTTGGATACCAATATGGAATTGTACTTTAGAGGTGAACCATCAGCAGCAAATTTGGTCTTGTACACCCACTTACACTGAACTAGCTTCCTCCCTGGGGGGAGATCAACCAGCTCCCAAGTGTTGCTCTTCTGGAGTGAGCTGACCTCTTCCTTCATGGATGCTTGCAATATTGGATCATTTGCTACTTATTCATATGTTTTTGGGTCTGATTCAACCATCATATATCATTTCTCATCAATCATAGGATCTTTCATGCACAGAGCACTCTCAAATTGAGATCTAGTCCTCCTAGGGTCATTAGGATTTCCAGCTAGTTCTCCAGCTGCATGAATGGTATTGTCTGCCCATTTTGGCATTTTAGGGATTTTAGGATATGCAATCAAATCATAATTATTAGACATATCAGAATCAGCATGTTCAACTATCTCTTCACTTACATTCAAAGGTTCTGGTGGTGAAGAGGATTCTCCAACTTCCACTGCTGCTAGGGGCTCTTCTTGAAACTGAACACACCTTTCAATGAAGGATTTTTTTGTGCTTAAATTGATCAGATTGTACCCTTTTGAATCTTTACAGTATCCAACAAATAGACACTCTTGTATTTGGGGCTGCAAAGCCTTCCTCTTTTCTGTTGGAATTCTAGCCCAAGCCCTTGAGCCAAAATTCCTGAAATGGGTCACATCTGGTTTGTGCCCACTCCATGCTTCGAAAGGAGTCATACCATCAAGATGTTTATGAGCCACCCTATTCTAGATATAGTCTGTATAGTTTATAGATTTGGCCCAGTACTTTGGTGGCAAAGTCTTATCCTCCATCATGCATGTTGCCATCTCTTTCAATGATATGTTCTTCCTCTCAGCAACACCATTCTGTTGTGGTGTGTAAGGGATAGAATGTTGCATGTGAATACCTGCATCTGCACAATATTGAATAAAATCAAACTTGACATACTCACCACCATTTTCAAATCTGAGGACCTTGAGTTTCCTGCCAGACTGGTTTTCAACCAAAGCCTTAAAGACTTTGAAAAGGCCAAAAACTTCAGACTTGTGTTTCAGGAAGTAAACCTAGCAATACCTGGAAAATTCATCTATGAAAGTCAATGAATATTTGTCCTGACTCATTGACATATGAGGGAATGGGCCAGAAACATCACCTTGGATCAACTCAAGAGGTGCAGAGGTTCTCTCATGACTAGCTCTCTCAAATTTATGCTCTGGGTGTTTTCCTAGGATGCAACCTTGATAGACTCCTTTGGAAAACTTAATATTTGGTAACCCTATGACCATTTCTTTTTCACTAAGATCAGAAAGATACTTGTAATTTAGGTGGCCAAATATTTCATGCCAAATCTTTCTTTCCTCATTAGCATGAATCAGAAGAGCAGAGGGGTTTGAGTAGGGTAGGAAGTTTAAGAACATGTATACCTTCGAAGTATGATTTGCAACTCCTTTTGCAATGACTTTACCACTTGAGATCTATGTCATCTCAACTTCATTAGGGGAGAATATGACCTTCTTTGGAGACCCTATGTGGTTCGTCTAATACATGGATAAAGGGTTAGAGGCAAGACCTGGAACATACAACACATTGCTGAACTTACCATGATCAAGATCAATCCTCCCTTTGCCCAAACTTTCAGTGAGAGAGTCATCTCCTAGTACTATTGGTGGACCTTTCGACATGTCAAGTGAGGTGAATGCCTCCTTGGTCGAAACCATATGTCTTGAAGCTCCAGAATCAATGATGAAACTAGGTGAGCTTGATGTGCCAGCAACCAATGCATGAACTCTCTCTCTGTCTTCTGAACTTGATCCTCCTTCCCTCTTCTTTGAGTTGTCTGGAAGGGAGATGCCATTCTTCTCCAAGAGTTGGGTCAGCATGTCTATTTGCTTATTCATGTAGGAGCTCTTAGAATGATTGCCCTTACTGTAGTATGCGCACTTGCTCATTTCTCCTTTGTTCTTCTTCTTCTGGTGGTTCTTCTTGGAACCTTGAGGCTCCCCGAAGAGTTGTTCTTGTCTCTCTTTTGCTCAGGTGGATTTTTAGCTTTATCTTTTCTTTTTGAATCCACCCTTGAATCTTTGGCAACCAAATCTTGGTCTTTGGATGGTTTGATGGTTCCCATCATCACCATTTTATCTTGTTCTTGTGTGAGAGATTCCATGAAATATGCAAGGCTAGGCATCTTCCAGGCTCGAGATGTCAACTTTGTGGCATAGAAGGTCAAAAAAAACACTGAATAGTTAGGTCCAAGCTTCAAGAGTATGGCCAAGACCAGCTGATCATCCTTCTTTTCGATCCCACATTGTTTTAGCTGCAAAACAAGTGCTTTGAACTTGGAAAAATAGAGTTGCAAGGATTCAAAGCTATTTGGACTCAGGGAGATCAATTCATTTTCAATTTGATGTCCCCTCATCTCATGTGTCTTTTCAAAAATATCAACAAGCTTCTCCCATACTTCATTCGGTGATGTCAATCCATCAAGATGGAAAAGGAGGTCTTTGGATATACTCAGACACAGGAGACCATAGGCCTCATCCCTCATGTTGTGCCATTTTATCTTCTCTGCAGCTACATTGGGCTCTGCTTCTATTGCCATAGTCACTCTGTAGAGGCCTTTCTCTCTCAACAGTATCTCCATCTCTTCTTTCCATTCAAAGAAGTTAAATGGAGTCAAGATGATCTTCTGAGATTGATCCATAGCTCAGAAATTGTCCTGTCAGTCAGCAGAATGCTCCCAGTCAATGATGTCTAACCTACAAAAAAAATTGGAAGGAGAGAAATCGATCTAAAAAGGCTCTGATACCATGTGGAAATTGAACCCAGGTGTTAGAACAATTACACTCACAACATTTGCCAATTACACATGCAAATTACTCACAAAGGAGACTAAATAATGGAGCAGAGCACTAATCTGTATTGAATAAGTGTACAATAGCGAAACCTATGAAGTCATAGGCTGCCAAAATAAATAATTACATGAGAGATTCGAATTCATGAAGATGCCATTCAAATTTAGTCAAAAGCAGGCTTACTAAAACTAAGAAAATCCCCCATAGGTGCATAAAGCAGTTTCCAAAACTGTCTAGGAGCTCACAAATTGGAAAAATCAATTAGGCAAGATAAAAGGTAATGGAAGGAAAACTCATACATGATTTTCATAGAAGAAAAGAGTGGAGGATGTGGAGGACAAAAAACAAGTTAACTTCACCTATTCAAACTTTCCCAATTGCCTTAAAACACTGAAAAAGCAGGCAATAAAGCAGAAAACGTAGACATGCGCTAGGGAGGCTAGGAATAAAGTAGATTTGATTCTAGGAGGTTTCCCAAGTGCTCCATGACTCAAAATTAGCAATTTTGACCACTATGGATGTGTAGATGACAACTTGCATAAGGTGGAATATGGAAACTAGGCAAATAAGACAAAAATTGGATTAATTAATGTCAAGGTAGCTAACTATGGGTTGATATTCTAACAAGAAGACACGAGATGTAGATGAAAAGATGATCCAGTTGATACAGAGAAGAAGGCCGGTGCTGAAAATTGTGTCGAAAGAATACCTTCCCAGTTAAGAGGGAGTGTTGATGTATTTGTAACTTCAGAATATATTCATTTATGTATCTTATGTATTGTAACCCGATGTTTATTCCAGGATGTATCTATTGTGTATTTGAGTCATGTTGTCATGCCCCAATTTTCTTATCAGGAGGATCAATAATGTAAACAAGTCTTGTCAAGTCATAGTGGGTAACCCACTGATTGTGTAAGGGTTAAAGTCCCCACAGTTCCGGGGCACTAGGGTTATTAGACTCTCCTAGTAGAGGTCGGCCCTAGTAAGGTATTAGTCATGTCGGGATTAGTATAAATCGAGAGATGGGATCTCTATTTAGCACACATCACTCACACACTCAAGTGTAGCGCATAGTTGAGGAAGGAGAAGACACTGGGCCTAGACAAGAAGAAGATTACTGCTGTCAGGAGTGCATCTTACTGTTTTGGGGTTTTACATCTTGTGTTGATTCTATCTCTGAGGAAGTTGTGGGGTTTTCTCCATTTATGGTTTCCCCAATCAAAAACATTGTGTTCATTGTCTCTTGTGTTTGATTGCTGTACTTGTTATTCTTTCAATAAAGATCCTAACATAATGCTAGCTTAATGTTGAAAAACTAACACCTATCTCTTGGAGTAATTCGGTGGATAGATTGGTATTAGGTCCTAAAATGTTAAAGGAAATGGAAGAAATTGTAAAACATGTGCAAGGTAATCTGAAAGTTGCATAGGATTGACAGAAAAGTCAAGCAGACCTAAAAAGAACTCCAAAAAAGTTTCAAGTAGGTGAACATGTGTTCATCAAGGTGAGGCCCAAAAAGACCTCTCTGAGATTGGGGAGTTGCACAAAACTAGCACCTCATTACTGTGGTCCATTTCAAATATTGTCCAGGATTGGACAAGTATCTTATCAATTAGCATTACCACCAAATTTAAGAGTACATATTGTTTTTCAAATTTCTATATTAAAGAAATATGTTCATGATGCTACTCATGTTGTTAACTGGAATGATGTACAAGTGGAACCAAAAGGATATTTTCTGGTGGAACTGGACTGTATCCTCAGGAGGAGGGAGATCACACTTCAGAACTACACCATTGGATAGTTGAAGGTGCAATGGAAGCACCTTAGTCCAGAGGAAGCCACCTGGGAATTGGAAAGTAATATGCGAGATGCATATCTAATTCTGTTCTAGGGGAATTATGAGGATGAAGAATAAATAACATCGAGGATGATGTTATGTTCTAAGGGGGTGTGTATGTCACATGCCCCAATTTTGCAAAAACAATATTACCTTATTTGATTTTATTTAAGGACAATATGTTAAATTTTATGATAAGTTGTAATTGATGAATCAGCAGAGTGAAGGATATTTAATGTAATTCTGAATATTTTAATTATAAATAAATAAAGGTGGAAACAACAGCTTAGGAGAGTTGTTAAAAGAGTGTTTACTGGTCAAATTGGTGGAGGATACTAGGTGGAGAGCAAACAAACATGTGGCAGCATCCTCAAACCACTTCCAACTGTTGCAGGTGGAAACATCCCTACATTTGGGGTCATGATTCCCCAAGAAAATGGAATCAGAGTAGGTGGCTCAATTAATGATAACTAACCCAAAAGACCTAGGCAATCTTTATAAAAATGCCCATTAAAGAGAGTTTAGGTCCTCATTCTAGAGAAGTGATCATTCAGGTGACTGTACTTCATAGAAATTCAATGGAAGGGAATTGTGGAAAGAGTTTGAGGGGATAACTACTAAGTGATCTAATGCAGCTTTTCAATTGAAGAATCTTACTGTTGAGTGCAGATTGTCTTACTAAGTCATTGGACTAGTCTATTGTTTGCATGCTCCACTAGTTCTCAGCCAAGAAGACCAGGAACATGCTCAGGGGTCCTGAGAAAGCGTTGTTTGAGTGCTCTCCAGGAGTTGGTAGGGAGGAACGACCTCCTAACGCTATTGTTGTCTATCCTAATAAGGCTCTATATTGTTTTGTTTTACTTTGTTAGATAGTTAAATATGAATCTGACTGTTAAATGAATGTTAAACATTTAGATGTAAATGTTAGGGTTAGTAATCTTTTAGACTATTAAAGAAATGAACCTGAAGTAGTAATGTGTTAAGATGGAGAATAATTCTAATCTGTGTTTTTCCATGCCTAGAAGGACTGGACCATACTCCAGCACAGACATGGTATTTAAAGTAGATGAAGGAAATGATAAGAGACTGAAATGAATAGATGTGGTTATGCATTTTATAATAGTAGAGTAATTTATTTCAGTATGTACTTTGTTAATAAGAAGAACAATAGTCTGGTTATCTATGTTTATTGTTTAACAAGCTTATTTATGTAAGTGTACTGGAAAAGAAATAGCAGTAACCTAGTACAGGTAAAAGAATTATCATGGTAAGAAAATACCCTAGAAGATAAGATGTTGTGTTTACTTACAATACATTATTCTTTTCTTTTTATTGAAGTTAAAATATGCAAGAGGTTAAACTGTGTTAGGTTATAAATATATTCCTTCGTGTTTATTTAATAACTACTTGCAAATGTAGTAGAAGAAACACAGTCAAGATACTTTATTTACATTCAAATTAAACAAATAAATAAGCTACAAATACTTAGTTTTAATTACCAGTAATATCAACTAAACTAAGTTTAACGAATACTATAAACTAAGTAGGGTGTTATTAAAGTAATTTAATTATAAAGACTAAACTAAGTTACAGAGTATTTTTAAAGAACTCTGAGTAAACCCTATCTGTCATTTATTAAATAAAACAAATAGAATATGATAATAACTAATATAAATAAAATACATATCTAAGTAAAGAACTGTTCTGTAATTATCAACAGGTTTATACCTGCAAAAGAAAACTACAGGGTCGAAACCCTAATCTAAATATATTGTTTCAACTAAAAAAAACAACTAAGCTATAACCCATTTGTTTAGATCATTATATATTAATAAACAATTTAACTAATATAAACTGTTTATAGTAGATTAAGGACAAATGAAAGGACAAATGTAATGTTACAACTGGAAATACTCGCAACACACCTGTAACACAAATTAAAACAAATTTAACAAGTAACATAACTTAAAAAAATATATAAATTGGAAGATTTATTTAATAAGGCTTTCATTCAGGAAAACCCTAGCTCGTATTCCTAAGCAAACAAATAAAATTTATAAATTATACCATGACTAAGTAGCAGTCTTAAGAACATTAACAATAATCTATTACAAAATATATTAAACAATAATAATATTCATTCACAGTCGAATAGGGTAAAAACCCTAAATTACACAAAGTATCAAAAATAGCATTACTGCAAGCGAGTTCGAGCTCAAAAGAAATCTTTTTAAAACCATTGTTTTACATAAAAAAGCCATAAGGCTGAAAATTCAAACCAAATACAACACCCATATCACAGCTGGGTCTACCCATCATCAAGGCGAGGGTTTGAAATTTAAATAGAACCCAATAACATATAACAAGAAACTGCATAGCTAAAAATGAAGCTGGACAAGTTTCCAAGTTCAGGGTTTCCCCATCATCAACCCTGTTACAAGTAGGGTAAGAACCCATTGTTGAACCCAGGGCTTACCCGTTTGAAGCCATGAAACCTTGGAGACAGCCAACAACACTTTCTTTACTTTTTGCAAGAATGGTCACAGGTTCCTGCAAGAGCACAACATTTGCGTGTTAGTTACAAAAGTCCTTCAATAATAAAATCTATTGTAAACATGATTTTAGTATGAGTATTATATTCAGAATACAAAGCTATATATTTACCTGGTTAAATAGAATGAACAGTCCTTCCACGGGACTGTTACTAACAGCAAGGTGTGCATGCAATTTCCAAACATTGCGATGATGGCAAAGCACAAACCAGCAGCAAGTAAATCCTAGGTTATCATCGCAGTGACAGGCCACAGGAAGCAAGATGGAGTACAAACAAGCTACAAGCCAAGTGCAGCGAAACCAACAAACTCATGCAGAGTAAAAACCAACAAATAATAAAAAATGGAAACAAGACTGAGTACTGAAAGCTACAACAATAATAAACCAAGACTCGGAACAAACTAGAGTAGGAAGAAACTCACGGCGGCCATGAAAACCTTGCAAAGCAGCCCAAAGGCTAGCATGAACTGTGGAGAGGAAATGATAAAGGGTTAGGGTTGCATCGATTATATATCTCCAATACATGGCCAGGAGATGGCCACATGCCTCAAGAAAATCAAACCATGTGTGGGTCGAGTTCTATAGTCACCTGTGTTTCAACTAATTCCAATCATTTCAACATGATTTCAATCAAAACGATGCATAAAAGTATAATGTACGCCTTTATTTATCACATCATAAATTATATGTAATTCTTATCATAATTTTTGATAGCTCATCATTAGCATTTGGGTAACAATGTTAAGTTAACGTTGACCTAGCAAAAAGGTGATAACCAATTTTAAACATTTGTAAATCCCGAAATCGACCATGCTTACAACAAGTAGGATTATAGAATTACATAACCAAGATAAATATGTATATATTTAATCCAAACTCATCACTTATAAACCAACACATCGAATGGTTTTAATTTATGAAATTGAATAAAGTTGGATAGGATAGTAAAAGAATATATATTGAATTCTTTTACAAAGTTCAAATTTGGCTTAGACTTGCATAGACACTAGTTACTTCTCAACTGGTCAATTGCTAGTAATTTACCATGATTATTTATGGGTAAGATAATATTGTGTTTATACAAGATAATTTGAACTTAGCATATGATAAATGTCAATCATTATAGAGATATCTACCTTGAAATTTGTTATAGACATTAGCTTCATGTGAGAATGGTGTTATGATAATAATAAGAATTATAATGATATAACCTTACTTAAGTCCTTAATCTTTGGAACAATGTTGGGTGACTTAGATTTAAGAAGTAAAGGCAATTAGTTTTCCATGTGAAACGATGCAGTTGATTTTACACTAATCAAACTTATAATGTCAAGAATTTTTACAGGCAATAAGCTTTTCCAAAGAATGCAAATATCGATCCGCTTGGTATTCACGTAAATATTACGATAATGTATATGATACAATAGTTCTTGCAGTACGACATTGACGAGGAAGCTAATAACCTATTAATGAACAATTGATTTATACATATAGGTAATAGGTTGATACTTACTA
Organism: Pseudotsuga menziesii; assembly: GCA_001517045.1. Lineage (NCBI taxonomy): Eukaryota > Viridiplantae > Streptophyta > Pinopsida > Pinales > Pinaceae > Pseudotsuga > Pseudotsuga menziesii. The sequence goes on from LPNX010375160.1 coordinate 413,654, forward strand.
TACTAATAGGTTAAAAAGGAAATTGAATTACATATCCTAATGAGAATTTACTATCAGTATTGGTCGAAGCTCTTCCATGTATAAAAGCCAATAGTACCATAAGTATAACATTGCAAGATATGCATATCAAAGTAGAAGTTACTATGTAACAAAGTTTACAAGTTTAGAGTCACAGTAAGTATCTTTACTGTCGCTAAGTTCAATAAAGATAGGAACTTATTTATTTGAACTTTCTTACAAGAAAAACTATAGAAAACAAACTACATTTTCCTCATGGAAGTTGCTTGGAATTTATCAACTTATCTACTAATCATTTTAATTGCAAATAGAAACACTTCTTGATACTTTATGAATTTAAAATGTTTACTTGTTCGATCATACATGTAAACCTGTAAGAACCAGTAATCTTTCTGTGTTAGCATAAATGCTAAGTAAGCCCAGGATTCAAAGTTAGATTCCACCTACTTGCCATAAACAAGACTCATCAGTAAACTGAAATAAAACAATACGCAAGTAAACCTTATTATGTTAAGAAAAGGAAACTGCTTTAGTTATCGTAATTTGAAATTATGTAATACTAATCATTGGACTGTTTATTTTTTTGCTAACCATTAGCTGTTAGGAAACCGTAGATTCAACATTTTATATTATCTCAAAATTTTAATTTTTTGTGAAAATTTGGGGTTTTGACAAGATACCTAAGCCTGATGTATCTATTTTCGAATGTTGCAAGATTTTTCACAAAAAGGAGTGATGTCTTTCCTTTTCTTGTGAACCAACTTCAGTTGATTCTCTAGAGATTCCTTCTCCATTACAAACTCTTCTACTTGAGTTTTCAAATCTTCAATCTATTGGTTTGTCACGGAATATCTTGAATCTAGTTGGGATATTCAAACTTCAAAGTCATTATTTTCTCCCTCCATGATTACTAGTTGAACAGTTAGTGCATCCTTCTCCATATCCATAATATGGTATTCACTTAGCAACCTTTCTTTCTCGGAGAGAATGGCATTGTACTTCATTTTTAACTCTATTCCTTATCCTCATTTCTTAACCAGATTATTCGTGAGTTTGAGAATTTTTTCTTTATTACATTCCACATCATCCATCAACCGATCGACATTGTCAGTGCTGGCTTGTGAAAATGCTATGTTTATTGAGGCCATGAATTTTGTGTCCTTTTGCAAACCCTCTATTATGGCAATTTCGGTGATGGTGACTACATCATATTTCATTCCCATATTCAACATTTTTGTTGACCTCCTTGTGATAGTCTTCCTTGACTTATAAAAAAAGATAGTATCTTGGCGGGCCATGGTGTGTTGCTTTAATGGAGTGAATGGGGTGATCCCGAGATCCCCACAAGTAATGTGACCACTGATCATGGTTCCACTTAATGAGGCAGGGGTGTCTTGGTCCATTATGTCATTCTGGGTTGTCTCCTGGTCCAAAGCTTCATTGATCATGTCTTCTTCTTCCTTTATTCTTATTTATTCTGTCACATCCTTTGCTTCTTTTTGTACTCTTTCTTAATTTTTTTTCTTTAATCTTTCATATTCTTACTATCTCAGGGATTCTTTAGCTTTCCTTTTCTTGACTTCTATAATACTCCAAAATTTCGTAAAAATTTAAAAAATTTAATGTAACATAAAATGTTTGTATTTGTCACTGCCTAGGAAAATTTAACTGCTAACGGTTAGTTAAACAGTTTTAAAATAGAACTCAATCTTTTGATAATCTCTAGTTCTACATACTTAACAGCTTGTTTTCAAAATTCATTGTTAAGGATTTGATTTAGCAGGTTATGATTTGGAATAACAGGATGTGAAACATCTATCTAATTACCAGTGCTAAATTTGTTTTACTATCATATGAAAGTAGGAAAGAACTTCAGTTGAGATCGAGGATTACTTAGCTTATAGCTAATGCAGTGAAGTAATGCTTGTTTTACAGGTCCTTTACAGGTAAGAAGTTTTGTTAACATTTTTCCAAATTGAGATTATTATCTCAACTAGCATAAAATAAAATGCTAGTAAAGTTATTTATTTTACAGCTTTGAGCAGTAAAAGAGGTATCGTTGATATGATTATTTATGTTCCAAATAGTTTCTAGAATAAAAGTATTTTTAGTAAACTGAACCTAGTCCAATTGCTCTCCTATTTTTCTATAGCCAACTTGTTCATTCAACATTCATCAATCTAATTTTAGTTTAGTGATTGTATGTAACTCTAGTGAAAGGCATCTTGTAAAACATAATCCTTTGTCTATTTACTTGATGTTGAGTTGAACTCCAGAGTATTTGTGTCCACAAATATAGAGTTAAGTTAACTTAAGAGACCTGTGATCTAATTAAAGTCATAAAGTACATTAACTGATAAACACACATAAAACTAAATACTTAGTGCATAAGATAGTTTATAAACTATTCTAGTACTTATCAATTAGAGATGCACTAATACAAATTGTATTTCTTTAAACTATAGTGTTATTACTTTTTATGTAAGGAAGGAAGAATTATTTTGTATGAAAACTCTCCAACTTAACCCTCGTAAGATCCCTATTTCACAAGGGGGTAAGCAAATCTATGTTCTAATATCTAGACTATCAAAACAAACTATAAATCTTATGTTAGAAAACAGGATCATAGAGAAATAACAAATATACAGTTAAATCATAAACAAGATGAAAAACAAATTAAAACATTACAAAGAGAGACATATATAACGTGGTTCACCCAAACAATGGGCTACGTCCACAAATAAATTGCCAGTCCTTTTATTACAATCCAGAAAGATGAAGGGATACAATTTGTAGTAATACCACTGCACTTCCTCTTCATGCTCTCGCAGTCTCTCTTCTTTTACAATACAATACCATACACAGTCGTTTTACAATGCTTTCTTTTATAATGGAAATACAATGGGAAAATTCTAGGGTTAACCCAATACCATGGGTCCGAGTGTAAAGTAAACCTAGGGTACAAACACGACTGCTCAATAATATCATTGGATATTAAGCTCCATAACCAACAATCTCCCACTTGGAGACTGATCACGACATCTCCACCACTGCTGCACTTGCTGGACTATGCTCTGAACCTTGGACTTGGAAAAATTCTTATTTTCACCTTCATGCTTGAAGGCCAATAGAAACCAACCATGAACTCAGTTTCTCTTTGGTTACTCCCTTTGTCAACATGTCTACAGGATTCTAGCTAGTATGTATCTTTTCCAGTTTTAACAATTCTTCATCTAGAACAGATATTATGAAGTGGTGCTTGAGTTGTATATGTTTAGTCCTCAAATGAAAGGATGAGTTCTTTGCAAGATGAATGGCACTCTGGTTGTCACTGTACAACCAACTATTCTCCTGCTTCTTACCCAATTCTTCCATGAACCTCTACAACCAAATCATCTTTTTACTAGCCTCTTTAGCAGCAACATACTCTTCTTCCATTGTTGAAAGTGCAACAACCTGTTGCAGTTTTGAAATCCAACTTACTGTTGTTCCACCAATAGTGAACACATACTGTGTGGTGCTCCTCATGGTGTCTTTATCACCAGCCATATATGCATCAACATATCCCTATAGAATAGTGTCTGAACCTCCAAAACATAATGCATGACAAGTGGTACCTCTCAAATACCTGAGAATCCATTATATTGCTTTACAATGCTCTTTACCTGGATTATTCATATATTTGCTCACAACTCCCGCTGCATGTGCAATATCTGGTCTTGTGCACACCATGGCATACATCAAGCTTCCAACCACTGATGAATATGGAATCTTGGACATGTAATCTATCTCTTTCTATGTCTCTGGACACATATCCTTTCTTAGTTTGAAATGGATAGCCAAAGGTGTACTAACTGGTTTTGCATTCTGCATTCTTAACGTCTGCAACACCTTTTCTATGTACTCACCTTGAGACAACATCAATTTTTGATTTTTCCTGTCCCTTGTTATTCTCATACCAAGGATTTGCTTTGCAGCACCCAAATCCTTGAATCATCGCAAAAGATTTAGCTATTTTTCTTTTGAACACATTTATATCCTGCATGTTAGAGCCTGCAACAAGCATGTCATCCACATACAATAACAAGATAATATATCTTCCATTATCTAGCCTCTTGAAATAAACACAGTGGTCAGAATGACATCTATCATAACCTTGTTCTGTCATAAAATTATCAAATTTTAAAAACCATTTCCTTGGAGCTTGCTTCAGGCCCTACAAGCTCTTATTCAACTTGCAAACCAAATTATCCTTCCCTTTTAACTCATACCCGTGTGGCTATTGCATATAAATCTCTTCCTCCAAATCCCCATGGAGAAAGGTTGTTTTTAAATCTAGCTATTCAAGATGCAAATATTCTACCACCACTAGACTTAAAATAGTTCTAATTGAAGTCATTTTAACAATGGGAGAAAATATTTCATCAAATTCTATACCTTTATTTTGTGCAAACCCCTTTACAACAAGTCTAGCCTTATACCGCTTCTTTCCCCCATCTTCTTCCTTCAACCTGTAAACCCATTTGATCTGCGATGCCCTTTTTTCTGCAGGAAACTTAACTAGATCCCAAGTCTGGTTTCTTAGCAATGAGTCCATCTCCTCATACATGCCTTGCTCCCACTTCTTTCTAGTTTCTACCTGCATTGCTTCTTCAAAACATTCTGGTTCACCAGAATCAGTCATCAATAAATAATACAGTGAAGAAGAGAATCGTTCAGGGGGTCTACTTAACTTGGTATATTTTCTTACAGTTGTAGGAGTTTTAGGTACTTGTTGTTGTTCTTTATTTTCTAGTGCCTTTGGAACTTCATTTTCTTTGATTTCATCAAGCACTGTGTACTCTGTGTTTTCCTTTTCCACTTTCTTTCCCTGCAATTGATCTTTGTACATGACCTTTTCATTGAATACTACATCTCTACTCCTAATGATTTTTTGTTTTTCATAATCCCACAAACGATAACCAAAATCATTAACCCCATATCCAATAAAGGAAAATTTCTTGGATTTATCCTCAACCTTTCTTATATCATATTTATCAATATGGACAAATGCTTCACAACCAAAAGTTCTTAGAAATGAGTATTTTACCTATTTACCTATCCATGCCTCCTCTGGAATGCCACCATCCAAAGCGCTTGAAGGACCTCTGTTTATTAAATAAGCAACAGTGTTTATAGCATCAGCCCAAAATTGTAAGGGCAACCCAACATGCAATCTCATACACCTTGCACGCTCCATGATTATTCTGTTCATCCTTTCTAACACACCATTTTCTTGTGGTGTTCCAGGGAATGTCTTCTCTCTGTGAATCCCATTGTGTGAATAGTAACTGTCAAAATCCTTGCTGTAGTACTCGAGTCCATGATTAAATCTGATACATTTCAACCTTTTTCCTGTCTCATTCTCAACCAAATATTTACACTTCTTAAAAGTATCAAACACATCAGATTTTGGTCTAATGCAATAGACCCAAGTTTTTCTAGTTGCATCATCAATAAAAGTAACATAATAATGAGAGCCACAAAGAGATTGTACCTAAGCTAGTCCCCATACATCAATATGGACAAGCTCTAAATTTTTGCTCTTCTTCTGTTTCCCAACCCTGAGAAATCAAACTCTCTTTTATTTTCCATAAACACAGTTCTCACAGAATTCCAAACTTACTTGCTTCAGATCTGGAAGCAGTTTCCTTGAATGGAGAATCTACATCCCCTTCTCACTGATGTGGCCAAGCCTATGATGCCACAGTGCCACACTTGTTTTTGTGGAAGCTATAGAGATATAATAATCAGTATTATGATGACATAAATATAACTTACATACCTTATCTCCTTTTGCTATTACCAGTGACCCTTTAGTGATCTTCCACCATGTTTCTCCAAACATAGACAAACAACCGCTATCTCCCAACTGCCCTATTGAGATTAGATTTCTTTTCATAGAATAAATGTGCCTTACATCCTTTAGCAGCCATTCACTTCCATTATTTAACTTAATTTGTACCATACCCTTTCCAACAATTTTACGTGGTTCATCATCCCCCAATAAAACAAGTCCAAAATCACCTTGAACATAATCATGAAATAATTTCCTATGGGGTGTAGCATGACATGAAGCACCTAAATATACTACCTAGTAATCGCTAGTATTATCTAATGCAAGAATAAAAGCATCTTATAACATGTCACCTACTACATTTGCTTCTTGAGTAGTCTCTTGTTGCTTCTCAGCTTTCTTCTTTGGTGCTCGATAGTCTTTCTTCAGATGTCCTTTCTTACCACAATTCCAGCACTCTATTTTTCCGAATACAGACTTGGATCTTCCCTTTTTAGACTTGCTGCAATTTCCTAGGCTCCTTCCTCTCTCATTTTGTCTCCCTCTTCTCTCCATGGTAAACGCATTACCTGATGTCTCACCTATGCTTTTCCTTGCCATTTCCTCACTAAGAATAACACCAACAACATCATCAAACTTAAGAGTGTTTGAACTAGGGACAGAGTTACTTACAGCCATGACCAAGCTATTCCAGTTTTATGGCAATGAGCACAAGATTAGAAGAGCCCTAACCTAATCATCAAAGTTCACTTTTACAGAACTTAACTAACTGGTAAGTGTTTTAAACTCATTTAAATGGTCAGCAATAGATCCACCTTTCAACATCTTCATATTATATAAACACTTCATTAAAAATACCTTGTTATAAGCCAAGGGTTTCTCGTAGATCTTACTCAATGCACTCATCACACCCTCTGTTGTTTTTTATTTTGAAATATTGAAGGCTACCGATGAATCCAGGCACAGCTGTATTGTTCCCAATGCCTTTCTATCAAGAACCTCCCATTCTTCATCTGTCATAGCCTCCTACTATTTTTCTTTCTTTTCCCAACAGTAGGTACAAATCCTTCTGGTACAGATAGTCCTCCATTTACATATTCCATAACTGATAGTTATGGCTATCAAATTTCTTGACCCTAAACTTTCCTTCTTCTACCATTGCTCCCACTTGAACCAAGAACCCTTCTTTCCTGCGAGTTCACCCACCAAATAGACCTTTTGGCTTTGATACAAATTGTTAGAAAACAGGACCATAGAGCAATAAGAGATATACATTTAAATCATAAACAAGATGCAAAACACATTAAAACATTCCAGAGAGACATATATATAACAAGGTTCACCCAAACGATGGGCTACATCCACAAAGAAATTTCCAGTCCTTTTATTACAGTCCAGAAAGATGAAGGGATAAAACCTGCAGCAATACCACTACACTTCCTCTTCATGCTCTCAAAGTCTCTCTTCTTTTACAATACAATACCATACATCGATGTTTTACAATTCTTTCTTTTATAGGGGAAATGCAATGGGAAAATTCTAGGGTTAACCCAAAACCATGGGTCTGCAGGCGGGATGCGGGATGCAGGATGTGGGATCTCGATTGCGTAAATTGATCTCTACAATTTTGGTTCCACAAATCCATTCAGTAGTAGTGTTCCCACATGTGGGATGCAGGATTCCAACTTTCCAAAGTTGCTCCCCTAAAACTTTCCTTCCACAAATCTTTCCTCGCAATTTTCTCAGCCATCCGATCCTTGCAACCTTCTCCACAACTGTCGATCTTCTTTCTTTTTTTGATGTGGATATCAAATCTTAGTGGATATATTAACTTCCTCAAAACACTTGGTGTAGGATACTTCATGACCGTTAGATCTTGATCTGTAGACTCAATCTCCACCATTCGTTCTCTGCAAAAACTTGTTAAGGCAGAAAACCTGCGGATTGCACCGATTGATCATGAAATTGATCAATCCAACCTGCAGTCCTCATGATACCTTATCCTAACACTCTTATGCATGCATCTACTCTCTACTTCAACTGTTCAAGCAATAAATCAATGCGTGAAATCAACACTTCATGGAAATACACAAATGTACATGAAAATGTCAAAGTCATCTTTGCAAGATATATAGTTCAATACAACTCATGCATAAACGCTAGCAATCATATAAACACATGATTAATACATCTATTAAACAACAAAGGAAAATGCACACAGCTTGGATCTCTCTCCTTCTGATTCTTCAAAATATTTACAAACAGGAATCAGACACAGGTCTATCCTCCCTCTGCAAATTTGGAATTCTAAATGCTAAAGAGTAGAACCTTTCCTACATCTCTAAATGGTCTATTTAAACTCAAACTGCTACCCTATCCTGAGTGGTCCTGCAACTGAAATAAACACTACTAAGAAACATGATGAAACATCCATGTCTGAAACAAATTAGCGACGGTTTGATCTCCATGCAACGAGTTGTGATCCACAAGGATTCCCTACTCCGCTATTTGGATTATGACTCAGCACAAAAACATTTTCAAAATATGCCACAACATGTGACCAATCCATTACATTGTTGGCATTCCATGAATCTCCTGCATTATTAACCCTCGTAAGATCCCTATTTCACAAGGGGGTAAGCAAATCTATGTTCTAATATCTAGACTATCAAAACAAACTATAAATCTTACTATGTTTGCAAATCTCACATACATAAAGGAATAAGTATTTTATGAGTTATTTTTCCAAGTCCAAAGTTCATTATAGCATGATGTTTAAAAATCTTCCAAGGTTAATGTTTTAACTTCATAAATTCCTGCCTAAAACCATGGCTGATAGAAATATAATTCTAGCATAAGCATGGACTTTTCCAATGGTTAAAGAACTTGGATAAACTACATTATTATAGTTCTTAACTTCCTACAATGCTCGTTAGGGTTTAAAATTTATATCAAGTGTTATATGTAAAATAAAATGTTATAACCAAAGTCCTATTAGAATTTGTTAATGTTTGCAGGATTACCCCGAGAGGTCTTCAAACTATATAAAAAACCCACAAATTGCTAATAAATCTAAGGACACGTGGTTGAAGTTCAATGGATAGGGTTTTGACCTTTTGGCTTTTACCATATAAGTTCTTTTAAGCCCTAAAAACTCGCATTAACCTATCTTTTACCTTGCTCTGGAAAGAGAGAGCCGCAGGCTCATGGCCGCATGGCATGACTGTCACTCCATTGTGTAAGCTTCCTTACCAATAGTCGCTCTTCTTCTGCATGTAGAGGTGCATTTGGACACTGTTTTTTGTTCTATGGAAGAACCCCTCTTTTTGCCATTACCTAGCTCTATAAAACGATGCACCTATCGTACCTTGCCTCTACAAGTGCTACTCTTCATATACTCGTGAATTGGTGAGATGATGAGGTGAGCACGGCTCTTGGTTTGTCGTAGTGTGGCTTGAGATGTTTAGTTGCATCTTTGAGTTGGATGTAGGGTTAAATGTCTTTGTAGCCTGGTTTTTAGTGTGGCTTGAATCTATTTCAACATGGTTCTGGTATCGGTCTTGCATAGTACACATTGTGTATTCTCCTGAGAGGGTTTTCCATCATTTCTCAAAGACATAATTTTCTGGTGGCTAGGTTCTATTCTTGTTACCAGTAAGAGGCTGATATCAATCCTTCAGGTGAGATATTCCATTTTAAAATGAAGTTAAGATTCTACTTTTTGCACCATTAATTATTTGTATAATCTTTTGATATTCGAAGGTTTTAATGTCCAGGTGCTTGTGATTGCAGAAGGGTGTTGAAATCCACTGAGGACCACCCCGCACAAACTCCATGCTACGTTTCTACTTGGTAAGCCTCGGTCTCACTGAGTTTTCTCCTACAGTGGTGTATGGTGTTTGTTTTTAGTTGATGTAGTTCATGGGGTTTCTGGTTTTCAGCTCGGCCATGGATACATTGTGTTGTAAAACGTTTTGGAAGGCCATTTGGGCGATAATTTGATATGTGGTTAAGTTTATTTGAACCCATAGTGGATGTTTTTTAGGGCTTTCATAGACGAGACTTGAGAAATTATGGCCTTCTCAGTTGTAGTTTTGTTTGTAGTTATGTTATTTTATTCAGGCTATTAAGCCATGATTCTGCTTGTAAAAGGCCATCGGGCCATAAGTGATATGATTCATTTTAGGTTTTAACTGCTATTTAAAGTTTAGATAAGCTCAAACCTTACTTTTTGTAATTTATATTTTGATAATAAATATACACTGTGGTTTTTAAGTAAAAGATGGAAAATGTGATATTCTTAACTGTTCTGGTTTTCCTTCAATTCTGTTTAAATATCCTAAAAAGAACTTTTGTTACTATAAACTAATATCTATTCTGATTACGTTTTTAAATATGAAAATAAATGTTCCATACAGTTAGTTTTCTAAATTATAGTTTGATTTTTTTTACTAGTCAGTAATAAATTTCTTCAGTAAGTAGATGGAAGAAAAATGGACTATGCAACCTAATTCTTTACTGTATTTTCTGAGTTAATATATGTTGAAAGGTTATTACTTACTTCCTCTGAGTTTAAATTATCTCACAGTGTTAACATTGTTTCCTTGTAGATAATGTATGAAATTATAGATATTTAGTCTGTTAGATTCTGGGGTTATACAAATGAAGCAGAGTAAGCTTTTATTTGTTTATAGGTGAAATGAATAACCCCTCTGATAGTAAAGAGGCGATAACCTTATTTATATTTTACAATTCCTCTAAAAAGGGTTTACTTGCAAAAACCCTAATTTCTCTTAGTTTAAATGCATTGTTAGTATTCGATTATAATGTTATTCTAATTTTATGTTACTTAGATGAAAATATCACAGTAAATATCTAGCCTTATTTATTGTTTCTTTAAGTTAATCCTACCTATTTAATTTCTATTTTTATAATGTCTGTTAATTATTATAGTGTTAGTCTTATAGTAAATAACCTATCTAATGTGTAAGTAAGTACACAGATTAAGTATATTTATATTTTAAAATATTTCCTAGAGACAAATTTGTCTATATTTTTACATAATACTTTATCTAAGTAAAACTTCTAAATAGAAAGGAAAAGCATACAAATGAATAACTCTTATGAAACCTGTAGAAAGTAATAAAACACATTCATGTATACTTCATTCAATTATTTATCTGAAGTTAATCTAACCTACTGTACTAGAGTACTACCTTTAAAAAAAAGGTGTGGAAAAATACAGTAGGCATTTTTTTATCTAGTAGTAAAACTAGAACTTATTCTAATCATTTACCCTAATTATCTAATCTAGTATTTCACAATCTTTTAACAGAAAAAAGAAAAAAGAAAAAAGTATTTATTTTAACTAACCCTAGCAGCAATAGAACAAAAACATAACATTTCATTGCTTAAACTCAATATTTCTAGATAAAAATAAATAATTAGAAAGCTAGATAAATCAAGTAGAACCTAGAAATGTAGATGAGGTGACAATAGCTTAAGGAACCTATTCCTCCCATCCAACTCCTAGAGAAAAGCTGAACTGCAAATCTCAGGACCCCCAAGCTTGTCTCTTAGTCCACTTGGTAGAAGTACGGGTGAGAGATGTAGTTTAATAATTCTCTGCAACTCTACTGAGTGTTCAGCAGTCAATCAATTCTGCATACAATAGTATGCACTCAGCTTATAATAGCTAAACTAGTTCAGTTTTACAGCACTTTCCACTCAAACATACTTCAGCTAGTCCTCTCGATCGAATTTTCTTGTGCACTTCATTCAGCCAGAATGTTCACAAGTCAATAATGAGCAGCCTCAGCTGTCTTCAATGGGAACTTTTATTATCATGCCTAGGTACTTTGGGTCAGTTTTCACTTAATGAGCCACCTACTCTTGTTCAACTTTCTTGGGGAACATGACCACCAAAATAGGGAAGTTTCCACCTGCAATAGCTAGAAGTAGTTCAAGGATGCTGCCAAGTGTCAATCTGCTCTCAACCTAGCCTACTCTACCAAGTGACCAGTAAAACACCCGTTTAACAGCTTCCTTAAGCTGTCGTCTCATCTTTCATTTATTTATTAATAAAATATTCAGCAATTACATTCAAATATCCTTGACCCCACTTGGTCATTGATTACAAAATTTATAATAAAATATAACATAGTGTTTCTAAAAACATAAAATGTTTTGCAAATTGGGGCATGTGACATACACACCCCTTAAATTATAACATCATCCTCGATGTTATTTATTCTTCATCATCATAATTACCTTGGAACAGAATTTAATATCCAGCTCGCATATGACTCTCCAATTCCCAGGTGGCTTCTTTTAGACTAAGGTGCTTCCATTGCACCTTCACCTGACCAATGGTGCGATTTTGAAGCAATATCTCCCTCCTTTCGAGGATACAATTTGGTTCCACCAGAAAATCTCTTTCGGGTTTCACCTGCACATCATTTCAGTTTATAACATGAGTAGCATCATGTACATATTTTTTTAACACAGAAATATGAAAAACATTATGAACCTTCAAATTTGGCGGTACAGCCAATTGATATGCCACTTGTCCTATTCTGGACATTATTTCAAAAGGTCTGCAATATCAGGGTGCTAAATTAGCACAACTTCCTAATCTCAGAGAACTCTTTTTAGGCCTTACCTTAATAAATACATGTTCATCAGCCTGGAACTTATTTTGAGTTTGTTTAAGATCTACTTGACTTTTTTGTCAGTCTTGCACAACTTTCAAGTTACCTTGCACCTGGTTTACAATTAACTCCATCTCTTTTAATAATTCAGGTCCTAATAATAACCTGTCGACTGGATTACTCCATGAGATGGGGGTATTGCACTTCTGGCCATACAAAATTTCAAATGGATTGTGTCTTGCTGAAACTTGGTAGTGATTGTTGTAAGAAAACTCTACCAAGTGTAAGTAATCTTCCCATTTACCTGGTTGTTCCTTAGCATACATTCTGAGCATATCTTCCAATACCTGATTCACTCTTTCAGTCTATCCATCCGTCTGGGGATGGAAAGAGGTATTGAAATTTAAAGTAGTATTCAGTTCTTTAAACAAAGAATTCCAGAAATTGCCCGTGAACTTAGGATCTCTGTCTCAAACTATTACTTTTGATATCCCATGTAAACGAAAAATTTGTTTCAGGAAAATATCAACAATATTAGTAGCCTTGTAAGTATTTTTTACAAGTATAAAATGAGTTACTTTACTAAGTTTATAAACGACTACCATTATCGATTCATTCAAATTTGGATTTCTAGGTAGTCCTGTAATAAAATCAAAGTTGATTATTTCCCACTTCCGGCTAGGGATAGGTAATGGCTGAAGTAATCTTACTGGATGCTAGTGTTTAGTCTTAACTTGCCGACATTCCAAGCACTTGGCAATGTATTTTTCTAGTTCATTCTTCATGTTTTTCCAAAAATAATCCTTCCTTAACATGGCTATAGTCCTCTGATAACCAAGATGTTCTGAGTAAGGAGTTTTATGAATTTAGGTTAAAATTAACAACTTAATCTTAGGTACATTAGGTATGTGCAGTCTCTCTTTATATAGTAATAAACCTTTTTCATTTAAACTATACCCTGTACTTAAACTTTCAATTAAATTTTATGTTACCTTTGCTTGTAATTTCTGATAATTTTCATCCAATCTTACTCCTTCCTCTATCTGTTCTTCTAAATCTATTTTATAGGTGTTGAGTGTTGTTACGGAGAGAAATTCCTATGGCTTATCATACCACAATAGATATCTTGACTCCATAAATCAATCCTTTCCAATATGCAATAGAAATTAAATATCTAACACTAAAGGATCAGACCCCGTACCTTATTCCGGATAGTTGAAGTAGATTCCCATTAAGCTTTCCAACTTCAGCTTGAATTGATAGATTACCTCCTCAACAACAAGTAAGAAATACAAGCATACTATTTATATTGGTGTTATATCTATTCTAGAAAATATAATCCACAATGTATAAACATTTGAAAACATCCATGGATAAAATATTCATTCAAATATACATTATTGGATAGGAAAAGATATTTCTATTAATATAAAATTAGAGATTACAATGGATACAACCTCTATCAGCACGTCTATGAATCGGAGAAACTGAATCCCCCACTTGGGCCTCCACCACCTCAATCCTCCATCTCTCGATAGCAAGCTCACAAGCAAAAGGAAAGCTTGGGAAGAACACAAAAGTGTTCCAAGGGACAAAGGGATGCAGACTCAAGCACAAGTTATGACAACAATGGACTATAGTTTCTTTGCTCTCAATTCTCTCATATGCCTTCAATGTACCATAGATTTCCTTATATAGCTTTTCAAAGGGGTAATGAAAGGTCGAATCCGAGTGATATCAAGGCATAAGGAAGGCCAGGAGTCAAGTGAGTTGGATCTGTTATGTCAGTAATTTTTCTCTCCATTTTGGTTTGTTTTCTTCAATTTTGGTTTGATTTTTCCACTTTCGATCATAGGTTTGATTACTTCTCAGTTTTGGTCTTTTTGAAGGGTTTATTGATGATTTATCAGTTTTTAATAGTTTGTGAGCATTTTTTCTTTAGACTTTATTTGTCTTTTTATAGTCTCTTAGATTTTTTTTTTTGAAAAGGGTAAAGAAGGTCTATTTTCAATGTTGATTCAGTGATATGTTTAGAGAGCAAAAATACACTTGTTAATGACCCTAAAAATCCTCTAAACATCCGACAGTTTGGTTAAAATCTGTAAAAGTGCGATAAAAGGGCACAGAAAGATTCTTGTAGCGCTGACAGGAAAATTAATGAAGACAGCGCTACAAGAAAATCGCGCTTATCAATTTTTCAA